>JAWZYV010002045.1:0-336007 GCA_038373885.1 Cheiracanthium punctorium
TCCTTTAGAGCACTAGCTTTTCGACTCCGTTTGCAAACCGGCTAACCCCAAAATATAACGTTTTCGGACGGCTGCGTGAGCAAAACCAATTTCCCTTTGATTGCGCGCCACATCATCTTCACGGTGCAGAATCAGCATCGCTCCAGTTACCATTTTGCCAATGTCGACGTTATATATATATATATATATATATATATATATAAACTTAAATGCAATTTTAATGTTTTTATTTTATATAAAAAATGCGTATGAGTTAAAACTGCACTAACAGTGCAATGATGTTTCTAAATTTATATTCAGCTTTTTATTTGTGTGCGTATGTCTCACAACGCAGTGAACTTCCATAAAATCTATAGCTTAAACAGAATTCAACATTGTTATATCGGGAAATATTTCTCTAAGACTGTATAATGTTTGATAATGATTTTAAATTTAATAAATTTAAGTCTCAGTGCACAAATACCAAACCTTGCTATTTTAAATAATGTTGAGATTATTCAAAATATATTTCGCCAGTGAAAAGGAGCAAACATATTTTCAATCCGTTAAGAACCCCAATAGCACAACTATTTCAAAAGGCGTTCGAAAGACGTCTTTTGAAGTAGTTGTGCAACTAGGGACTCTTTATCATATCAAACAATCACGTGGGTGAAAATAGCACAGATTGAAAAATACGAGGATGCACTCAAAGAAATGATGTTGCATTGTGCTAAACCGAATTACCATAGTATATATATTTTTGTGGCTAGGAAAAAAAAAAAAAAAAAAAAAACTCGTCATGAGCCCATTGCGCCAAGCAGCATTTTCCGGGGGCGTTTTCAGCAACTACAGTGGGCATTTTCATAAAAGTATATTTGAGTGATCCTAGATTTTTGTTTCTTTCCACTATTCTGCACTTTGTATTCCAGGAAACAAACCGTAGTCACAAGGAGCCAGATCAGGTGTCTAAAATAATGGAGGCAAATAATTCATGTTAGTTTTATTTTTTTTTTCCAAAACACTCAAGCACTGAAAACTTCGCGTCACCTAGAAGATGTAGCACAAAAGAGAAACACTCAAAAATGCTTTTAAGAGAATGATCACCGTGTATACTGAAAACTGATCCAGGATACATCTCCGGGAGTAATGCATTCCTAACAAGTTGCACAGCAGCTAACGGAAAATTTACGTACCTTACCAGTTTAGAGACATACTTTTTTCTCGAAAGGGTGGGAGGAATTTTTCTCGTACTCAATTGGTGTGCTTCTTAAGTATCTGAAAATGCTAGTTTATTTATTTATTTTAAATGAAACCAATAACCTTTAAAAAAACATTTATGATAATATGATAAAAAAAGAATACAGGGAAATAAATAAGCCTTATCCACTAATTCGCATGAAAATGGGTCAAAATTTAAAGTTGGTGTTTTATACATAATTTTTTCAGCTTTCTACAGTTTAACTCGGTTACTGTGACCTCATCTGCTGTTGTAAGGACTCTCTTAAAACATTTAACTATTCTGCAGCGTTCACTCGATCGGTCATGAAACAGTACTTTACTGATAACTTCATTTGATAATAGCGTCGTAAATCGTCGTCTATTTTATGACTTTATAAACGTATTTATCTACAGCTAAATTTCATCACACATTCCAAGGAACATCTATTTTAATGTTAAAAAATATTGCCATCTCTAGAAGATAGCATTGGCATTGAAACAGATACAAAGTTTTTATCAATGTAAAACTGTCATGACTTGCTGCAGCTGAGTACATGGTGAATGTATAAACACGATCCAGGTAATAAAAGGGTTTAAATTATGAATAAAATTAGAAAAATGAATAGGAATTTTTTTATGTTTACTCAATCAGTTTACTCAATCAGGGCCAATCCGTTATCCAGTCGCAATTGCTTAAACGATAACCAATCTCCAATCAAAACTTTCTTCTTTTTCACTCCTTAGTTAGTTGTGTACTATAATAATATGACAATAAATTATGAATCATTTCATATATATAGAAGTACTCCCTCTACTCAGTGATTCAGAAAAATCTCAAACATTTTTAAGCGGTAACGAAAATTACTCCGAATATTTTATTCAAAATCCTCAAAAAATATTGTTTCAAAAATAATATTTTATCAGTCTGCTAGGAGAAAGAAACGTTTCATTTTCCTTCTACGATGGATTTTCAATGAATTTTAACGATCTCCATATTCGGTATCCAACTACAAATACTCATATAGTTCCAGACAAAACGAAATCTTATGCAGCGATCATGTTTACACTTCGTTTTTATTAGATGAAAACACGCGAGACAACTATTTATTAAAAAAGCACATAAACAGGAATCTTCACTGATTGTTGTTCCAAGATAAAATAATTTTCGTTTTAGGTCGATATATGTTCTCCTTGTTTGATCTTTCGCTTTATGTTTGAAATTCCAGAAAGAATTAAAGTTCATGAATAGATCCAGTTTCATTAAAATTTTTTTGTATGCAGATTTGTTGAAAGAACACATTCGTGTGATGATAACATTGAATATATTATCAAAAATTTGAAATAAATATTCATTATGTATAAGATAATCGTAAATGAAGTTTTGTTTTAAAACTTCCTTTAAAAAGGAAGTCTACGTGCCAAACGCTTCTTGAATAAGGAACTAAAATGACATATTTTTAAAGCGGCCTGCTGTGTCTCTTTCAAATATCGTTGACTGTAGTAACAGTGAACACTGAATATACTGAAATTTCATTTACGTCGTTTTTGTAATAATTAATATTATATTAACATAGTTGTTATAATGATTATGTTCTGTAGATTATTCTTTTTCAATCTTTCTTTGAGAGACTGCAACGCATGAAGTTGCTGTTTGCAAACCATCTAGCTACAGTCTATAAGAAAAAAAGAGGCACAAAGAAGGATGTGTTCGATTGCGATAAAAATTGGTGGGTGTAAAGAACACATTAAAAAACAAACGATTACAATTTCCGAACATTTAAATGATTTGTTGTAGAGTTTGACCATTACAAAGGGAGGAAGTCAATAAGGCATTGGTCCACCTCTGACCTTGATGCAAACTGTCACCAAGCGTGACACAAACTGATAAAGTTCTTGGATGGCGTCCAGCGGTTTTTCTTGTCAAATTGTTTCCAACTGTTGGGCTAAATCGGCAACATTTTGAGATGGTTGCAATCGCCTTCCCATAACGGCCAAAATGTGCTCTATGGGAGAGAGATCAGGCGATCTAGCTGGCCAAAAAAGTACAGGGAAAGTTTGATGGCAATTTATAGCAATACCTAACGCATGCGGCCGAGCCTTATCATGTTGAAAAGTAAGTCCAGGGTGTCGGAACGGTAACACAACCGGTCGTAGGATGTCGTCAACGTACCGCTGTGCGGTCAATGTGCCAGAAATGATATTTCAGGGGGTTCCGGCTATCAAAAAAGATGTTACCCCAGACTATAAAACCTTGTTGTGGGCCTATGTGACTTGCGATAATCAGGCAGGATCCACGCCCTAAAGACACATCTGCGGTTGTTGTCAGGACACAGTTGGAAACAGGACTTGTCGCAAAAGACTAGGGTGAGATTCAAGTGAAACACAATTCGAACGTTTTCCACGTCGAACAAGGGAAACTTTGAAAGATATCAATGTTTCTTATTCAACTGAAACAAGCCAATCGTGTTTTGATCACGTGACAGTGCGATAGGTTCGTTCATTGGAAGCATTCTGCCAAACGTTCGAACTGAGAACTAAAAAACGTTCGATTCGAACTCGATCGCGCGCGTTTCACTTGAATCTCGCCTTATACGGGCCCAGTCAGCGCAGTTCCACGTTGATCGAGCCCGGCACCGCAGTAATCGGAGTTGGCGGTGTACAGGCTGAGAGGCAACCGGCATAATGGTCGGCGAGATTGTAAATTTCGCTTCCTAACTCGTCTGTGGAGGGTCATGTTGGATACATGTGTGTGGGTCACACGGTGGATATCGACGAATCCGGTGCTGTGACTGCTGCTCTGACAATCGCTCTTTCATCCTGTTCTGTTGTGGCCCTCGGTCGACCGCTACCATTTTGACACTGATATCTACCGTTACTGACCCACTCTTGCCAGTATCGTCTAGTAGCCACATCGCTTCGATGGAGATGTCGAGCGATTCTTCGACCAACCAGTCTTTTTCAGTCTGATCGCACAACCGCTTTCAAACTCCGACATCTCATAATGCGCCCGAATCCTTCGGCAAGGTATTGTTACAGCCGATGTAAGATATCGCAGTCGAAATGCAACAGAAATTTTAACCATCAGATTGAGAATCGCTCCTTATATGCACCTGCTGAGTGCGCAGTTCCGATGCACTAATTCTTCCGCTATTCATTCATTGGATTTCAGATTTTAATCATTTACATGCTCGGTTCGAATGTCTTTGCATACGAAATTTCATCACAATAGACCGGCGCCTTCTCGGGGCGTCCAATTTTTTGTTATCAAATTTTGTGAAGAAATGTAGAAAATTCGCTCTATTATTATAGAGTGAATTTTGTACATTTCTTCATTTTCTAGATATAAC
Organism: Cheiracanthium punctorium; assembly: GCA_038373885.1. Classification (NCBI taxonomy): domain Eukaryota; kingdom Metazoa; phylum Arthropoda; class Arachnida; order Araneae; family Cheiracanthiidae; genus Cheiracanthium; species Cheiracanthium punctorium. The sequence goes on from JAWZYV010002045.1 coordinate 4,545, forward strand.
TGTTAACTCATAAAATGGACTTTGGTAATTTTTTCTGGTAAAGGTTTGACCTACAAAGACATTAAAATAACAGAAATACGATCGTACAAATGTCCCTTTCCGAGTACTTTGTAACAACTTTAGAAAAAGAGCAGAAGTTCTAAGATAAATTTAGATTGAGAGTTTAAAAAAATTATTTTTCACGAAAAGCTCTTAAATAAAATCCATTGTTTATAACATATTTCATCTTCAATAATGCAGTATTCGAAAAATAACCTGATGTTTGCAATATCTAGTTGAAGAAGAATCCTGAAAGGTCTTTGTTTAGTCCATTTTTATTGGATCTTTTAGAGTACCCTGTAAGGGCCGAATCAAATGTGAATCTAAAAAAAAAAAAAAAACTTTCTTCCGTCATTTTTAAAGGATGAGGCAATTAATTGCATTCGGTTAAATTACGAGAATTCATTGTATTTTAGAAACTTTCCCGAGCAAGTATGAAAAGGAGTAGTGACAAAACGGGACACTTTGCATTCTGAATTATTTTTTTAAATCTACAGAAATTATTTTGATGGGAATAGCAAAAAAAATAATAAAATAAAATAAATAAATAAATATATACTTTTTACTTTTCAGGAAAAATACACCAACGCATTCAAATAAGTCTAATAATTGTGAAAAGTAAAAATAAGAAAATCATAAATTTCCCCATTTATGATAGGCATTGTTATAAATGGTACAAAATAAGACATGAATAATCATAATAAAATAAAATATATTAAACATTAATCCCAACCTTATTTTTACATACAGTCAGTGGCGTAGCCAAGGGGGTGTGTTAGGGGGGTCATAAACCCCCCATAATGAAATTTCTGCTATACAAAATGCATATTTTTCACTCCCTTATCCCACACACTTATACATATATATGAGTTGCAGTAGTCGTAACCCCCCCCCCTCCATAAAAAAATTATGGCTACGCTACTGCGTACAGTATAATTGCTTTAATTTACAAAGATATTTTCAAGAGTTCGAATAAAACAGCTGGTTAATAGACTTTAAAATATCAAATTTAAAAAAAAAGACAGTTCCTTATTAAAGCACACTAATAGGACAAACTTGACTACCAAATTTTTATAGTTAATAAAAAATTATGAAAATGCACTAGTGCAGGCTGTGCAACAATTTAGTTAGTTCCGGAAGCTTTGAAACAAAAAGCCACTTTTAACCTAAACAATTTCATCATTTATAGGCTGAAAAAGGAACTTGCAGATATGTTTTTTTCCCCCCTAAACGTACTAAAGCAATGTAAAGTGTACCAAATTATTCAAAATAAAAAAAAATATTATGTTTATATTTTTATACAATTTGATGCAGATGACAAAGTGTTTGATAAAACTCACAAACTAAGTACAGGCTGAGTCATAAATAATGTGGCCAATTTCAGAGTATCATTATTTTTTATTAAGTTATTTAAATGAATATTTCAATGTGGTTTCCTTTAGCATAGTATACTTTACGTAAACGTTTAGGTCAAGCCAAAGGAGCTATTCCGACCATTTATGGGGTATTTAAGACCTCGAAGTCTTCTTACTACTTTACGTGTATTTAATTTTTTTTTAATATCCCCATAAAAGTAATCGCAAAGAGCACAGTCAAGGGATGATGGTACCCATTTTTCAAGAGGAAGAAAATTAATTTTTTTCATTTTTCAGCTGTTTTATAGTTGATTTTGCTGTGTGACTTAGTGAAGAACCTTCGAGAAAAACAAAATTTTCTTGAGGGTAGAGAAGTTCATTGTCTTCAATCATAGTCTTCAAAACTTTACTTCTGATAATATTTAGCACCAATTTTAGCTTTTGGTTCTACAAAAACTAGTTTTGTTAAGCCTTGTGAGGACATTTCCTTCTATGCCATAACGCTTGACGGTTAACTTGCCTTTTGCAAAACAGCTACGTCTTGCAAAAGGCAGTGTCAGCAAAAACAGCATCAAATCAGCTGCCTCTTACAAAACAGTACGCGGCGTACAGCCTGAAATATATTGTACGTTCATTTTGCCAGTTGTGGATGACAGCTGAAACAGTGCTTCACCCTAAATTACATATGTTTTGTATCCATTTTTCTGTAAGATTATATACAGAGGACCAGAACGTGTTCTTTATTTTTCTACGGTCTTTGCAGACATATGATGGCAGACTGGTTTCAGACAATTTTCTTTATCTGATGACAAATTGTCGATTGCGATTCATGTAGTTTCTTTGCTAAATATTTTGAGGCCGAGAATTTTCTACAGCGATAAGTCTTTTCAGCTTAATTTTTTTCCTTTTTCTTCAAGGACTTCCTTTCACCCACATTTTTTCCCTGGAGTTTTTAATTGCCAGCCAAATTTTATTTCTTTTCGAAATTTTAATAATTATCCAATAGTAAAATGTCTTTTCTGATTTTCAAATGGTTTGATTATAACAGAATTTGAGCAGCCATCCTTCAAAAGCTTTAAAATTTCGCTTCGGCTTTGAGGATCTAATTTCGGAGCCATAATTTACCCAATAAAAACAGTTAGATTGATAATTTTAGCGTTTCATTTAAAAAATAAAACTGGTGGTAAATCGATTAACATTTAAGATTAATAGTTAGTACCAGGTTACCGAGCCATGCTCAGAATCTAAATGCTCCTTAAGTGTAAAATAATGAATACGTAAATGCCTGGGCACGTATCAATAATCTTCATGGTTGCCAAGGATTTTCATCGCTGTCAGATCACCCATACATTATCAGGTAAGCTTTGGTCGGCATTCAATGTTACAATGGCATATACTTTGTTTTGAAGAGGGATGCTAAATATTCGATGGTCGGTGCCATCAGAGTTGAGCAAAAAGTAGTTTAACGTAAGGTGCCTCTTTTCCTTCTGTAGCAGATCAGCGAGGGTATCAGCGAAGATCTTGGGCGATGCATTCACTAACAGCGTCTTCATTACTTCAGAAATATATCTGTCCATATCGAGGACGTTCAAATTCAGCATCAAGAATTTGAGTTGGTTGAACTGTCAGATGAATGAGTTTATAAAAAAAATTCATCAAGTCTGTTATACACTGTTCGAAACGTAGCAGTACACACCAAAATCGTTAATAGTTTTACTCGTCATATACTGTGAACAAAGCCATTGTAAAGTATGCTTTCAAATTTCGAATTCTTTGAAATGTGGGTGACATCGAAGAAACAACCACACCAATTCATTAGGAAATTCAGAATGTCCTACATCAATCTTACAGTCCCCAAAATGGTTTCGGTTAATTTTTGTTTTTACTGTTCAGAAAAATACAAAGCTCCAGGGTGAATGCAATCCATGTTAAAAAGTTTTAAACTATGATAATAAGTACCCACATTTGTGGCAGCTTTGTAGATACTTACACTGTTTACCCGAAGTATTTGTCGACGTCTAGCTGTTCCATGTCGTTCTCCTTCCAAATACTAATCATCTGTTTCATCTGCTTGTGTTTTAACTGCACGTTCACACATTTGGGCTAAGTGCTGCTGTCGGTGATCATATGTTTCCACAGCTCGTTTTTGAGCTACACTTTCATGCATTTACGTCTTTATAATATATCTATGATGATAATTCTTTACGATTGAAATTGTAAATTTCTCTATAGTGCTTCAATTCAAACATAAAATACTTATTTTTTTCTAATTCAAAGAAAATACATCATGCCTAAACAAATTCTACAAACGTAAATTCAATCTTATGGATACATAAATATAGATGCCATAAAAGTATAATCTTACATAAATATGCTTTAAACATAATTTTATTTTATAATCTCACGCTTAAGAAAATAAAAAGTGTAACGCAATTTAAATTATTAGTACAAAAGGACACTTCGAAATCATAAAATCAAAAACAGAATAGATCAAAAAAAATCTTTTATAATAACCCTAACAACTACTAAAACGTTGACAATAATAGAACAAACGGATAGACTGAAGAAAATGGACTTCTAACCTCGAATAAATCAAAAATACATCGCTCCTATATAGTTACGCTGATCCCTGACTCTGTCACAATTCCAGTTCAACCACTCAAAATAAAACTTTTACCATCCAAACAGATTAAAAATGGATTGTCTAATAACTTAAAATTTACACGGTTCGTTGGTGCGATCAGCCTGAAAATTATCATAATTATGTAAAAAAAAAAGAAAGAAAAAGAAGAAAGAAAAAAAAGAAAGAAAAAATCTGATAATCCACCCGCTCCCTGATTTTTCAGCGTTTTTTTTTGCATTTTTAGCTCTAGAGAATAAAAAAAGCTTATCATTTGAGTGTCAGAATGATCTATTGCAAGTGACATTGACGTTACATTGAAGTCACGGTTATCAGGCTTTGGAGGAAAAATTAAAATTCTAATTCGCTTAAGATAGCTTTTCTAAATTACTACTCAGTTTAACTTTTTTTAAAAAATAAAACGGTTTTCTATGCATTAAGCATGGATATAGAAGAGGATGTTGATACCAAACGAAATGTTTCGAATACGAAATGTTTCTGCAGATTATACAATTCGAATTTCGATGTATAATAAAAATTGAATATGAAGTTATTTGATTTTAAGTGGGTAAATATTAAATATTCTGAGTGTAGACATTCTATCGCCCGCTGTAATTGTCTCCACAAAGGGCTTTATCCTTTAGTTTAATGACAGTACAGATTACAAAACACAGTCTAATCCACGTCTAAATAAGAATTGAAAATTTATTAGAAAAATCTTAGTAACCAGATTTCAGCCTCCCAATTTACTGCTTCCACATATGGACAACTCCCAGCCTGCGGCCGGATGGGGCCCGCCATGGCTTTTGGACCAGCCCTCAGAACAAGTCAAAACCCTGTATAAAACCTATATAAAACATTCAAATTTCCATATAAATCCGAATAATACGGCCCGCGATGTCGCTAACATCCTGAAGTCAGGCCCAGGAGGCCACTATCGTAAAGTTCTGCCCGCAACTTTTAAAAGGTTGTCCATACGATGATAAAATGAGTTGAAATCATCAACTGCAGTGAATGAAAACTAAACTGATGGCTGACCATCTGCAAGATTAATTTGAATATCGGCTGCGAGCCCAATTTAGGAATCGATCGTACCATTTTTTCATCGGAGTTTCGAACAACGTTTCATTATAAAGGATTGACTCATTAAAAAAAAAAAATCGTCAGGGTAACTACATTTAAATATTTATCGTCAACTTGGCGGAATAAGGCAGTTAAAATAGAATTCAACCTAGTGCCGTTATTTAAAAAAAAAAAAAAATGGAATTTTCATGTTACGTCACAGGATCTTTTTCCTTACTGTGAATGGCTGAAAAGGGTGTCATTTTCATTTAAATTATTCGGCTAAGCTGAAACTTTTATGCACTTTTGAAATTCGCATCATATGGATCAATAAAATACATGAAAAATCTTTATTGTTTTAGTATATACGTGAAAATACATTTAGCTTTACGTTAGTTACAAAAAGATAATTGTAATAAATTCAATCAATTTTTCACATAAGATTTACGAATAGTTTTGTATTAATAACCACGAATTAAGAATAATTAAATTACTTACGTATATTACATAGGGTGCTTGCGGTGATGGCAACGAAGACTCTTTTCTCTTTTTCTTTCACTGGTTGCCAGGACGATATTTTGAAATAAAAATAACTTTTTAATTCTAAACAAATTTATGTAGCTGAATGGTGTAATATATCTAGTTACTAAAATATTTATTTGTCTGTGTACTGAATATCAAGTTCCATTTATTTTGTTTCTTTGCGAAATTAATTTTTACTGTTATATATCGATGGCGTGTATTTTTTAATCAGCCCCAAACTTATTTGAGCGTCCCTTTTAGGAAGATTGCATCAAGTGTGTTTTTTAAACGCTCAATAGATGGCGCTACCGTCCAAAAATTTTAAATTTTAAATTTTGAGCGTTTTAAGAGTTTTTTCAATTAATTGACCTAGCTCAATCGTTTCTGGGGCCCAAAAAACCCCCAGGTACGAAATTTAAAAAGAATCCTTAGAGCAGTTTTCGAGATCGTTCGGACATACACACACACACACACACACACACACACACACACACACACACACACACACACACACACACACACACACACACACATTCCTCGTTTAATATAAGAGCGGATATGCTTGTGAAATTAGTCACACTAATTTTGAATCAACCACTATTTGTCCTAATTTAAGTTCTAAAATAGTCAGTTTTATTTTAGAAGCATATGTAAGAGATGCAAACAATCTTTCTAAGTTTCTATCAGGTAAAATCATGTTTTATGTGGTGAATGGTTCAGTCCCATTGATCGCTCAATTTTATATCCCATCCGACACACTAAGATATACTGTGAAACAATCTAATTAAAAAGTATGATGACTTTGTATATAATGCAATCCTTCTGCTGTTTGCAAAGTTATATATTTACAGGGTATCCACTGCTAGCGGTGCCCAATGGCAATTTTCTAAACCGTTAGTCAGAGACACATAGATCCAATTGCAAAAATGCTTGAAATTGTATTATCTATTATATCAGAAACAATTGAAGTAAATAAATCAATTCCTATAAAAATTACGAAATTTAAATTTTTATACGGTCCCCTTGTCATATCAGTTATATTTTGAAAAAAAAATTCTTTATACGATAAAAAATATTCGCTCTTCTACAACCAAAACTCACCAAGTTCTGAAACAGCAAACATTTTGACTTAAATCCCTTTTCCACTTTTAAAAATGTCCCGTTACGGTAAACCGTTAAAGGACCATATAAATACTTAAATTTTAAATTATAGGCTTTAATTTCATTTTTTGGCATTATGCGGAGAAAGAAGTAAAACTAATTTTAGAATACCAATCTTTAAGAAGAGGATTAGAGTCAGGCTCTGTAAAAATCTATCCGGGGGTCAGACTTACTAAATCGTATATTTGTAGCATGCAGATGTGTAACACCGAATAATTCTATGCTAAGTACAGAAAGAGTATTCTAAACGGGTGCATATATTTGAATTGCAGCCGAAATAAGCTACTTTGAGCAAATGTTACGGTAACACGATTTATAGTATTACTAGCTGCGTGCCCGTTCTCCGCACGGCAGGGAACGAAAATATTTCTTACATGTATAATTCGAATTGATTCCAATGGTTTGGAATCTAAAAATAAACAAAATGACTTGACTCTTGGCGTAAAACTACTCATTAGTTATTCGTAAAGTTAGTATAAGTACTGACCTGTGACCATTGTTAATATCATATCGGAAAAAACTGTGTCGGTGTCATTCACGATCAGAAAAGAAAAAAGCGTTACGGTTTGCAGTGAAAATTCCTAATTTTCAAAATGTCTCATTTCTGCATCATACTCTTTTTTAGATTTAAGTTATGCCCTTAATACCTTAGATACTACATGATGTGGAGAACCGTTTTATTTTATAATTAAATAGTTGTGTACCCGCTCTTCGCAAAGCAAGAGGAGAAAATTTTCCTAAAATGTGACCATAACTACTTGTGACAAAACAGAATCTCCAAGAAAAAAAAAGTTCAGATACTGTGTTTTCTGTGGAAACTACCGCGGGATATATTAACGCGACTTAAAATTATTTAATGTTTAGTTAGCTGTGATGTAAGACGGCTGTTGAAAAACGAATAGAAACGAATAGTTTCACGAAGTATTTATTAATGCAGTATATTGTGCTTTGATCAATATTGCCCTAGCATATCTACTAACTATTACTTATACTTTCTTTTACTGATACCAATGTATTTTCGTTTTTCCATCTTTAATGCTTAATTTAAAGAAACGGTTTAGATATTTTCTACGAATGTAGTCTTTTATTGTTTGGCGATTCTTTGCAATTTACGCATTAGCATAAACGATAATCGTTTCACTTTATCGTTGCCATTAGAACAGCTTTCCATACATTTTTATGCACAATTCTTGTCAGATTAACGTATTTAGCTCCGCAAAATATTTCTTGCAATTCGAAAATGTGTCCCGTTTAAAAACTCAATCGAAAATAATGCTGGGTAATTTATTGTTTAAAAAACAGCATTCATTTCTTTTTCTGGCAACGTAATATAAAACATGGAATTATTTCGTAGGTGCGTGTGACTCCATTATTCTGATTGAGTTTCGAAAGGGGTTTTAAACTCGTTACACGAAAATGATGTAGATTTCGCATGCGAAAATTCAGTTATTTTAAAGTAATTTTATTTATTTTTTTCAACTGGCAATTTTATTCATTGTTACTGTTCCCAAGACAACCATAGCGGAAGATATCATACCGAAATCTTGAAGCAGCTTTTTTTGAAATAAAAATCCTTCTTTACATAAAAATTCGTAAAAAATCTCCTAATTTATATTTTTCCTCCGTTCTTCTTTTAAAAGTGGGCGAATTGTATGCTCCATCTTTAGCCACAATATAAAAAAGTTATGACGGATAGAATTAAAGATGCAACGGTTTTAAAATTATTTTACGCAATCTTCGTCAAAAGAGAAATTATTTTTAAAAATTCCCCAAAAATCGGCAAAATATGTTACATAGTCAAAACAAACTGTTTTCGAAAGAAAATTTTCTCCTCTGTCCGATGATGCAAACATCGTTTTACTGCGAGTGCAATGACCGGTGTTATTACGTATTATGCAAGAAAAATCGCTAAAAATCGGACAAAACATAAAATAAAACCTTTTCTAATTCGAATTTCGAAAAAATCGCTCCGAGGCGTGTTAGGATCTATCCTTGTGAAGCCGTATGCAAAATTCGGTAGGTCTGCGACCAACCGTCTCGTCGCAATGCGATCGAGCGACGGGCGCAAAAAGATTGGTGGTCACAAACCTACCTACAAACCTAGCTACATACAATGTTTACTCTCGGATTTTATTATATACTGGCTGCGTACCCGTTCTCCGCACGGTAGGGAGCAAAACTTTTTCTTGCATGTATAACATGTATAATTCGAATTGATTCCAGTAATGTGGAATCTAAAAATAAACAACATGATTTGACTCTTGGCGTAAAGTTACTCATTAGTTATTCGTAAAGTTGCTATAAATACTGATCTGAGAACATTGTTAATATTATGAAACAAAAAACTATGTCTGTGTCATTGGCGATCAGAAAAAGAAAAGCGTGACGGTTCCTAAAAATTTCTAACTTTCAAAATGTCTCATTTCTACATCATACTCTTTTTTAGATTTAAGTTATACCATTAATACCTTAGATACTACATGATGTGAAGAACCGTTTTTTTTATAATTAAATAGTTGTGTGTACCCGCTCTTCGCAAGGCAAGAAGAGAACATTTTCCTAAAATGTTATCATAACTACTTGTGACAAAAAGATTCTCCAAGAAAAAAAAAAGTTCAGGTACAGAATTTTCTGTTGAAATTACCGCGGGATATATTAACGCGACGTAGAATTATTTCATGTTTAGTTAGCTGTGATGTAAGATGGCTGTTGAAAAACGAAAAGAAACGAATAGTTTCACGAAATATTTATTAACGCGGTATATTGTGCTTTGATCAATATTGCCCTAGCATATCTAATAACTATTACTAAGAGTATTCTTTACTGATACCAATATATTTTCGTTTTTCCATCTTTAATGTTTAATTTAAAGAAACGGTTTAGATATTTGCCACTAATGTAGTTTTTTATTCTTTGGTGATTCTTTGCAATTTACGCATTAGTATAAACGATAATCATTTCACTTTCTGGCTGCCATTAAAACAGCTCTCCATACATTCTTATGCATAACTCTTGTCAGATTGGCGTATTTAGCACGTAAAATATTTCCTGCGATTCTAAAACGTGTCCCGTTTAAAAATTATATCGAAAATAATGCTGGATAATTCATCGTTGAAAAAACAGCATTCAATTCTTTTTCTGACAACGTATTATAAAATAGGGAATAATTTCGTGCGTGGCGTATGTTTTGTTTGTGAGCCCGTAATATTTATTGAGTTTCGAAAGGGGTTTTAATCTCGTGAAATATAAGTCATTTTGATCCAACATGTGGAAACTCAGTTATTTTAAAGTCATTTTATTTATGTTTTTCAAATGGCAATTTTATTCATTGTTACTGTTTCCCAGACAACCATAGCGGAAGATATCATACCGAAATCTTGAAACAGCTTTTATTAAATTCAAAATCTTCTTTACATAAAAATTCGTAAAAAATCTCCTAATTTATATTTTCCCTCCGTTCTTCTTTTAAAAGGGGGCGAAATATATGCTCCGTCTTTCGCCGAAATATAAAAAAGTTATGACAGATAGAATGAAAGATGCAACAGTTTTAAAATTACTTTTACGCAAACGTCGTCAAAAGAGAAATTCTTTTTAAAAATTCCCCAAAATTGGCAAAATATGTTACATAGTCAAAACAAACTGTTTTCGAAAGAAAATTTTCTCCTCTATCCGATGATGCAAATATCGTTTTATTGCGAGTGCAATGACCGGCGTTATTACGTATTATGCAAGAAAAATCGCTAAAAATCGGACAAAACATAAAATAAAACATTTTCTAATTCGAATTTCGAAAAAATCGCTCCGAGGCGTGTTAGTATCTGTCCTAGTGAAGCCGTATGCAAAATTCGGTAGGTCTGCGACCAACCACCTCGGCGCAATGCGATCGAGAGACGCGCACAGAAGATCGGAGGTCACAAACCTACCTACAAACCTAGCTACATACAATGTTTACTCTCGGATTTTATTATATATAAGATAAGATTTTAAGTTTCTAAATGTACATATTCGTACTTTAAAATGTTTCATTTTCTAATTTAATGTTTAAGGAAGTGTTTTATTTTCTTGTTTTTTTAAGTTATTTAACACAAGTTCATTTAAAAAAATCTTTAAAACTTCCGTTTTCAGTGTAAGCTAAATCCTTATGTTAATTTGTTCGATACACATACGTAAACGTTTATCTTCTTTATTGCAATATACAGTCATAAAATAGTTAATGATATTGCTAATAAATATTACAAGGCTCAAAATCATGAACATTAATTTTTCTCAAATTCATTTTGTATACAACCCCTATTTCTCAGTTCGAAAAGTGCTCTAACTTTAAGCAGATGTAACTCGGCAAATTTTCATCGTAAAAGGACGATTTTTTTTATTGGACATCAAATTGTATAAAGAAAATGTTTCTAAGTATAATTGATAGGACCGGGGGACCGTATAAAAATTTAAATTTCTAATTTTTATAGGAATTGATTTATTGACTTATTGTTTCTGTATTGATTTGATTGAATTGCTATATTGTTTCTGTTATAACAGATTATACAATTTAAAGCAGTTTTGAATGTAGAACTACGCGTCTTTGACTAACGGTTTAGGAAATAGTCATTGGGCACAGTCAGCACTGGACACTTTGTATATATATATATATAACTTTGCAAACAGCATAATTATTTTGCTTTAGTTTTGTATGAAGAGGTGTGACATTTAGCTACATCTACTAGCAAAATTTGAAACTAAAAAGATGCATGCTTAAGAATTTGTGGCTAACGTCCCATTCATAACCTGTCCCATACATGCCACTTATGCCCTTACAAAGTGAAAGAAAAGACCTTAGGGGGACTTTTCAAATTCCTCTTTATAATACCTCATTATAATGCAAATTTAATATTACGCTCATAGTAATCATGCTTTTTCAACTTAAAAGAGATTTTTTGCAATCAGGTTAAAAAAATGTAAAATAACTTTTTTAATAGGTAAAATTATATTAGCATAGTTAACATTTTTCATTCATTCTTTGGAATATTCTTCAACCTTTCCTTGAGAGAAGATACCACATGAAGATGGCGTTTTTATGCCATCTAGCTTTTCTCCGTTTCCTATATATCACTGTGAATTTCAACATTAAAAGAACTTTAATGATTTTTTTCCTGCACTCTTCACATCGCAGCTACAACCAATCATTGCTGTCATCACGATTAAAAGTATGAATAAAAACTCTAAAGTTTTTCTACTATTAATATTCTTTAATAAACAAAAACCCTTTTAGTTTTTGAATTTGAAATGCAAAACTTTCTCTTACTTTTGATAACGTTTTAATGGAAAGTTTCTCAAACGATCGTATGAAGGCGATGATCTGCATCACAGATCGATTTTTCACATCTGAAGGAATTCTAAAATTACTACCATTTTTCAATTTTCTTGCGTTTAAGATTTATAAAAATTCATACCAATTTCTACTTTGTAAAATTTTATTAAGGTGTGAAGCATAAAAGTAATTTTACCTAATGGATGCATTTTTTTATGAAAAGGGAAACATGCCTTTAAGCTTAAATTCCATGACATCAACACAGCGCAAGGAACAAAACCTGAATACACTTATGTAAAAATTTATCCTTCAGAATTTCAAATTTATACCAGATATAATCCAAGAAAAGGAAAAGAAAAGAGATCTCAAAATGCAATTCTTCAAAATGATATATTCACAGATGGGCCTGCATGCATATAAATATAGATATTCATTTCCTGGAAAGAATCAAGGGACAGTAGGTCTAAAACGTCCCCAACGGATTCTTTGCAAAACTGATATGTCTATATTTCGAAAACTTACATCTTTTGCACTAGTGTCTTTATTTGGATGTTCTAGACCAGAATAAAAATGACACAAACGAAATGAAGCAGTGTAAGACAACTCCTAGAAAGTGCCTCTGAGATATAATATCAGCGCCTCGAAAACGAATAATGCGAGATATATGAGTGATACGAGATTTTTTAATAAATAATGCATAACGCTTTTATTTGAATTTTGTTGGGAGGGTAAATTTTATTAAGGTTTAGATGCGTTATATTTCTGTGAATACATTTATTTACATTATGACAAAATTAATCGGTGAACATGTATTTTCATATAAGTAATTATTTTAGAATATAAGATAGGGTATAAATAATTTAGAACTATATAAGGGTCTCAGGCGATATAATTATAAACAAGCTAAACTAAATGCTGTAGGAAATTTTGAAGAACAAAAATTATTGAAAGAATTCAAAGATGCAGTGGTGAAAATAGACTGTGATGATACCATGACTTTGAATGCAACAGATTAATATAAACTAAAACACTTTTTAATGCGCTGCCAAAAAGACTGCTTTCTAAATGTTTATTAGCTTACATTTTAGGATTTTGTACAGCGCATTATTTGACAGAAGAGGACAGCTAGCGTCGCTGAATGTGTCGCTTAGAGCTACATATACGTCCTTCCCGGAATTTCCCGCCACAATTTGGAACCTCATCAGAAGGTGGGGGGGACTTCTGAATATTGGCACCCCTCGGAAACAGTTAGCAATCGCCGAGTGGACTTTCGGAACCACGGATTAAACGTGCACGTACACCGCACGTACACGGTGGTCTTTAGTGGTACTCCGGTATCGAATCCACAACCTTACGGTTACGAGTCCAACGCCTTAACCACTAGGTTACTACGGAGGGCAGTTGTTTCTTGATTTAGTTCTATTTATTTACTGTTAAAAATGAGATCATTGTTTTCTGATACTGGAAATATTTACCGACCTACACATTAATACTCACAGCTACTCCAGAACTATCTTTGGTTTGGTTAATTGTAAACATGCGATGTAATGCTGGTTTAAAGAATATTCATTGCAGAGTGTAGCCAAAGGCAAAGCAATGCTTTATGATTAAGTTTTTCGACTTTTGTACGTTAACTTTTTCAAGACCGCTTAGGTAAGATTGATCAAAATTGTCACATTGATAGTGCCCATGGCTTAGAAGGTAGTGATCTGTCATGTCCTTGAGAAATAACGACACTTAAGATATTTTTTCACATTTGAACGCAGACTTCTCCAAGACCGCTTACGTTATCAAATTTGGCTCTGGGATAGTGGCCATGCCGTAAAGGTACTAAAGCGAGATGCTAGTTATTGGGCATGATGCTTTGAAAGGATTTTCACTGATTACTGAAATTCACTGAATCTGAATTATTACATTTTCAATAGAGTTTAAAATATTTAATATGGCAGATTCCGTAGGGAAATTATCAGTAAAACCATACTGGTTTTTATTTAACATGTAGTTTTTATTTTGGAACAATTCCATCCTGTTCAGAATAATGTTTTCATATACGGGTAACTTACCAAAGATGGCAAAAGATTTATTGGACGGTAGGAGGACTCTAATTGCTCATCTTTCCCCTCTTTGGGAAAGAAGACCAACTCTCCCTGCTTCCACAGTTTTGGAAAATAATTAATCGCTAATAAAGAATTCAGAAGCAAAAATTTCTTATTAAATCGAAACAATTCGCATATGATATAATGATCGATCTCCTCTGGTCTAGGAGCCTTTCAGGGATTAAATGAAAATAAGGCAAGTTTCAATTCGTTTTCTGTTACTGCTTCTGAGGGTAACATTGGAGACCTTTTTGCATTAGAGGAATCTGATGCACCAAATATCGCCTCTGTCAGAAAGCGTGAGGCTGAAGTTTTCCTTATGAGAGTATCATGAGGAGTATTTGTTAATACCTCCATTTCCAGGTGTAAAAATATGTTAAAACCGGCTTCGCAAGCTGGACCAAAATAGTTTTTAGTTCTTCTGCAGATAGCTTAGTTTATCCCCATTTCCATATTATAAGTTAATTTAATTTCGTATTTTAATTTAATTCCATAACGTTTTCCTATTTACAAATTACAGAAGAAACGATTAAATATATAAGTAGACAAATTTCTTTAAAGTACAGATGTGTCTCAATTCCTTCCCGGATTTGGAAGGCATATAAAAATAATATATTACCAATACATCGACAAAGTTGATTTTATTGGATAAAAAAATGATTCAAGTTTTGTTTCATAAACGTTCAGGATATGAAACTTTCGTGATGCGGGAGATATCAAGTCTAAAATCAAATTTTCCCTCCCCACACTCGCTTCACTATGTCACGATCAATGGTAGCAAATGCGGATGTGATCCTTTGGCGTAAATCTTGTAAATCAGGTGGCATAGAGGGCACGAACACTCGATCTTTTATGTAACCCTATAAAAAAAAATCGCATGGAGTTAGGTCCGGAGAACGCGGTGGCAACGGTAGAAGGCGATTGTCGTCGTCAAAACCTCCACCAATCAAGGACGAGGAAGCTCGTTATTTGTGAAACAAAACATATAATGTTTCTTTCGCCAGTAAAGTAAAGTAAACTTTGTTGCTGCATTTGTAATATATTATTTTCTTATAAGCCTTCCAATCCCGGGAGGTGGTTTTGACACACCCTGTACATATATATCCATATATACATGCAGGAAGTTCGTAATTTGAGAAACAAAACTTGTAATGTTTCTTTCTCCAGTAAAGTCACCTTTATTGCTGTATTGGTAGTACATTATTTTTTATAAGCCTTCCAAACCCGGGAGGGGATTGTGACACGCCCTGTATATTCATACTTTGGTATATTGAATTCTGTATATAAATAATATTTTGTATACGGATTAACATTTTCAAATGACGTTCGAATATCGACTACTAGTAACCATTATTTCAATGTAAATGTAAAATCAAAAGTAGCCTGCCTCCTGCAGAATCCCTTTAAAAGAGGCAGATTGAAATTTATGCTAAATAAACTGTACAGTACTCTTATTACGAGTTGCAATGAAAAATCAGAAAATTACAATGTCCTATAATTTAACATGCTTCTTTGAACATGTCTCAGATGTAATCAAATTCCCAATATAAGAGAAACAAAGACAGTAATGTAATTTCCATACAGTTTTGTACGAGACTTTTCTGTCAAGTAAAGTGAAAGATCATTTAAAAAAATTATGACAATTTAGTATGGCAAAGCTAAAATTTTAAAAATATGTAAAAACTGAACAAAGTAGCTTAAATGATGCAATCTTAAAAAATCATGTCTGTATTAGTTTAAATTAAAAAATTCAAAGTAAAATATCTTTGTACATGTTTGCCATTTTATCAAAATTGATTGATTTATGAATGTAGTTTTGATTGTGGTTACGAAAACAAGTAAATACGATGTGTAACAAAGAATGTTTTAATTTTCAAGGAAATCATGTACCAACAATATGTACATCACCCCTTCCCCGTCCAAAATTTGAGGAGGACCTTTTTTTAAGGTGGTGGGGATACATTCCATTAATATGTCTGTAAAAGAAATGAATGCAATCTAGAATTTTTTTCAAAAGCTTGGCATGAACACTACAAATTAGTATCACGAACAGATTATGAGAATTCCTACTGTACTGCTAGTCACAGAAACAAAACAGTTATTGTACTTGTATCAAACAAACAAAAAAGTAAATACCAGTAGATTTAATAAATTAAAAGAATCTGGTTACTCACTTGTACTACATAAGCTTGAACAGAAATTAACGAAAAGCCTTCAATATATGCTTCTGATAAATATGTTTGCAACAAAATATTGACTTTCCTTCTGTATTTTCATGACCTAGATTTACTGGAAGCACACAATCATGAAGAAGGTGATCAAGTTCTGGAACTTCATCTTCTCTGACCTAAATAAATAACACTATGCCTGGAATATAATAATGTTCACGCTTTAATATTTTACAGCTCAACATCTAATGCCTGTCACAGTATAAAAACAAGAATTTAGTGTACACTTAGGATCCTCTCATAACCGTTTTGAAACAGTTTTAAGAAGTTATTCAATTTAAGAAGTTTTTAAGAAGTTATTCAATTATAAATAATCCAGGACCTTTTTACTGATGATGCAGCAATATAGATGGTACTATTACATGGCTACATTAATTTTTTAAACTTGATTTAGAAACATCTTTCATTTTTACATTACGTCTGCTGAAGTCAACATACCAAGCAAAGTTTTACCTCAGGTTGTGGGGAGGAAGAAACTGTACTTACTTTTAAACTCAGTTGATGGCCTTTACAATAGAATACAATGATAATATAAACAGTTGGCTTTTCTTTCATTCATTTTTTACAAAACTAAATGATCAGATATAAATTACACAACGAAGACTAAACATTCTAATAGCAAAATTCAACAAAAATAAGGATGAGCAAAAAATAATATAATAACCTAAAAAAGAACTTCATGTTTGGGTATAAATGCTACTAAATAAAAATCAAACCTTATTCAGTGTAATAAATACTAAAAAAACGTTTTAATAAAAAAATTGAACTGCCGAAAAAACTGAAAAGCAAAAAATAATAAACTTTTTTTATATTGAACCTTAACAACTAAGTTCTTAAACTAATATAAGTATACCTAAGTATATATTTTGTAATTAGTATGAGTTTTTAATTAACCTTAATAACTGAGTTTTTATATATATATAAACTAATGTAAGTATACCTAAGTAATTTTGAGTCGGTGCCAAACAATCAATGAACAAAGGTCACTAAATTACCTAAATCTCCATTGTTAATAGGGGTAATTTATTGTTCACACATAAATTTTAATGCCGAGTTATGTATTAAATCAATGCAGCTCATCATTTAGACAAAGCTGAAATGATCAGCATCGACCCTCAAAATAATTTTATGAGAGTGACTGGCATGACTATAACTGCTAGTCACTATTATATTAATTCAGATGCAATATTACGTTGCAATGGAAAACTTACAGGATCTTAATTGTATGACAGTGAATTCCTTGCTTTGATATCAAATGCTCAGAAATTTGACCCGTTAAAGATAAGTCTATATATTTTTTAATCACATAATTTTAATTTTTACTCATTATTATCCTTTAGTTTTCTTTTTTAACCAACGAAAAAACTGAGGAGATTCTCAGTCGACGCGTATATATATGTATCACCACGCATATCTTTTTACAGAGTAATCCGATTTTGATAATTTTTTTTTATTGGAAAGGATATACCCCGAAGTTGGTCCCATATAAATTTGGAAAAAATATTCCAACCCTAAGGGTAGGAAAACAGGGGATGATTTATTTTTCACTCACTGATTGTTATGTATGACTACACATAACTTTTTACAGAGTAGTCCGATTTTGATAATTCTTTTTTTATTGCATATGATATACCTCGAAGTTGGTCCCATATAAATTTGGAAAAAAAATTCCTACCCTAAGGGTGGGAAAATAGGGGTGATTTATTGTTAACTCACAGATTTAATACTGAATTGTGTATTAGAAAGTAGATCTCTCAATCTCTGCATTTCTGCTAAAGCTCGTTCACCGTGAACGACGTACGGAGAGCGCGGTTTTTGGAATGTTAATGTTTATCGCTGGTGATTTCACGCTGCATTGTTAATTTGATTTGATATTTCTTTAAATTTAAGGTAATTTAGTGATCTTTGTTCATTGCCTCAATGAACAAAGTCATTGGTCATTGTTTGGCACCGACTCAAAATTAATTAGGTATACTTACATTAGTTTAAGAACTCAGTTATTAAGGTTAATTAAAAACTCAAACTAATTACAAAAATATATACTTAGGTATACTTATATTAGTTTAAGAACTTCGTTATGAAGGTTACATAAAAAAGGTTTATTATTTTTTGCTTTTCAGTTTTTTCGGCGATTCAATTTTTTTGTTAAAAAGTTTTTATTTTATAATTTTTTGTGGCTATAAATCTTCAGCGATAAACATTACATTCCAAAAAATGCGCGCGCTCTCCACATGTGGCTCACGATGAACAAGCTTTAGCAGAAATGAAGAAATTGAGAAGTCTACTTTGTAATAAACAACTCGGCATTAAAATCTGTGAGTGAACAATAAATATCCCCAAATTAACAATGCAACGTGAAATTTCCATCGATAAACATTAACATTCCAAGAAATGCGCTCTCCGCACGTCACTCACGATCACCGAGCTTTAGCAGAAATGCAGAGATTGAGAGATCTACTTTCTAATACACAATTCAGTATTAAATCTGTGAGTGAACAATAAATCACCCCTATTTTCCCACCCTTAGGGTAGGAATTATTTTTCCAAATTTATATGGGACCAACTTCGAGGTATATCATATACAATAAAAAAAGAATTATCAAAATCGGACTACTCTGTAAAAAGTTATGCGTAGTCATACATAACAATCAGTGAGTGAAAAATAAATCATCCCCTGTTTTCCTACCCTTAGGGTTGGAATATTTTTTCTAAATTTATGTGGGACCAACTTCGGGGTATATCCTTTCCAATAAAAAAAAATTATCAAAATCGGATTACTCTGTAAAAAGATATGCGTGGTCATACATATATATACGCGTCGACTTGAGAATCTCCTCAGTTTTTTCGTTGGTTAAAAAGAAAACTAAAGGATAATAATGAGTAAAAATTAAAATTATGGGATTAAAAAATATATAGACTTATCTTTAACGGGTCAAATTTCTGAGCATTTGATATCAAAGCAAGGAATTCACTGTCATACAATTAAGATCCTGTAAGTTTTCCATTGCAACGTAATATTGCATCTGAATTAATATAATAGTGACTAGCAGTTATAGTCATGCCAGTCACTCTCATAAAATTATTGTGAGGGTCGATCCTGATCATTTCAGCTTTGTCTAAATGATGAGCTGCATTGATTATCAGGTGTTTACGATGATTAAAAGACATACAGTCATTCTGAAAATGGAGAGGAGTAAATATTAATATGGAACACACAATTAGGAAAACAAAACGAAATAAGCAATACAAATTCAAAAAGAATGCTAGCACTGCAAGTTTAAATCTTGTTTAACAGAAATACAGTAGAAAATTTCTGTGGCTCTGATAAAAATTGTGTGTGACCGAGAATGTATTACTGATACAATATATATTTCAGGAATTCCTATTTATTGCACCGATAACCTTCTAAACAAAAACAAAAAAAAAACATGACCAATTGCTTCAAAAAGTTATTTACAGATGAGGTAGGGGAAGTCATGTAATATAATGAATTATTCGACCGTAGATTTAGAATTCCCACAACTGAATCTTTGCAAAATTCAAAATACCCATCATTTCAAAACTTGATCATTTCCATCTTTTGAATTCACACCTCTGCTTATGTGTTTTAAACGAGAATGAAAAAAGTATTGATAACATCAGTGTTTGAAAATTTTGAATAATAAGACATTTTCAGTATAAATTATGAATGACCAGGTTCATAAAGCAATACTGAAGATTTGGAAGAATGTAGTTTGATGTGATTTGTGTTTGATAGTCTTTTATTTAGAAGAATTTTCATGTTTCGCATTCTTGTGTGGTCTTATTTTAAAACTTATCTTAGAACATATAATTGCGGTTGTTATTTCCTCTTTCCTTCATTAACATTAAAGATAAGGGGAAATTCTGCAGAACAATATTGAAATATAAAATGTTTTTGCAAATTATAAGACTGGTCTCGATTTCACCATCTTTCAACAAAGGTAACAGTCATACAGAGTTTCAAAGATTTATTAAATGAAACGATTTGACTGTTGATTTAGCTTAAATAAAAAAGAAAAAAAATTAATTATCACTTTGAATGCCAAACAATTTTCATAAATCACATTGCTTCATCAATATAAGACTACTAGTGTCTTTCTTGTACTGAAGACAATATTTTTGGTGGTTAATTGTAATTTAAATTATACGGAAAGATTGTACAAATAATAATATGAATTGAATTTTTTAATAGTTTCATTTATTCAAAAGTCTGGTAGAAGTAGAATTACGAAATGAAATTAATTAAAGTATGAATTTTAATAGTTATAAAACTGCTATTTAAAAAGTGTTTGTAAAAAATAACTACATGGAAGCAGAAAAGATCCGTTTGAAAAATCAATTGCCAAGTGCTAATAATAGTCAAATTTTAAAGATTGTAGTAAAAAACTGCTCGTCTTCTAGCAAATCAGAAAAAAAAATGAGCAAGAGCCTTATTTAATATGAAGCGAGGTTTGATGCCAAATGTAGAATAAAATCTTCAATAACTTTTTAAAAAATTGAAATCACTTAATAATCATAAAAGATATACCTCTGAAATAGACAATATACCTCATGTCCTGGATCTAGTCATGGAAAATTGTAATACTTGTGGACTACAAAATATTAACTTCAATACACTATGCTTCAATAACTGCTATTGATATAACTTAAGGTAAGAATTATCAAACAATCTTTAATAAGCAGATAGTAGGGGTTCTAATATGATTTGTGGTGCTGTTTGTTCTACACAGAGGAAAATGCAATCTGTAAAGAGATGATGAAGAAATGAACTAGTAGAATTAAGTCATCACAGCCGTACTTTTAAATAGTCCAGAAAGGGCCGAAGACTAGGTCGGCAAAATTTTAAGGAAGGCATTTTTTTCTTTAATTGAAGGGGGAATGCAGTTGATGCTGACCACCTTTTTTCTTTTACTTTCCTCGTCTATATTAAAAAGTATTTACTCACTAATACATTCATTTCGTCGACACTGGTCTCATCTGGGATAAGATCTTGCTAAGATGGTATAAGTCATTTACCAGGGCAAATGACCATTGATGCCGCTCCTACAATATGGCACGAACACGAATTGCATGTGTTGACAAATTTACCTCATTTAAACATTAAATCATTTCCGAAAAAAAGTTTTCTTGCTATGACTCGTTTCACTTAAGTCCATATTTTAGTCTAGACTACATTTTCTAACTGGCAAAACGCTAATAGTAGACATATAAATGTAAAAGAAGCATTGGGGGGGCTATACCGCAGACATTATTACACAAGCTATTTTAAAATCTTAGCCTTGTGAATTGATGCTCAGGTTCAAAACACTCATCTGCAAAAATAAAATCACATGAGTTCGGATGCTTTAAAAAACTCTATTTGTTTAAGAAATAGTTCATGATAAACACTTATGCAATTGAGGAGTCTGGTTGTGACCCAGTGTCATTAAAGACGTCGTCTCCTAACAAGTTGAAAGCGGTGGAGTGAGTAAAAAGAGGATGCAAACACAGAACTTGACATTAAAAAGAACATAAACTTGGCCGAAGAGCTACAATAAATTTTGACCAATAAAATTAAAGTAATCACGCAGCGATCGAATAATTTTGAAAATTGGTACAAAACATCAAAATATAGTATGCCAAAATTTTTGCCACCAGATGGGGATGAGAAGTCCGTTATGAGAAACAACTGCCATAATAAAGGCTACTGCATGCGGTGAGAAGCGAAATGCAAATTTTGAAAGCGAAAAACGAAAAATGAAAACGGAAATAAAAATTAAAATGCTTGATTTTAACTTCTGCTTCTTAAATGAATTAAATTTAAGAAACAGAAAACAAATGACAATTAGTATTAAACATGTAATCTACATCACAGAGGCAGAATATTTTAATTTTGTCTATGGGTAGTTCAGATTTGAGTGCCGCCCTGTAAGGAATACTCAGGGCCTAATTATCGAATGGGCCAATCGGGACTTTGCCCAGGGCCCCGGCTCGAAAGGGACCCCAATTTCAAATGTTCTCCTGAAACATTCTATTTTATATCAAACTTTTATGAAAAATAAAAGAGATTTCATGGATGGGGGCCCCCAAATTCATCCATGCTCGGGGCCCCTGTTGGTCATAATCGGGCCCTGGGAATACTTCACAGGAATCTGATCTAACTACGTTTAGGAAGTTTAAAAGGACGTTCGAACAAAATAATGCTATTTCACATCAACTTGAATCAACTAAAGAATGGCTTGAAAGAGCAAACATTTTTGATTTATTTGTTTGAGCTTCCTCTATGAGTCAATCCTGAAGAAAACATCTGAAGTATAAGAACACATCAAATAATATCACTTAGGAAACCAATTAGATTTCAACAGCACTCACCTTAAAAGTATTTTTGGTTCAATGTAAGTTTCATAAATTTAAACTTATTAAGCTCAATTTCTTTAGAATGAAGGATAATGGACTGTTCCAAAGATAAAGAGCAACTGTTCCGTAACCTTTACTCGTCTCTATTCTCAGTTGTTCTAGACAAGAATAAAAGGATTCGAAAGAAATGAGAAAAATGCGTCAGACAAATCTGAGTGACGGCCGGTGTAGTATAGCAGTGCTCGAAAGATTCGAATAATATAAATTTCAAGATTTTCTTAATAAATTATGCATGAGCTGCTGTATAAAACAATATTGGAAAAGTAGTGGAATGTCGCTTGTTGCGACACTTTTTATTCAGATTTAGGAAATCTGACAATTCACAAGACATTTTATATTATGATAAAACTAATAACACATACATATAGATGATTTTATACTCCATGAAATAAAGTTTAAGGAAGTGTTAAACTTTTTCTGTGAAATAATATCGAAATATAAATACACTGTTTGGTTTGATAAATTTCCATAAAAGTTTGGGAAACAGTGCTTTCTAAAAATGCGAAACTGTAGTAATGCTAAAGCAGGTAAATGTTTGCTGCAATATTAATAAATAAATTGTAGTACTTCCATTTAAAATATTGACAAATATTCTAACATTTTTAAAAATTAATTTCCCTACCTCGAAAATTATCTCTAGATGAAATAAAATAATACTACGTCACGTAATATGAAAACAAAGGTATGTGACTTAATGCAAGCATTATAGAGCTTAACACAAATATGAAAACACGAACTATTGTTTAAATAAAACGGACATTACATCCTGATCAAGAAAATATATTTTGTTAAATTAGGGATTGCATGAAAACTAGTTGTCTGTCAGAGGTCGAAATTCGACCATAAAGCACTAAATTTTTTATTTGAGCGTGAATAAAGTTCTTCTGTCAAAAAGTATGTCTCACCATTCCATATACAGTGAAACCTACTAAAGTACCTCTTTGGATAAGAGGAAATATATCTATAGTGACAACTTTTGTACAATCTCAGTTTACAACCACCTCCTTTTTTGCGGTGTTTTTATAAAAACTCTATTATATTTTGCTAAATGTAAAGCCAGCTCCAGCGAGTGGGTCATAGGGGTCGTCTCCCTCTACCGACCTTGGATTTCACAGGCTACCGTACAATTTAACACATTCAGTTTGTGTTTTGAACAATTTAGACTAATCTGAAAAGCCTAGTAGCCTCCTCCGAGAATTTAGCCTGCAGCCGTCCTCGGCTAAAGGCTCTGTATGTACAGAGTTATAAAATCTTAAACTGTCGAATGATTGAACTCCACTTGCTAAGTCGTACCACTAACCATATATAAAAACTTGCTGCCTCAATAAATTTGTTTTTTCGAATGAGATTTGTTTACTGTCGTCGCAAATACAGGTATATTTGGAAATTGAGTCTTTTGAAAGATATGGTAAAATAGTATCTGAATTTCTATAAATGGAATTAAAATTCTTTTATTGTCTACGGTTCCTTTTCAAATTTCACAATCAATAGCATTACGATATATAAACTTGATACCCATTCTTGTTCCATTGACCAATGCTTCCTTTTAAGCTTCTGATTTGTATAACGATGCAATTAACTTTCAATACTACCTTATATGGTGGCAAACTATGGTATTTTTCGGTTAGCCAGGGGCAAATCCCGCCAACTGCTTTTTCTGGGAAACGTTTAAAGACTACTTCTGAAACACTGTCGTTCCCCAAAACAAAGCCAGAAATTTTAGCCCGTATACAAAATAGTATTTGCATAGTGAATTCAATATGTACAAAAAATCAATATACTAAAAAGAAATTTGTATTCTTATTGGTTACATGATGTGGGATTGGGAAAAATGTGGGGAATTAAATTAAAATACGAAATTAAATTAAACTTCCAAAAAATGGAAAGACATAAACAATTATTTACTGCAAATCGCTTTAGGTTCGTAAGCATTTGGCACAGATCACAATTATTTGGCCAATTTTTCATTTGCTTCCTGTTAACCGAAGAAAACTCACATATAGTAACAGAATTCAAAACTTTTGCTGGATAGTTATTGATTTCATTGTCATCATAGCAAATTATTTCATCGTAGCTATGATTATATGGTCTCTATTCATCAGATATTCTATGAAGTCAGCAATAATAAAAGTTCAATCATCATTTTTAGGTTCTATTATAACTGACTTCAACATGTTATCTGATAGAATGTTTTCGGAAATATTTCCATACACATTAATTGCCGAGATATTTCTTCAACATTTTTTCGGAGAAAATTTTCTTTAGCATACTGCGTGGCAGGAGATAGTGAAGAAATTGTCAAGTGTCAATCTGTGGAGTGTCTCTTAAATTGCAATCTGCCCTGTTCGATTCGTTTTTCCTTAGCTTTAAAACATGGAATTTAGAACACTTCGCGCACTTATCTTAAAAGTCTCCAAGCAATGGGCTAAACCGCATTTTAGTAATTTGCGTTTCACCAAACTGGGGATCAGCACAACAATGGAACCATCGTCCGACTTGACGCGAAATACTGCGTGCCAAATTAGTTCTCTAATTCCTTACGCTGCATGAGCATATTACACAAAAATTTTAACATTCGCACAACTCCCTTCTTACGAACTTTAACTGCGCCGAATTTCGCGTTCATCCGTTCGCTCAATGTCCTGCAAAAGGGACAGAAAGGTTTTCCTTAGCGTATTTATATACACATAGATAATGTCTCCTTCTTAATCTGCTCCGAAATCACCTAACACTTTTAATCCTTCACAGCCACACTTTTCTTTTTGTCCCTGATAGTTTTAAAACATACTTTTTTTGTTTCCAGGTTATAGTTTACGAATCACTAGTTAAATAGCTCCAAATTGGTATTAAATATACCACAAAACAACAAGTTTTAACTTTAACTTAAAACTCACATCAGGATGAAATAATTCTGAACTTTTTCAGATTCTAGGTAGTAAAGAATAACTACTTTAGAAAAATATGTATAATTTACTTTTATTCAATAGCCAGAATATCAATTGGAATTCGTTATTGTTTTCCTTCGATTGTAGATTAAAAACCGCTTTCATGTTAAAAAAAAGAATGGAACTTAAAGAAAACTGAAGTGCTATATCAGTAATTGTGTTTGAATAGCGTAAAAAAAAAAACTATAAGTGTCTAAAAGCGAGGATCACCCTTTCATGCTATAGGTTGGTCATGATGTGTAGTATTTGAGTCTCAATAGTTGCAGCAAATATACTATCTTTTCTAGAAACGTTAATCTCAGTACATGTAAATGTGATTTTCCTGTCAATCCATAACTGTTTAATAAGTATGGCAATTTCCCGAGATTAAATCGTACCAAATATACCGTAGTTCTTTAAGTCAGCGTTTCTCAACCTGTGGGACGCGACCCCCAAAGGGGGCGCAGAACGTTTGCCGGAGGGGGCGCGAGAAAAACCAATGAGCAAGTAGTGATGCATGTTTTCAAAAAAATCATCTTATTTAGTCTCATTTTTACTCATAAATAAATCCATTTTCGCTTAAACTGTTCATTCTAACTTTACTGATAACATTATTTTGTAGAAAATTCGACTAAATGTTCATTGTTAAAGATTAAAAACTGAATTTATTGTTAAAGATTAAAAACTGAATATGCTCAAAAATGTGAGGGGGGGGGGGCGCCACCGTAAGTTAGCCTTTGTTGGAGGGCGCGACGTTAAAAAGGTTGAGAACCGCTGCTTTAAGTCTAAATTAATCTAATGTGCAAAAGCGGAATATTTTCTGAGTACATTAAACTGTATTAAAGTTTAATCGTAAAATTAAGAAATAAGACATGTTAGTTATTGTAAAATATTTTCTTTAAATACGGGCACTATGGCCTATATTTAATGAAATTAACGTATAATAAATCCATATTACGAAATTAAACTGTTTTAACAACTCCTATATTTAATCTTTTCAACTACAGTTGTAAATAAATTATTTGCATAACTTCTTTCTAATTCTAAATTTACCTTTCAAAATTTTCTTGATACAGATTTTTTGGCTACTCACTGAGTAAAAAAATCTGATTTGGTCAACACATCAAGTCTATTAAATCAAAAGTACTTTCGGCGCACTTCATCTAAACTTATTTTGCTTGAAAGAGTAGTACTGCAGTACTGCAGTAATACTAAGGTTTAGTGATTTCTATCCAAATATTTCATATATCGCGAAGCTGGGTTCAATTTGAAAGACTTGCTTCTGAAACTTAATTTGGCGATATTTCACCAAAAGCCGACAAGCTTGAGATAGTTTGCGAGATTTCGGGGATAGCCAAAGTAGTAATTGACGACAGACTTTCAGTCAATTGAATGTATCCATACACCTAAATGTATTTAAAGTCATTTGGCTGACAATAAGTCAAAGAGTCGATTTCAATCAAAAAAGAGATGCACAGTTAGATGTTACAATAGTTCTAAATGCAAAATTTCAAAATTCTACGGTAAAAAGTTTTTGTGTCATGCGAAATACGAAATTATTTTTGGCGCGAAATTTGGCAAAATTTCGGAAAAACTCGCCAGAGTCGACGTCAAATATCGAGATTTTGGGCATGGACCAAACAATGGCTGACTACAGATGCAATATATTGAAGATATCCATAGACAATAATGTATTGAAATTCTTTTAAGTGGTCCTGTAAATAAACTCTCCAGTAGATTGGACGCAAAAATCGAGATGCAGAACTACATGTTACAATAATCTTATGAAATTTCAACATTCTGCGACTAATAGTTTTTGAGATTTGAGAGTTAAATGCATACACACGTACACCAAAAGTCGCCAAGCTTGACGACTTTTGGCGTAATTCTTGAGGAGGCACATGACCGTGGTCGGACATTTACCTAACTATATGGTAAGACGGTACTGTGCTTAAAATGGATTAATGTTCATAAAAGTACCATTGTCCGTAATGTGTTCGAAATCATTTGAGTGTTACTGTAGCAGAACTATAAATAATAAAGAAACGTTTTTCGATGGAAAAATTCATTTTGTAACCCTCAGCAGCATATATCACTTCTGAGTCGTTCGAAATAGCCTAATACCTCTAAAACACGCTTTAATGAATTTCTGCCCATAGAGCGTAATGTATTTAAAATCTTTTGAGCAGCCCTGTACATAAACTTTCCAGTTGAATGGGGAGGTGCATGACTAGATGTTACAATAATCCTACATGTACAGTTTCAACATTCTACAGTTTTCGAGGTATGCGGGTTTAATAAAATTCGGGCCATACGGCGTAATGCATTTAGAATCTTTTGGGCGGCCCTGTAGATAAATTATCCAGTTGATTAGGACCAAAATAGGTGGTGCACAACTAGATATAACAACAATCCTAAATATAAAGTTTCAACATTCTACGACCAATAGTTTTGAGATATAAATGCGAGTTACATACATACGTATGTACATACAGACGGCATGGGAAAATTGGTCGGAATAAACTCCGTACAAGAAAGTAATGTGTTGTTTTGAAGGCTTTAAAAATCTTGAAGAAATAAAATTTTATGTATGCAAGAGAATCGATCTGCATGTCTGCCTATATAGGTTTGAGGGGGAGGTGTGTGTTCTTTGTGCTGTTTGAAGCCTACCCGATGATCATATGCCTAACGGGGGTGCCTTGGTCAAAGACTTTTTAAGGGACTCTAACGCTTAGTCACGTTAAATCTGGAGAAAAACGACCAAGCTTCAGACCGTTAGAACGATAGCCTCGCGGTAGACCCTAACGGGTGACCTTTAAACTTCAATCGGCTGCCATGTTTGGTGTTTTTTCTATTCTACCATGGTGGGAACTGGAGAGGAGTAGACACTCGAAACAGACCCATACATGTTAATATTCATAAAAAAAACTATGGATTAAAGGTTGAAATATCTCGAACCCTTCTCCGTCACACTATCAATTGACAGAGAAAACTGCAGAAAAAAGTCATCGCTTGCAAATGAAAACTTTTTATGCTTATTTTTAATAAAACCATCAATATATTTTACCTCGCTTTTATTAATTCAGTTTGTTTATTCATTTTTAAATTATTTCTAAAAATTTACATTTCACTACTATTCTTTGAATTTTAAAGATATTCATTTTCCTCAAGTAAATATTTTAAAATCAAGCGTTGTATTGCTGCAGAACGCAAACATTCTTAACTAACGGCAGTCTTACCCCCGTCATGGGACCTAATGACACCTATGTTTAAGTTGTTTAAATTATGATATTTGGATAATTGACCCCCCCCCCCACCTACGAAAGAAAATCCTGGCTACGGGACTGATTGAAATGCAAGATTTTGAATAGATTAAATTTAAAAAACAGAAAACAAATGACAGTATGAAATATGTGATCTACATCACTTTGTGTACTAGTGAAAGAAACTTAAGCCATTTTAATATAAATAAAATCGTATATAAATTATGATACTCTATGAATTGGAGGGTTAATTTATTTCAAAATGACCCAAAGAAAATTTCAGTTATAAATAAATAAAATATTCAGTAATAAAATTTCAGTTGTCTTATTAAAAAAATTACATCTGCATAAAGCTTCAGAATTATGAACATATTCTTTATCAGCAAGGAAAATGTTCTCGTATGTTGGAAATTATTTGCAGCAAGTAGTCTAAAAAGGAAAATGACGGAGTTAGTAATTTTGGAAAACACAAACATAGTGTAATATGTCATTAAAACTAATAAAACAATTTGCGAAAAATCGATTTTATCAAACTTGTTTATCGCTTAAATAGTGACTGGTATTGTTTGGCAATAAGGAGTACATTGTACTGTCGGAAATACGAATGCATTTCTTTTTATAATGATAAGACAAAAGCTTGAAAATGCACAAAGAGTGAGGTTTCTTCTTTCCTTTTCTTAAACTATATTTCGGACTATTAAATTTCTTTTCCAGGATTTCAGTGATTTGCCAAATGATAATGTATTTCATATCTAGTCTTGCACCAATAATAGTCTCTTACATGAGTACTTTAAATGTGGGGGTAGGGATATTTAAGTATTTCAGACATTTTAGAGCTGAAATACAAAAAGTTTCAGAAAGAAGGTAAAATGATCACTATACCTTGCTAGTAGCGGGGGGGGGACGGCAGTCTTACCCCCGACATGGGACCTAATGACACCTATGTTTAAGTTGTTTAAATTATGATATTTGGATATTTGACCCCCCACCCCCCCATCTCCGAAAGAAAATCCTGGCTACGGGACTGGTTGAAATGCAAGATTTTGAATAGATTAAATTTAAAAAACAGAAAACAAATGACAGTATGAAATATGTGATCTACATCACTTTGTGTACTAGTGAAAGAAACTTAAGCCATTTTAATATAAATAAAATCGTATATAAATTATGATACTCTATGAATTGGAGGGTTAATTTATTTCAAAATGCCCCAAAGAAAATTTCAGTTATCCGAGCAATCTACAACAGCAAAGCGATTGAGACTTTTGCGCAGTAATGAGACCGAAGATAAAATATGAATAGGTTAGTTACTCAACGAATAATTACTACCGCTCTTGGTCTTGTAATCATCACGTGTATGAAACTTGCATGTGTAATGAAAATTCAATGCACGATGTAGCTAGTAGTGTATTTAGCTGACTGTGCAATTTGAATGAAATTTTTTTTAATGAAATTTTGAATAAAGCGAAGTAACTAAAATTTATTGAATTCCTGGTTTAAGTACATACCCATTACCAATTTTAAAAGAAACTTTTCAGTCCATTTGCAATTAATTTAAAAAGTTATCTATAATAATAAAAGTGAATGTTTGTAAATCTGTATGTGTGCCATCGCCAGACAAATCTACAACACGCAGAGCTCTGGAAATTTGAACATGTAAGCCCACGCGCTCCATAATGTGAACCTTAGAATCATAATTTTAAAAGCATAATTACATGTTTAATTATCTACTTTCATAATACGCAAAAGTATGCGGTAAATCGACGATATTTCTGAGCTGCGAATGGCAACAACTAGATGTAAACATTAGAGTAGTGATAATAATGACGCATGTGAAAAAAATCCAAATTAACAGTTCAATGACGTCAATGGAGCAAGCACATTTGTTACTTACGTATGCCATGCAGTAGCTAGATTAAAAAATAACAATAATGGATACGTGATAATGCAAGATCTTTCGGATCTTTTCACAGCTTTAAAATATCTAATTTTCAATAATTGGTGCATTCGTCGCTCAACTAAAAAATGTCACCATGCAGTGAGCTAAAGCACATTTTAGCCATTTCCTCTTTCTTTCCTATTATTGTAGCTAGGGATACGTATTAAATAATGGAACCATACTATAACAATAAAAACATACCATAACAATAAAAACATCATTCCTAACTTTGGCACAACACTGTTGTTATTCAAAGAGAAAAGTACCAATTAGAGAAGCCTTGAAGCTCATGAATGGGAGGAACCACTCTAAATACTATTTGGAAGAAGACCGCAGTTGCTGCAATTAAGAAGTATTTCTGTAGGAATTTGTACAACATGTTTCACAACATATTGCACAATACAGTATTTTTATAATCATTATATGAATGGAAATGTCCCCAGTTATGTCTTTTTGTACCTTTTGCAATGTCAGTACTTGGCATGGTCACCATTGGCTTTTATGATGACACCCAAATTTGTAGTAACCCTAACCTAAATAAATTTAATGACAAATATAGTTAAAACAAAGAAACTTGATTTTCGTTAAAATGAGTCCAATAATTTGGCCAACACTGCACTAATAAAGAACAACAGTGGCGAAGCTGGCCGCCTTGGCGGCTAGTTAATTAAAAATCGTTATCAGGTTTGCTTTGCTTAGCGAGTTTCGCTCGCATAAAATGGTTTAAGGTTTTGAAATAAAGTAGAAATTTATTAGTATAATGCAGAATCGCGTGCATTTTAAAAAGAATAACAGACATGGAAATTACGTCAATTTTACGCCAAATTAAAAAGAAAGAAATCAGTCGAAAGGGCTTCTTAAAGTTCACAAATTTCCAAATCCTACTAATATTATAAATGTGAAAGTTTGTATGTTCGCTTGTTTGGATGTTTGGATAATTGTTACTCAAGGACGCAAAAACCACTGCCCTGATTTGGATAAAATTTGGAATGACGATAGCTTGTACCCTGGATCAACATATAGGCAACCTTTCATGCATATAGTGTAAATAGTTCTTTAACAGAGACACTCAAAATAATTCTAATAGATTACACTCTGTGGGCACCTCTGGGACTTCTGAAAGGATTCTGAAACTTTTTTATCCTTGATAGAAAATTACACTATTCCTGCGCATTATAGGCTACCTCTTTCATGCATATATCACAATAGTTCTTTTACAGGGATCCTTATAAGAATTATATTGCACTCTATGTTCAACTCTGTAACTAAAGAACCGATTCTAAAATTTTTTTCTCTAATAGAAAGCTACACTATTCCTGAGTGTTATAGGCTACCTTTCACGCATAAAGCATAAATAGTTTTTTTTTTTTTTTTACAGGAACACAAAATAATTCGTAAATTTTGTCTCGTAACTCTCTATTCGCCAAATGCATAAAAAACCTATATAAATTTAGCAACTCTATACACAGCACGTATTATACTTCATTTGAAATAAGTAAAAGTAAATAAAAATATATTTAAATTCAATCATTTTTGTCTATAGCGCAAGTGCCATCAAACTATTTCTTTTTTTTCCTTTTTCCCACATTGCTTCTTTTTTATCTAGTTCTAATTCTAATTCTGGCACAGACGAAGTCGCGGGTAGAAGCTACTTGATATTGAATTTGAAAGTTGATAAAAATTCTGAATTAATCTCTAAAAATAATTCTTAAATGAAATATCACAGCTCAATTTAAACGTTCATGCACTTGCATGTTTTGCTAATTCTGAAATTAATGCAGTTGCATTTTTACTGTATTACATTTTACTGCTACTCCTTTCCATTGCGGCAAAAAAAAACAGTGACATGTTGGGTAAATAATATTTTTCACTTTTTATACCGATGTAGAAACTCAAATCTTTTAGTGTGGCAACTAAAATCATGACTTTTTTCTGTTGGTACTCCATACGATATTCTTTAGAATTTTTTTCTGCCCCATAGAATTTGACGTGAATATCTTCTCTAAAGAGATATGCATGATTCATACATGCAACAAGTAGAAAAAATATGAAGATTATCGCATTGTTAATATTTTCTGCCTCGCTGACGCTTTTACTCTCTGCCGGATTATGAGGATGTCAAATCGTTACACATAAAAAGCTTCATGAATATTATTTTCCAAAAGGATAGTATGAATTTTAGTTAACCATGTAGACTTAATCATCTTAACCGATTGACAAATACACACATTGGCTACATATATAGACAAACATATACATGTTCAATTGTTTTAGATATTTTTTAATAAGGCCTTTTACTTTATATGACCTTAACTACTTTATTATTTCGTAATATATTTTTTTTTACATAAATCTCAACTTAAAATTTATAATATGCTCCGACCCCTATTTAAATAACTATTTAAAAAAATTCTTTCCTATTATTTTTTCAAGAGATAGTACTCATTACCTCTGTATATCATATATACGGAGGTTCATTACCTCCGTATCAGCCTTTATCAATGGTGAAGCCCTTTCCCTTGATTTAGTCATATAATGTTAGGATAACTGCAAACAATTTTAAATCCTGTTGTCGTAAAACGTCATTCAGCAATGTTTCTAGCAGACTTGTATATGTCTTTTCATCATGAAAAAGGATACCCTAATTTATTAATTGCTTTGATATTGTTGGGGAACCATCAGGCGAATTCCTGATAGCATCAGTCACCCATCGCGATTTCTCGGTTGTGACATATGAGTAACGTGGCACAGTGAAATCAATTCTTGCGTCTTAGTGAAGAAGCCTGAAACAGAGAAAATTCACTCTCTAAATATCACGTGGTTCATAGGTCAAGCCCACCAATTTGTGATGAATGAACAATATTTACTTCTTGAAAGGCTGGGTTAATTTCCTTCTTTTACCTCTCATATTTATAGGGACATCTGTAAAAGACGTCAAAGTACTTTAAATGTGCTTAATAGCAAGGAAAACTGTTAGAAGCCTGTCAATACCAATAATGTTTCTACGAGCCAATAGGTCAGCATTAACTATCAGCCCTCCTGCTGTTACTGCCACCTTTTAACTGTATTATTTGTATATACACAAGTGCTTGTGAATTTTACATGCATATAAATCTTACACGCGGTTTAGAATGTTAAAATGAGTTGCTATTTTCTCGCTTATCTTTAAGAAATTCTTAATTGAAATTGATTTTTTTATAACTTATGTAAAGTTTAAACATATATCTTCAAAAAGCTTTTCTGTGAAATCTGATGTTTTTTTTTTTTTTTTTGTTTTTTTTTTAAAGCAACTAAGTGCTATTAATTTCAACCTTGCTTTTTGTGTAGACACGATTTTGGTACAATTTTCGCGTCGAGTCACTTTTGAAATGTGTTTTCCAGATAACGTTGAGGGAGGGGGGGGGTGAGGCCTTAATAAAATGTTGAAAGTCGCACAAGGTTTGCAATTTTCGATAAATGATCGCTAAACTGGGTGCCAAAATGCGACAATTTATTATAAATATATTTTGAGTATAGTTAGAAAACGCCTGGCGAGAAATGTAAAATAGTTTTAGTAGACGATTTAAATATAGATTTTAATTCCGAAGAAGTGTTTTATAGAATAGTGAAAACAAATACGGTACACATCATAGATTATAATACACTTTCCAAATGGTATTTATAAAGGTGAAGTGTAGTTTGACTATGCCTGGCGAAAATTGTTAAACAGTTTTGGTAGGCGATTTTAATATAGATTTCTATTCCGAAGAAGTGTTTTATGGAACAAAGAAGGAAAACACGATACACTCATGGATTATGATGCTCATTCCAAACAGTATTTAAAATGTCTGTATTTGGAATATGCCTATAGTTCGAATATGCCTGGTGAAGATTTTAAAACAGTATCAATAGGCGTAGGTTAAGATAGATTTGGATTCCAAAGATGTGCTTGGTTCAAGAAAGAGTTGATTCCTATTTTAACGCCCCTACTTTTGCCAACCTAAAAATTCCCAGCCCTTTGGCGAGCTTGGAAGTCATGGGTCTCTAGGAGTTATGGCGTTATGCACAAGTTTCAACGCTCCCTAAACAACTACATGAAAACTTAAGTGAACAAATTAGTGATAAACGCACTAGGTAAGGAATTTGAAGACACTTAATTATTAAAACTACATTAATTGGCAACCCAAAATAAATTAAAATGTAACAGAATGATGTACTTACAGGTTGTTCCAAATCGCCATTTTAATTCTAAATTACGATTGCCACATAAATACAAAAAATCGTCATGGTTACTCTATATGTTTAATTATCGCCACCTTGGCGAGAGTTGGGCGTTAAAGTAGAAATCAACCCAAGAAAGACAAACACGGCACACTCATGGATTATGATGCACATTCGAAACAATATTTAAAACTGTGAAGTATAGTTGTAATATACTAGGCGAAGATTGTAAAATAGTTTTAGTAGGCGATTTTAAGATAGATTTCGATTCCAAAGGTGGTTTTTATAAAATAAGGAAGAAAAATACTGCTCACTCATGAATAATGAGACACTTTCCAACCTTATGGAATAAGGAAGAAAATAGGGACGGCGCTTAAATTATGATACGCTTTTAACATATAGCACTTTGGTGCGTATTTAAAATCTGAAAAGGTTTCAGATTTTTTTTTTTCTAATTCAAGTTACTTTTGACGTGTCACTTTTTGTCAAAACCAACAATACAGCCTGCAGATCCCTATTTGGATGTTTCCAATGCAATTTATCTGAAACCTTTTCTAGTCAAATATAAAAATCGTTCAAAACAGACAAGCGCGACGCATGAAACATCAATATTTGTTGATAAAATAAATCATGTTACTTTGTGTTTGCCAGTGTAAAATGTAATAGCGATCTATAAACAGCGTTTGGGATGGAAAACGGGTATTAATACCGTGAGTATTATTGGAAAAGTTGTAGACAAAAGCATAAAACAGGAAGCTTTCAAATAAATGATATTGAAAATAAGCCATGAAATTCGAAATCGATATTGCATCTACACGTGAAGCTGTTGTTGATATATCTTCGAGTTTTTATAAAAGAATATTTCGATACCATGTATGGATTACACTTTTTTTCAAGAATCATAGCTTTGTGCGTAATAAGTAATTTTTAGTATCAGGTAAAATCTACAATCTTTAGTGAATGTGCATAATGTATTTTTTCATGATATAAGAACATAGATAAGTAATGCTTTGAGATATGTGGCGCACACAAGAACAAACATACTTTATTACAAATAAGCATCTAGATTGTTTTCAGATTAGACATATTTTAAACTTCTAAATAGTGTATTTATAAATTTACTCGATTTGTTCATATAAAGATGATACTTTTAATGATGTTCTCTAGTAACATTCTGTCCAGTACATTTAGAAGAATATAAATATATTGAATATTAGAAGAATAGAAATCTTTTGATTACTGATTCTCATTAAACACTTAATTTTGGTTCTTAAAGTATTATTCAAGCGGTCGTTCCCGCCGAATTATGTTTTCGTCGAATGTGCTGGCAAACTGTTACCAATAGTATTCGGAACAGGTTCGAACAATTATTTTTGACGAATAGTTCAACTGAACTATTTCCTTCGCGAACTACTCATCATGTTATGTGTAACAGCGCGTTCTTTACATCGTTGTTCTTTTCCGTAGTTGAATTGCTATTATTGTGAGAATTTTTTTCAGTATTTGTTTTGCTATTATGACAAAAATTCGGGACTTATCTTCAACTGAGGATAATGTTGTCATATATTTTTAACAGTACGGTATATTTAATTCCCTCACAAAATACTTGTCCTAATAATAATCGTATGAATTTGTCTCTTAAAAACGATTTACAACGGCGTTGTAATGTGAAGGGATGAGATTTCCATCAGAAAGAATACGCGGCTGGATAGTAGTGAAATTATTGTTTTGATACGATTAATTTATTTCTGACCCCAAGAACTTGCATCAATTAACTTGCATAAAAATAAATTAGATATCTGCGAGAAAACGATTATCGATTAGAATAATTATTTGCGGGAAGTTTGTACCCATCAAAATTCTGGCAAGGAAAAATAACAAACTGGCGATCCTAACAAAACATACTTTACTCTTAATCGCCAAATAAAACATTACTTAAGTTATTCTTTAATTGTGAAAAAGAAATTAAGCATATTTAAAATTTGCAAAAACATCATAAAAGTAGTTATTTTCTGAATAAAATATTGTCTCTATCGTAGAGCACTGTATTCCCACCAAATGGAAGAGAGATAAAACGTCAAGATTGTTACCAAGCGAAAATGAATATTGGTGGACGTGTCGTGTTCTCTCAATGAAACAACCTTTTCATCTGGATAATCGTAAATTGTTTTAATAGTTTAAAACTGAATCATCCTTAAAGATACGAATTCATTTAACCGGTAATTTGATGTATACAGTATTTATCTTGCCGAAAAATCACTCGTCTTCGCGGACCGCCGGTATAAAACATAAGTGTCGTAATTTTTAATAATTAACTCTAAATATTTTACAAATAATAGTATTTTATATATCCTGTTTAAGGGATATTTTGAGGATAAATATAGTCTGCATTTTCAAGATAAAATTTTAGCATGCATTTTCAACAAGATATAAACATTTAAAATTTCCGAGTGTGTACACCATTTAAATTTATGATAGCATTTCAATTTAATGCAATTAAATTATAGGACAATATTCATGGATTTTCAAAAATGGTAATAAAGAAACTTAGATTATAATCATAAAGAACTTTAAAGGTTGTGATAATTCCGTTTCTTCAAGCTCTTATGGGAATCCTACAAGGAGAGAAAAAAAAAGTCTGTCCAGTTACGGTACATTAAGGACTTAATGCAAAGCAATATCTTCTAAGTGAAAGTAACGGCTTAACTTGAGATTTAAAAATCAAGTAATAAAGACAGTTAATTCAATGGTTAGATTTAAATGGTTTGTTATCGTTTTCGCAATTAATGTTACGATACACAAACTCGATAGTTATTCATTTAAACAAACATTATCTTAATAATCTCTTGGTATCTGAATAGTAAGTTTATTATATCCAAGGTACGTAATTTTATTATGAATGAGCTTTAGTAGTACATTTTTGTCGAGGAAGCAAAGAGCCCGTTTTCCATACTTCGCATGTATCACATTGTTTGCCTTATCATATCGTACATCATATGGCATTTTTGGCATCATGCTGCATGCATCATATAGTGTGTACTAAAATTCCATAACAGCCGCAATTCAATTTATTTATAGAGAGATGAGGATTTTCAATAGCTACATTACTTGCGTGCATTTCTCCACAATACCCAAAGCTTTGTTCTATAAAAAGAACATAAGTAATTTGAAGTCCGGGTTTGATTTGAATACGTGCAGAAGCAATACCATGCTGAAAAATTCCATCAGTCACTGAATAATTTTAATTTCTGTTTTGATAAAGTTTTAGTATGTGTTGGTACATTTTTGAGTTCATATTGCTTGTAATAAATCACGAACTTTTAGGTCCATGTGAGCTTAATCTTACGCAAACCATTACATATGCTCCTAAATGAGGACGTTCAAAAGAGTACTTAATTTTGCGTGAAAATCATGGCAGTGCAATGAAATCCATATAATTCATCGAAATTATTTTTTTCATCAGAAAAAATAACTGTTAACCCCATTCTTTGTTTATCCCTCTCGTCACCGAATTATGAAAAATCAAAGAAAAAACATCTGTCTAGCATTTAATGCATCTGAAATACAATTATAAATCATTCAAAAATATTTTTTTCTAATGTCGATTAATATTAGATTTTTCTAATATTAATTTCTGAATTTTCGAAGCATTTTGTTATGCTAAAATTAATTTAAAATAATGCACATATTAGTAAAAGGTTGAGGAATAAGAAAAAAATATATACTTACATTAAAAAGAAAAAAAAAACGGTAAAAGAGCAGCGTAAATATTTTCTTAATTTTCTCTTGAAACAATGAAGCGAAAACCGTAAAAAATGATCTAAATTGACTAGTACTGCAATCTAGGCACGATTTATGCATCTAGTTAAGAGCCTCATATACTTTCTACATGAATTAATGATATTGATATCACCGAAAGAAAAAAATACTAAATTAACTTTTTTTCTCTCTAAATATTGCTATTTGAAGTAGGAGCCTCATATGAGGTTCAGGGTGACGAGAGGGTTATAGTTTGAATTTTTATAGCCTTCGTTTGGTACTGAATTATATCAAGCTATATTTGTTTAAATATGCTTTTTGACCTTTCATATTTTACATATAACGAGTTCACTGTCCGGACGTGCACGGAATATCGCTCTTTTATCCGCGTTTAATCCTAATTTTACTTTTATTTGCTTGGTAGACAAATTTTCATTCGCAGAAAAGCCTGCAAATAAAAGTTTTGTTCTTCTTAATAACTTTGCTTGCTTCTGCTGCTCTTTTCCCTCGGATAGAATATTTTCCATGTGCAGAATTAGATACAGTACGGCTGTGTCTTCGTATAGGGATTTCTATTTTTGAAAATCTACAAACTCAGCATCCCAAACATGAGTTCGTCTTTTGTGAAAAGTGAAAGATTTTTTGACTAACCCTATTAAACAGTCAGAATAAACTATCATTGCTATAACTTACATGAAGCAGAAATTTTATACAATTCAAGAAGTTTTGTAAAAACTCATTGCAGCTTGCAGACGGCAGCATTAGATGAAGATAAAATCAGAAATACCTTTATAGTACTTCCCCTAATTAAAAGACATTAAAAAATAATACATCCAAAACAATTTAAGTATAACCAAATTGATAAGAGCTTAATTTAATTATAAAAATAATTATTTATTTAAATTATATCTGATTTCAGAAATGCATTTTATTTAAAATCAAAGCAGTGAAAATTTCACAGGAATTCTTTCTTGTACGAACTTAAGTATATTTGGGGGTGTTGGTTTAGCTCTTTGGGCATTCTTTACGTGATTCAAGCAAATCTGGCTGTGCAGCTTTTGAACGGTCTTTATGCGGCAAAATATGTAGTTCACGTCATTGTTTTCTCATTAATGATGCAAGCTGAGTAAGCGATAAACACTTTTTCTAAGAAAAACTTCGACAACGTGGTATTTTTTAATTAACTTGTCTTGAAAATGTCAATTTTTTAAGAAACACGTGAATTAATTCTCGAATCAGAGTTCATTGTAGGTATAAATACAAATATAAGAATGTTTTTCAACCAATGTTTTCTTTAACATTTTGTTAAAAAATAAAATTTCTTATCAACTACATATACTAAATAAATTTAATAAATCATACAGATACTTTAAAATAAATTCTCAAATCAAAAATATATAAAAAATACTTTTTCAAATGGCAAAAATGAAAATTTAATTTTAATAAAGGTTTTCTATCAAGATTCAAACTCAAATATTCCATTTTTCTCCATTAAGTACATTAACTTACTTGAGACAGTTCATTTTTTCCTACTTTCAAAAAAATTATTTTTTGAAATTGCTTAAGTGGGCATAATACAAATTCTTCAAAACAGAATTTCTTTCAAATAACTTGAAAAGAAAAATAATTTAAAGAAATATGCAATTCTTTAGGATTATACTCCGATTAATTAAATTTTGAAAACTTATCTGATGCTATATTTTCCGAAAATGCATTAATTACTTTAAATAACTCTCTATTGAACCCTACTTTCCACTTATTTCTTTGAAAAATTTTCGCTTACTTTATTTCTGTAAAATCACAGATATTT
Source organism: Cheiracanthium punctorium (assembly GCA_038373885.1). Classification (NCBI taxonomy): domain Eukaryota; kingdom Metazoa; phylum Arthropoda; class Arachnida; order Araneae; family Cheiracanthiidae; genus Cheiracanthium; species Cheiracanthium punctorium. The sequence continues at coordinate 45,242 of JAWZYV010002045.1, forward strand.
TCTAGTGGGAAGAATTCACCCTTTTCAAATACAAATATGCATTGTTTTATAGCAACAAAGCAATTGCCTCCAACTAAAATGTTTTCAAGGCATATGACACAAGTATTAGGAAGGAACAGGTGCATAATGAGAAACACCAAAAGAAAAAAAAAAGTAATGAAATATCACTGATCCATACGGAGTCTGAAACTTTCCACGAATTGCAATTAATGCAATATATTATTTTTGATTTTATACATTTTCAATGTGGTATTTGCAATTAAATATTGGTTTGCCGATGCAGAGCCAACACGGATCCAAATACCACTTTGCCAGTGCCGACTCTGAACCTTTAAAGGTGTCGGCCCGTCACGTACACGATAGGGCTGTGTTTGTGTACATCAATATTAGGACATAACCAACAGAACCCTTCAGAAACAATGTCCTGATCCCACTGTTTGAATTTCTATCATTAAAAAAAGAAATATTTGTCTCACGCTCATAGAAAATCCTTTTGCATTTTTTAACGCGAAAACATATTACTTTTTTAATCCTTCAAACTAACACCATGACGTCAGAGGCTTAGAAAACAATTTTCGAAGTGTATTAACACATCATTAGTGTTCGCGCACTTTAATAATTTTCTAAAACCTACTTTTCAAAGCATGTGCTTCATTTTTATGAGATTTTTAAATGCTGAAGATTATTACAAGCAGTTTAAAACATCAGAATAGAATGAGAGAGGGCGAAATGTTTTGCATTCACGACATCGATAACATTCATAAAAAATTCAATCAAATTAATTCTGTTCCGTCACGCATTATCAGGTTTCTCGCAAGCTCCATGGCCTTGTTTAAATATTCCCGAGTAATTGATGTGGTAGATTCTAGTGAAGTGTGATTTAATGTGCGCATTGTAAAGTCTTTAAGAATGACTGTACCAGATGAAAGCTACATTCTCAGAACTAGTGAACATCATATTAAATTTTAAAGTGTAAATTGATTCATATTAAAGTCGTATTAAAGTGTAAATTATTTTTCTTTTAAATATTCATCTCTAGACGATTTTTAAATGTATATATATATATATATATATATATATATATAATAAAAGCCGTCTAGCTGCATTATTTTGCAGAATAATGCAACTATAGTCTGTTCGCGGAAACGATAGAACGAAAGTAAACAAACGGGTTTCCAAAGAATTACATTTTTTGGCACCAATCCCTAGTTAGACGAATTTAACCTTTCTTAATTCCAAACAGCGTAAATGGAAGAAAGCAGAAATTCACACTGTGTTTGGCCCTTCTCAAAATGCCAGGTGTTTACTTATCGCCAGTTTGCACGGACAGTTGTTTAGTTTCGTTCTCTCGACTCTGCGAACGCACTATAGACGGCTTGGGTACGCGGGTGTCTATCAAAAATCTTGAGAGAAATTCAAAAGTCTTTAAGAATGACTGTACCAGATGAAAGCTATATTCTCAGAACTAGTGAACATCATATTAAATTTTAAAGTGTAAATTGATTCATATTAAAGTCGTATTAAAGTGTAAATTATTTTTCTTTTAAATATTCATCTCTAGACGATTTTTAAATGTATATATATATATATATATATATATATATATATATATAATAAAAGCCGTCTAGCTGCATTATTTTGCAGAATAATGCAACTATAGTCTGTTCGCGGAAACGATAGAACGAAAGTAAACAAACGGGTTTCCAAAGAATTACATTTTTTGGCACCAATCCCTAGTTAGACGAATTTAACCTTTCTTAATTCCAAACAGCGTAAATGGAAGAAAGCAGAAATTCACACTGTGTTTGGCCCTTCTCAAAATGCTAGGTGTTTACTCATCGCCAGTTTGCACGTGACAGTTGTTTAGTTTCGTTCTCTCGACTCTGCGAACGCACTATAGACGGCTTGGGTACGCGGGTGTCTATCAAAAATCTTGAGAGAAATTCAAAAGGCTAGAGGTTTTGCAAATAAATAAAAAAATATGAATATTGCTTAGACAAAATGTTTGAAAGATCATAAAATAAACTGAAGATTTTGCCAAGCAATATTCAGATCTTTTATTTATTTGCACAACCTCTGGCCTTTTGAATGTCTCAAAATTTTTGATGGCCACCCGTTGTACCCAAGCGGCCTAAATGCATTATAAACGTATGGTATGGTATCATTATTTTTGAGTTTTCGAAGAGTTTTTTGATGTTCTTCATGATTGCTTGGGTGAGAAATATGTCATCTTTTTTTAACTTTCAAGTAATTCTATTTGCTAATTGCCGCTCAGATTTTACTTCCCATTTACTGTCGTACAACAGCCGAGTAGGAACATCCCAAAACTTTTCAACTTGTTGTGTCTGCGCTACATTTGAGGGGATGTCCTTTTTTAGCATTTACGGCACTTATTTCTGTGAGCCGTTGCAAGGTTCTATTCGAATAATGACTATTGACAATATGTGGCCAGAACTAATTGCTTCGTTTAGATGATATGTACAACACAATTTTTTTTTTCAATTTCCCCAGATATGCAGATTTTTGGTGTAACTACAGCAACGTTTCTTAACGCTTAAATTAACATAATGTTATTTATTTATTTTTCAATATCTAAAGAATTTAGTCAGTTGAATTAAACAATCAACAAATAAGATGACAAAATCAATAATCAATCGATTAAAAAACTATTATACAAAAAAATTAAACGGTTTAAATAATGTACATTTTTGTATAATTCTATTCTAAAGATAAATAATATTATCTTATTTTCCTTAGTTGTAATTACATAATACTATTTATTCTTGAAGACGCTGGTGATACGAAATTAAACTGGGTGGATAGGAAGAAGGAGTAGAAAAAGGAAATGAGAGAAACAAACCATCACTTTGATGATACGGAAGCCGTTTCATCACCTAAGTAAAATGTGAAAAGCTCTTGGTTCCGCTCTTTAACGGAGCAAATCAGTTAATCTGTAGATTAGTTAGGCAATGTACGCATTAAAGTCTTTCAAGATTTAGTGGTAACATATCCATCGGAATTGATCGCTGCACCAACATTGGTTGAATAAATAGCGTTAACACAACTTTTGATGAAATGACGGTCCACAGTAGACATTTTTGTTGATATTTCGCATGGCCAGCATACGTCACATTGTCTGGTATATTTTTTATGGCCGTGAAAACAATGATGTTTATCTCCAGTTCTTGGTGAGCAAAAGTGAATACTTTTCATCATCCAAAATGACTGTTATTTGCAAAATATTTTAAATGGTGTGAGTGGCAGTATTTTGAATTTTTTTCGGAGAATTCAAAGATTTTGCAGAAAAAATTCCACGTTATGAACTACCCTTTATACGTTATGAAATGTAATAAAATCATAGTATTAAAACATTTTTTCAGTGTATTATTACATTTTATGTACTTTTTATATAATTGAATACTTATCGTTATATAAATTTAAAGTCAATCATTAAACTTTATTCTTTATTTTAAATTATCTGAATTCAACCCAATTTCCACATTCTTAATTAATAACAACAACCTGCTGCTAAACATTCCCGAAAACACACTTTAGTTATTTAACTTGTGATAATGTACATAACATTGAATTGCTGGACCATTTTGGAAACACTTCCTTCTACAAATGGAATTCTTCGTTTATTAAACAGTATATAAATTAACTGTATTTGCAGGTCTTGAGCTGAACAAAAAAATTAATTAATTACTTCTCTTTCCGTCGTAGCAAATAACGATGCTCAACAATAAATAAATCAAAATAATCCGAAGAATTTTAAAACTAATTTTCCTTTCAAAGGAAATAAACTTCAAATATTTCTTTCTTCGATGAGTGACCAGGCAGTTGTTGAAATTGATTATTTTTCCAGCGAAAAATCAGAATTTCTGTAGTATAGCCTCAGGAATTAATATCCCCAATTTTTTTCTCCCTGAATGACAGTTTTCAATTTAACTATTCCTTTTATTTGAGAAATTACTGTCTTATTTTTATTATTACGTTCCAGTAAAATAAAATGGATGTGTTTCCGAAGCTTGTGTTTATATTTATTGAAATCATGCATAAAACATTTGGTGTAATTTAATTCAAAATTCATGTTTAAAAATAAATAAATGCAGCAAATGTTTATTCATGTTTTGCTTTTTGTTTGAGTTTGACTTCTTATTCTATGTACTCTCTTTTCGATGAAGTCTTGTCCAAATTTGTTTATTATCATGAGACATTTAGCATAAAAGTTAAGTAATTAGCAAATTAATTTCGGTAACACATGCTCTTTCATACTGAAGATCCATTTAAATTTTGCTTAAATATAGGTTTCTATTATCAGTCAAGTACTGTATGTGTAACATTAAAAATAAAGATATCCATGTATATTATTTTTAGACAAATAAAACTGCGCAATGTCAGTGAACATATTAGATAAAAAACTGGCATACTGATTAACAACAAAATTAACAAACAATAATAGAACACTGTATTTGCATCATTTAATACTGGATTTTAATCACTTCCTTTTCATAAATTTAGTGTTAGTGTATGCGTACGCAGAACGAAGAATTATCATCTAAGTTTATTAACTCATTTCATGCATACCAGCATACCAGTAAAAATAGCTAGAAAAATCTTCCACCGTTACATATTCTGAAAAATACCATGTCATCGTGAGAATATAGGTTCAATTTTTCTCAAAGTAACAGAATAAAAATCGACACCAGACCTTGAAAGACGACAGAAGGACCAAATCTCTTTTTGTGTTAGAGTTATATGCCGCGGATCCATTTTGTAAGAAATCAGAAAAAAATGTATTGCCCCGCAAAAAGTTAAATGAGCGATTTCATCTGATAAAAATGCAAAGATGAAATTTCTGTTTTGATAAACATCTCCTACATTAACATTTTGAGACCCAACTTGTACGTTTGTAGCTCATTGACCGTAATGTATTGGAAATCTTTTGAGTGTTCATTTAGCAGATGTATAAATGATAAAGACACATTTTCGGATGGAGAAATTCATTTTGTAACCCTTAATTGCATATATTACTTCTGAGTCGTTTGAAATAACCTGATACCTCTAAAATGCGTTTTAATGAATTAGGCCCATAGAGCGTAATGTATTTCGAATCTTTAGGGCAGCCCTGTAGGTAAACAATCGAGCCGATGGGAGCCAAAAAGAGAGGTGCTGAACTAGATGTTACAACAATCCTAAATGTAAAGTTTCAACATTCTACGACCAGTTCTTTAGATATGAGAGTTACGTACATACGTTCGTACGTAGATACAGACGGCATGGAAAAACTGGTCAAAATGGACTCGCGGTCGGTAAAAATTTGATGTACATGCATTTATATGAACGTGCCTGCTAGCGTACGATGAGATGCAACGTAAAAATTCTTAAAATTAAATTTGGAGGTATTCAAAATCGGTGTTTTCGTCCGAATCTGGCTCCCGAAATTTTTCGCGATCACATTACTTCCTTATACTCCGTAAAAGGAAGTAAAAACCAAAAGCCAAGGCACTCACTTTGATTCTGCTTTCATCTCTTGACTACTTGAGCTGCCAAGAGATTTGGTGGTTTAGATACAAGATGTACCTGCTACAACAGATTATTTCCTGTAGACATTCCTTGTGTGGATAAGTCCTCTGAGAAACATACTCAGAAAAACTCATCTTTCTACGATAATATATGCCTCATTTTTGTGCAGAAGGTTTCCGTCTTCTGTGGTAAAATAATACTTCCGTGAATTCTTCTTCCCAAAATCTGAAGATACGGGGGAAAAAATTGTTGAATCTGAAGTAGTTTCTTCAATCGACAGGACAAAAAGAAAGAAAGAAAGAAAGAAATGGATATTCGTCAAATAAGAGTTATTACGGCAGCACTGCTGCCAGAAATACTTCCCTGAATCGAAGAAATAGTTTTTGAGAGTGAAACAACGCTTTCATGCACGAAAACTCTCAGAGATGTAGATATCATCTGTCATAATAAATACCCATTTAGGATTGATGCTTTAGGCAGACATTTTTCCATCGCATTTTTATTAACTAATTATTAAAACCATTTTACACTTACACTCTGATAAGAAATTATTGGTACAGAACTATTATATTCCTTGATTCACATTCGCAAAATACTTGAATTTAGTACCCCTCATAAACTACTAATGACTGACGACAATTTTTTCATTCCTAGAAAAATAACGTGTTCGCTTGACAACACCTTTTTAAATATCATACACACAGAAAGCCAAAACACTAAAGCTTGCAAGTTTTGCAGATGGTGCTTTTTAATTTATTGACGAAATGCATGGAATTGGTAGGTCTGGGTAAACTAAAGATAGCGTGTGACCCCGTTATGTCAAGCAACTGTTAATATTGTTTCAACATGGATCAAAAATGGTATATGGGATTTTGATACAGGGAATATTGTGGTGGATTGAAAACAGAAGAAAGTAACTATAGAAAATCTCGGAATTCTAATTAATCTCGTATTAAGTACTCTTGAAAAGGTTACAGAAACTTGAAATGGGCTTTCTTTACTATCGTAGAGTCAAAGGTTTTCACCGCAGAGAACTTGTTGCTGAATCCGTGGTTTTACTTCACACAACGTTCCCGAGAATATAGTTACAATCGCGTACTTTACAACTTATCTTGAAATCGAGGTTTCCTAGCTTCAACAAAGTAATTTTTAAATAAAAAGTATGCCATTACTTATCCAGGTTCTCTTACAATCCTAAAGTGCGCCGACATGTGATTAGATAAGATGTTTTGTTCGTTTATTTCGTATTTAACACTGAATTGCGAAATGATTTAATCAGCATAAAAATACATCAGAAAATAGAAGATTTGAGTTTCCTCACAATTATATAACAATCCAATTTAATAAAACAATGTGCTCTATAACCAAACTAAGTAAATAATTTGATTGAGCAGTTTAGAAATTATTTTAAATCAATTAAGGTGAAATGCCAAATGAAATAAACGTGAACTTCTTCATTTAACCTCAATCGTTTTATTTTTAGTTACTCACAATCTAATAACACCTGTTTAAAATAAATCAGATTGTGCGATGTCGACATAGCTAAAATATTCATTTGCCTGCAAAATCTTCTTTCTTAAAAGGAAATGCTTCATAAAAACATTAACCAGATATAATCTTGTTTTTGAAGGGACAATAATAAAAAAACAAGTTGGAACATATTTTTCTCGAGTTTTTCCCTACGCCGTCAAAATTGCAATATTTAATATTTCCCAAGAGTTTAACCATGCAAATAAAAATTTTATTTTGAGTAAAAATAATATATTCGTATGTGTATACGCACGGCACAAAGCGTGACTTTTTATATTTAATTTAAAATGTTTCAGAGGAAATAGATTTAATCATATTTATGAAAGTCAGCAGAGCACTTATTTAAATGTTTTATGTACATCACATGATTTTAAATAAACGAAATACCTCTGAACTTTCGCATGCGTATGCGAGCTCCTCATATTTCTAAAATTGTTTTGTTTGGGTTTCATTTAATTCCATATTGGTGAGGCTTATCACTCAGAACCACTTATTCATGCAAGGCGTGTACAGTAAGCATTATCTCTACTTATTATAAAAGAAGGTGTCTGTGTGTCTGTGTGTGTGTGTGTGTCTGTCGGCAGCGTTACGGACAAACGGCTACACCTAGAAACACCAAATTTGGTACTCGGGAAGATGTAAATATGTAGTTGTGCACCTCGAAGCGATTTTTTCAAAATTCGACCTAGAATTTTTTTTATTTTATGTTTTATGCGATTTTTGGCATTTTTTCTCACCTAATTCGTAATAACGGCGGAAATTACACTCGCAGCAAAACAGCATTTGTATCATCGGATAGAGGAGGAAATTTTCTTTTAAAAACAGTTTGTTCTGTATACGCAACATGATTTACCGATTTTTAGGAATTTTTTTACTAAGGATCTGCTTCGCGATTGTTTTTCGTAAAATAATTTTAAAACTGTCGCATCTTGAATTCTATCCGTCATAACTTTTAGATATTTTGACAAATCGTGAAACATTCTTTTCTCCCTCTTTTAAAATAAAAACGAAAAAATTATGTAAATTAGATGATTTTTTACGAATTTTAATGCAGCCTAATGTTTAGAATTTAATAGCATCAACGCGATCTTACGCCATTCATTACATTGCGATCACGGCACGAGAATTTATGTTCGGTTGTTGCCACAGAAATTATTAGAAAAAAGGATTTTTTTCAACCAATCGAGTTTTTAAATGAGATATCGGAATTTCAATTCGCAAATGAGGATCTATGACGTCAAATGCTTTAAGATACGTAAAAATTACTCCATAATTTTAACTCATTTATTCCAGCTCTATTTTCAACACAGGGAGACGATATTTTGATTAAAATTTACTGTAGAAATAAACTAAGAAATTCACGATTATTATTGTTAGAAGTGGTATTTTAATCCGGTGCTTATTTAAAAATTGAAATGTTTTCACGGCGCTGAAAATGTTCATTTTAAAAGTTACAAAGTTCGTTTCAAAGCGCGATATATTAAATTTTTTCTATTTACTATTTTTATTTTTGGCATTTAATTTAGCGCAGGCGTTGCCTAACATACGCATGCAGGTTGCGAGTATAATTTTATTTTAACGTTGAATTACGTTCCTCCATAAAGGTTACATAACGCAAAGTTTTAATGATACCGTTTGAAAACAATTATGCGAAATATCGAAATTAACTACCTCAACCTACCGGGGTATCCTTTACGGCAGTCAAACAGTGACGTCATAAATAAAAAAATGCGTGAAATCTGTAAACTTTGCAACTCTAACGCCCTGTCACAATTAAAGCGGGAATAAGTAGCTCCTCGAGATTACACAGTTTGATGTTTTTCAGGAGACAGGACTATGGAGGATATAAAAGATATCGCTATATTAGATACATGGATATTTAAAATGGCCTCCCTTGGATATTTTCTCCCCACAATAAGATGAAATGGTTTGCGGCGCTAAATACGCCAATCTTATAAAACTATGTATAAATTAAATATATATGGAGAGTTTCCTTAATGGCAACCATTATGTGAAATGATTATTATTTATGCTAATGCGTAAATTGCAAAGAATCGCCGTAGAATCAAAAGATTCCATTGGGGCCAAATAATCTAAGCTGTTTCTTTTAAGGGAGCCTTGAAGAGGGAGAAGCGAAGATAGTATTAATGTACGTAATAGGTAGTATCATTATATTCGTAAGGATAATATGAATAAATCATAATATACCACGTTAATAAATATTTCATGAAATTAAAAGTGTTTCTCCTTTTTCAACGGTTGTCTTACAACCAACTAAACGAAAAGTAATTCTAATTTGCGTTAATATATCCAGCAGTAATTTCAACAGAGGAGATTACTTGAACTTTTTTAAAAATGAAATTCTGTTTTGTCACATGCAGATATGATTTTAGTAGTAAAATATTCGCTTATTCCCGTATGAAGAGCGGGGACGGCAGTTGTCTTAAAAACATCTCTTGAAAATAGCATAAATGAATTCAGAAGACCCCAAAACGTGTAAATACACCAAAATCTCGAAGTCGAGTTTTTTCATGATTACAATACTTTCCTTATATGGTACATGTTCGGAAAGAAATAAATGGTTGTTCATTCCATGTAGTGTCTTAGGTATTTAATACTACAACTTGAGCCTAAAAAACAGTATGATGTAGAAATAAGACATTTTGAAAGCCAGGAGTTCTCTGCAAACCATTAAGCTTTCCACTTTTTTGATAGTGAATGACACTGACGTAGTTTTTTGAGTCATTATACTGCAATGATGCCAGGTTAATACTCGTGACGCAAACTTTACATCAAGAGTCAAATAATTTTGCTCTTTTTCTTTAAATTCCACATCACGAATAAATTCGAATTACACATGTAAGGAAAATTTTCGTTTCCTACCGTGCGAAGAACGGGCACGCAGCTAGTAAGTTAATAAAGTAAACAATATAAAGTTTTTATTGAAATGAAGTAAAACTAAGGCTATTGGCAAAGCTTACATTCGTTACCTCTAAGCCGGACTGCTTGAAATTTGCAAATAAATATCTGCTAAATGTTTTTTTTTAAAACAATATGTAAAAATATCATTTTTAAACATGTTTGGATATATGTTATTTTGCTAATTAAAAAAATATCCAAAACTTTTAACCTTTAATGAAAATTTATATTGCTTGTATCAAAAGTAATCGTATATTTACTTTTGATATTGCTTGATTTCGTTCATTAAATAAAGCCAGTGAAATTGCTGAAATATGTAACATTATGCATAGAAAGTTCAGTCAAAAACCGTTAAAAAACTTTCAGTTCCTCTATGAAAATATATGTGCTACGAAACTAAAAGTATGATTATTTTTTTAATTCTTTTATTTTAGCCCGAAAGTTTTAAGTTTTTTTTTTTTTTCTGGACAGATTTTATGACAGTTTCACAGTTCTGAATGCATATAGATTATGAAGCTACTTTTCGAATATCAACAAGTGGCACTACACATAGGAATAAATTTAAAAAGGGATTTAGGTCGGCAAAGGCGAACCTTTTGGAGAAGTGGGTCATATTTTGTGCGTTATTTGTTTTAGTATTATCCCGTCGGTCATTATGATCCTGGCACCATTTAGAAAGGGGGAGAAGAGGCTGGTTAAAAACTACTTTTATGGTTAGCACTTCTAAAATCCTCTAAAAAATTTGTCTTTTGTTTTACAACATTTTTTAAGTGAAGAGCAAAAAAGTAAAGGTCGACATAAAAAAAAATCGTTACACTGTGTTTACCGCGCATACGTCAAAACATTTTTGACAAAAAAAAAAAAAAAAAAAGCTTTAAAGTGAGCGGGGGGGGGTCGACTTATACGATAGTCCTTAATTTTTTATTTCTTTTTTTTTAATCAGAAGTAAAAAACGCTCTTTTAAAAGACAATTGTTCTCTTCCCGCATTCCGTAACACAATTACGACGTTTAAGTTTGATTTCCATACCAGGAAGAATGCAGCTATACAAGGATTGAAAACGCGTATCCTGTTGTTGTTGTTGTGGGATTAATGCCAATTAACTACACGTGGGCTCTAGGGTAGGGTTCCCCCTGTAGAGGTTTTTCAAAGGGATTTCAAATTTCAACCCAATACGTGCATCATGATGAGCCGATGACGACGAAGGAATTTTGTGATTCGTTTACGAGTCCGATACTGAATCGCATCTGGAATCAGTTTAACTTTGTATATTAGTACTTTACCATATCATACTATCAGTTGTGTCATATGATTATTATTCATTATTATCAGTTTAATTTTCTATATTATTAGCTTTATTATTGAATATTTAGTACTTTCTTTATTTTTCAGATGATTTTGAATAAATTTATTTTTAAAAATTAAAGTTTCTTAATCGGGAAGGTGGTGGGTCGACTTATACGCGGAATTAAAAAAAATCAAATTTCTTAATCAGGAAAGTGGGGGGGTCAACTTATACTTAGGTAAATACGGTAAGTGGCATTAATTCAAAATGCATTTTCGTTGGAGCTTTAACCGTTTAATTTTCCTCACAATATTCTTCTCTCTTTGAAATTATATTTTGAATACTAAGCTTTCTTTTGAACATTTTGGCTCCTTTTTTCTTCCTGAATCAGTTTATACACATTTATCTGATTCATTCTTAATAATGCTCATTAACATCAATTTATGTTGACGCATTCATTTGGGCCTAGTACTGTTGTTCGATGCTTTCCGAGTTCAGTAAATTTTCTATCATACTAAAGAATTTCTACCGATTATAAACACAGTGTATCATTGTTCCTTATTTCCAAACAACCCCCCTCCGTGTATTTGTTTTCTTCTATTGCATTACTTTATTTAATTTTTAATTTCTTGGTTTAATGCTTCGTTAATTTATGTTTATATCTTGCCTGAACTTAGTTTTGCCATACTAAAGGTTTTACCCTGAGACTCAATATTTCGAAATCGTAGCAAAGGATTACAATGAAATCACAGTGTAATAGTCGTTGATTTAAATATATAGATATCTAAAGTATTTTATATTTCATTTACTTATGAATTCACAAAACTTGTAAGATTGTTTGATAGATAGACTTTAAAACAGCTTTTTGTGTTTTATTTACATTTCTCACTTTGTTGAAATTAATTAAAAAGACATTTCTTTTAGTTAATTGAATTTAACCATTAGGGTTTTACATTTAAAATGTCATTGTTATCCTGTTTAACTTTCCACATGTTTTTGTACCTAAATATGTAGACGTATGTACTTAGATGGATGCAAACTAATTATGTATTGTAGTACTTTTAATGAAGGACTTCGTGTACACGCGTCTTGTTTAGTCTAGACATTATCCAATTAAGAAACTATGTGAGAACATCTTGTTTATTCATGTGGTCAAAATCATTAGGACTTGCAGCCACATCTCATCTATCATAATAAAACTTGAAAAGCATTTCTTAATGATGAGCTTTGTGCCTCTAATAATCAGAATGAAAGCATGTATACTCCGTTTTCTATTAATTTTATTTTGTGAGCATTATGTATACATTATTTTTTAATAATTTTTTTAAATAGTGTTCAAAATGTCACATTGTAAGTATGTTTGTATGTTTTGCATGGGTGTCTAATCGTCGGTGTTCTTACCATCGTAAATTTGTTTGGACTGCACCAAAATTCGCACATGTCACGGAGCAATGAAAAAGCATGTGTCCTTTTGTCCGTAATGATTAGAGCTCGTTTAAGACCTGTTTAAAAGAAGCCTATGGAACCAAAAAAAAACGGTTTATTTCATTTATTTTCTTAGCACTGTTATGGCTGAGGTGGAAGCAATTAGGGCGAGGTGGCAAAGGTAGGACGGATAGCGTCAGATTGTGTGAAGCACCACTACATAAGTATGAGTGGATAGCAGATTACTACCATAACTCAACGTTTTAAACGAATAAGATTTTAAGAATGAATATTCTGTTTTAATTAACTCTAGAGAATAAAAATTTTACCTACCTCAATATTTCTCCGAGTTCGCCGGGCATAAGAATATAATGGGACTGGCACACAACACAACGAGACTTTAGATTTGGTTTTTAACATTTAATTAAACTTAAATTCGATTCATAGAATAAAGCCTTACATCGCCTTCCAACACCAAACACGAATTTACATAGAATGACGAAATACAGATGTTTCCCTGCTCAATATGTAACAAAACAAAAATTAGAGTTCCGGCGATGACGTCACAGTTCGAAATGGTGAAAAGAAAATAAAAATAAAAGTTTATGTATGCAGTCTCACGTTCACTTCCGCTCTGGAGGAACAATGAGAATTGACTCCGTTTAAGATTATTGCCCTATTAAATAGTTTAACTACTAAAAATATCAAAACTACAAACTTAATAATTAAATGTAACACAACATTAGTAAATCACAATGAGTGAAAAGCATAAATTAAAATTCGTTTCTAGTTAGCGCTCATGTGCACTATTTTTATATTTCTAGTTATGTACACCATTCGATATTTTTATATTCGATATTATGTACCCATCGATTTCTATATTCAATTTCCATTAATCGAATTCTTAATATTTGCAGTTTTTCAATTCGAATAGTATTTGCGATTTCCATTCGACTAGTATTCGCGGTTTTACTATTCGAGTAGCGTTTGCGGTTTCACTATTAGAATTGTGCTAGCGAATTTACTATTCGAATTGTGTTTGCGGTTTCACTATTCGAATAGTGTTTGCGGATTCACTATTCAAATAGTGTTTGCGTTTTCAGTATTCGAGTAGTATTCGCGGTTTCACTATTCGAATAGTGTTTGCGGATTCACTATTCGAATAGTTTTAGCGGATTCACTATTCGACTAGTATTCGCGATTTCTCTTCGAGATCTCGAATGCCATGTGCTGTTCAAATGCTATGTGCAGAGTGTTCGAATATATTTTTAAAAATGTATTAGCTCGAATGTATTTTATAATCGATTAATTCGAATAGTTTCATTCATTCATGTCCAACACTACACAAGGTGTCCCATAAATACCGCCTAAACTCTGCACAGCCAGATTCCTCGTTTGAAGTACATAAAGGATGCCGGAAGAACCATACCTGTACGGCCCGTAGTTTTCAAGAAAAGTGCGAGAAAAAAGCAGAAACGTCATTTCCAGTGCACGAAAAGAGCATTTATCGGAATCTTGAACATAGTTTTTTTTTGCATATACTGTCATGAAATGATGCTCAAAATGTCCACCGTGTATACCGAGGCTTGCATGCGTGCGTAGCATACGTTGCATCAATCTGGTACCCACCAGCATGAAGGGGAGGGACTGAATCACTATTTGCTGTAATTAGGACTCGATAAATCAATTCTTTCAAACATTTCCATTGAAAGAAATCCATAGGTGCCAAATCTAATGATTGTAGAAGCCATAAAACCGAGGCACCCATATGTAATCCAGTGTCCAGTTTAATGTTTCTAGTTGTTTTTCTCCACAGCAGACGTGACGTCATATTTTGTTTTTCCTATTTTTCTCGAAAACTATGGATCGCACAGGTACAGCTCTTCGGGCATTTTTTATGTACTTCCAAAGAGTAATCTGGCTGTGTAGAGTTTGGGCGGTATTTATGGGACACCCTGTATGTGTCATTAGGAAGGAGGTCACAAGCTTAAGAACTGGTGTTGACTAGGAAACAAGCTTGATGACTTTACTTTTTGCCTGCTTTCGACAAGCATTGACTGTAGATGGACGTAATATCAAACCACTTATTTCCACAGGCAAAATACGGCATTGTAAAAGCTTCGGCGATTAAGCACTGATAAATATATGCAAGATCAGCTGGATTATATCGGTAGCTAAGTTCCAACTACTGATTGCAGAGAGAAACAGGCATTACATAATATTCCTTTTTTTGCAGTTGCCCTACAAATATGAGAACTAAAAAACAACTGGACAAATCAATAATAAACATGTTGAAAATCGCGCTCAAAATTAAAAAATTTTGCATGAAAGTCATGTACTAATCCGTTGAACTTGGGAGAATTACTGATCAAATGATTGTTATACTACTTAAACATTTCAATAGCAATATACATGAAGATTTTAGCGCTAAACCTACGGACAGATTCAGTCTTGAAAAAGAATTGCTATCAACGAAAATTCTTTAATTTGCATATTTTGATTTTTTGTATGTTGAATAATTATGTGCATAATAACGTACCATATACATAAACAATATGCATATGATGCCACATATGTATGTGATAAAGAAACATTTTTAAAAAGTATATCATATGCTTTATTCAGTAGACGTATGCAATCTTGAAGATCTTGTAGAGAGACAATCTAAGTGATCGCCACATACTTATTTTAAACAAAATTAAACTTTCGGTGCTTTTTCGGTAATTTTCTAAGTTAATATACGTACTAGACAGAATTGTTGCACAGATTTTGAAAAATGTATCTAAATGCGTTTCGAAGATTTAGAATAGTCAAGTTTATTACAGAAGCGTACACAAAAAATTTAGCCATCACTTATTCAAATTTTACGGCGTTCAAAAATGCAACAAATGTTGAAGCTACTGTAGATATAGAAATCCATTCAAAATAGTTTGCATTTTCCGTAATATTTCACTGCCCTACAATGCTTGTCACATTATGTATTCCTCAAGGATAAAACCCAAATCGCGCTTTATATTTTGAAAGTAACTTTCTTTATAAAATCACTATTTCTGTCGTGTATTGAGTAACCTGTTTAGCAGCCAGAATTCTTGAGTTATTGCATAGTCGTCCTGAAATTCCCTTCTTATACGCATTGCACTTTTCTTGGAACATTTTCTTTGTAAATTTTACAGTAGTTGAAGAATATGAGAATCTATATTTATCTACATAACTTATATAACCGAAATAGTATGAGATGGAATATTTTGTACTTCAACTCTTTTACTTAACGGTCCATTAGTTGTACATGTAAAACAAATATTATACAGATTTTTTTAAGCTATACCAAAAGTTGTATTTTGACTATCATTAATTTAATGTAGTTCAAGTGTTGGAATTCATTTATTTTATAATTTGTAAAGAGAAAAAAAGAAACTATTTCATTACTAAATGTCAAAATGTCATGATGTCACCATCAGTTTTATCATATATCTGGATTTCATCGAAAACTTTATAATTTCATTTATTGCAGTCCTAAAGTCAGCGTTACACAAGTAATTTCTTTCATCAAGATGAAACGAAGATGTAAATTTTTCGTCCCATATATCCTTTGAGATTATTGATTTTGTTTAAAATTTCGGTTTCAAAGATTCGTCATCCTAAACTTGAAACAGACATCTCCACATTTATTGTGATTCATTCATTCTAATTTTATTTCATACCTGTCTCGTTGATTTCTACATTATCACACAACATCGGTGTCTTTTTATTACTTTAATATAATGTTTGACAATGCTCCTGAAATTCTATCATTCCGACAGATTTGGCTGTTAATTCTGCTTCTAACAGTTTAAATTCAAAGCATTTTTCTTCTTTTACAAAAAATAATTAAGACACTTTTTTGAAGCATAAAATAGGATAAATCCTAAAATGGAACTTACTCAACTACACTGTTTAATAACTCTAATTTATCCCCCAATTACGTTGAGAAGAAATATAAAATATCTTGTGAACCTCTTTAAGGACAGATAATTTTATAATCACTGCTTAGTTTCTTCGTGTGATAGAAATGATTGCTTGCAGTTTTATGTAATCTAGCATAATGATTTCCTTTATGCATATTCGCTTTAAACCAATTCCCTAATCATCTAAGATTTCTGTTTTAATAACTCATAAATGAATTCTCTTGCCTATGTTACTACCCGTAAGCATAGTTAACGGTAGTTATTAAGCAAAACAATATGCTTTTCTATCGGCAATTATGTTTATTTCATGCTAAGTAGTATTATCTATCCAAAAAGTATTCATCGAAATAATTAAAATTAATACGCATTCAGTACACCAGTTTGTAAAACTATTATGGAACACTATGTTTTTGATTGTGGTTGCCCGCTATAAAACAATGAAAATTAATGAAATTTTTTTCAATGAATTTTTTAATGATAATTGAAGGATTTTGAGTGTGTGCTTTATTCGTATGTGTGTATAGCTTTGTTTGTATATTCCTAAGGGGCTGTAAATTTATGGGTTATATACTTAGAATGAATGTTTGTGTCTCAATGTACCGGGTAGCCATAATTAAACTGACAGTGCTCACAGTGTTCTGTAGCGCGATCTATTTGCGAGAATGACGCCACATTTTGTAGGGAGATTAAACAAGACGGGGGACGAAGGATCCCGCGAAAAAAAAATTAGTTCCAAAAGTCACCGCTAGGGGAATATTTGGCGTTGTGTAATAGAAAATAGAGTGTTAACAAATGCAAATTAACACAGAATAAAATTACCTTTTATTATGCACATTTTCTGATTTAGTTCAAGTGCAATATGGCAACACTTGAGAAATTACCCCGACAGGACCGGGAATCTGTTCTGTTACCGGAGAGAAATATCGCCACATGTTGAACAGCTTTGTCATTCTGGAACTTCAGCAAAGACAATGCCTGGGGGAAATCATTTTCATGCACGATGGAGCCCCTCCACACGTTGCTGAACGGGTGCAACAGCTGCTACGACAGAAATTCACAACAGCAAGAGTCATTATCCGCTACTTTCCAACTGCATGGCCACCTCGGTCGCCCGATCTTACCCCATGCGACTTCTGCCTATGGGGTTAACTTAAGTCCAAGGTCTATCAAGGAGTGGTCCAGGACATGGCTACGTTGAAGGATAACATGTCACGGACTGTACAGGAGATTCCTGCAGACATGTTACTTTCTGTTGTTGTGCATACTGTGCACAGAATGCACTATGTGGTCCACAACAACGGCAGCCACATTGAACCTCATTTGAATGCATAATAAAAGGTAATTTTATTCCGTATTGATTTGCATTTGTTAACACTCTATTTTCTGTTACACAGCGCCAAATATTCCCCTAGCGCTGACTTTTGGAACTAATTTTTTTTTTCGCGGAATCCTTCGTCTCCCGCCTTGTTTAATCTTCCTACAAAATGTGGCGTAAATTCTCGCAAATAGATCGCGCTACAGAACACTGAGCACTGTTAGTTCAATTATGGCCACCCTGGATATATCTAAGGATATCACGTCTCTATGTTAAATAATAAACAAATTTTATATATCTGTTGAACACTTTTAAATGTAGAAAAATTATTTTGTGAGCTCGAAAACATCAGAATAATATTTAGAAAACTGTACTATATGCACTCTCACAAACAATAAACTTAGGCGAAGGTGGCCCAAAATGATCCTAGCGGGAAAACGATCCTCCTATGTTTTCTTCCACAGAAGCAGTGCTATCTACTAGGCAACACATAAATAAGTTGTGCCAAGTCAAGAAGAAGCAGTGGCGATATTTAAGTGATCGGCATATTGCGTGTCTGAATAGATTTTTCAAAAAAAAAATTATCATACCTTTTATAAGGTAAACATTAACTTTCCTATTTATT
Organism: Cheiracanthium punctorium; assembly: GCA_038373885.1. NCBI lineage: Eukaryota > Metazoa > Arthropoda > Arachnida > Araneae > Cheiracanthiidae > Cheiracanthium > Cheiracanthium punctorium. Next base: position 63,810 of record JAWZYV010002045.1, read on the forward strand.
TAGAAATAAAGTCTTTAATGCATATAAATATGACTTGGTTTACTGAATAGAGTATGTTTTTAGAAGCAAATTATATTTGCTTAGTTTGCCATGTTTCTCGGCTCGTTCCAGTAAGATGACCTGAAATGGGCAGCCATACTACCGGGAAAAATGATCCATCGACTGAAGAAACTCCAATACTAGGCCCTAGTCATCAGGACAGCAGAACTTCAGACGTTCCCAAAATGTGTTACTCCCCATTACATTATTTAATTTATTTCTGCTCTTATTGTAAGCCATAACTTTTGAATTGTAATTTTGAAATATTCCATTTTATTGTTCGGGACGCTTTTTTATTTTAAAATTTTTATAAAGTAAATTATGCATACGATATGATTTAAAACTTCTTTTGTTTCATTATGCGTGGTCATAATTACTTTTATATCATTTGTTTTGCCGAAAAACAATTTACAATTGTTTTTGAATGAAGTATCATTTTGGCTTCGGTGCGGGTAAAATGATCCTTTTGACATTTTTTTAAAATTTTGATTTTTCGTAACTCAGTGTGAGTTAAAATATTATTAAAATACGTTTATGAACCAAAATGTAGTGTAAAATATTGTGGCTAAGAACTAAAGTTTTATTTAAAATTTATGTTATTTTACGCACGTTCTCTTAAGGGGATCATTTTGGTTCACCTTCCCCTATATTTCTAAGGGAAATTTAAAATAATAAATAAATACAAAAATGCAGAAATCAAAATGTTAAAAGATTTTTGTCTTTATTATTTAATAGATTCTATTTATTGTTTGTTTGTCATAGTACATATAAATAACACATACATAAAATATAATAATAATACAAATTTGTGGTAAAATGTTAATCTTTATTCGGTACATTCACTTGCCAGGCGAGGAATTCAACCACCTTCAGTATGACCGCCGTCCTCTGCGATTATACCGAGCATTTTCTGTACAAATTTCTTTACGGCCGTTCGTACCATGCCACAAAGAGTATTTAGCACTGTCTGTGGTAAGTTGTCCTTTAAAATACTCAAGTTTGTGAAAAGTTCTTTAATCGAAGGTGCATTTGTCTATTCAATAGTTTAAAAAATGCCTTACTGATGATCAATCAGTTTGAGACAAAGCAATCAGTAAAATATTAAAAATGAAATGCACCAAAAAGCATTGTAATTAATAAAGTTTTGCACATTCAATAATGGTAGTTTGATATCAATTGATCACACTTCTTGACATACAGAGAGTGTTTGAGACTTCGTGGCAAATAATTTGTAAGTGAAATCGTATCAAAATGATTCGGAAAAGAGGAATAAGAGAAGATATTACAGAGGAATTAATTAGCAAATATTAGTATTTTTGAGATGTTAGTAAAAGTAGTAGTTTCTTAATGAATTTTCTAAACTATCAGATATTATACAAATATTTTACTCAATCAATATAAATTGCTATATTCTTTTATCAATTATAATTCTGTTATTTACAAAAAGAAAACTAGTTATTAGTTCTATCCTATATGTGTTTAAATAAATTTGCAAAATACACCATATAACTAACTTTAAATAAAATAAAGTTTTTAGTTTATTTACCCAATAAAAGAAGGAACCATATAATTATTATAAAACAAAATGTTTAATATTTTAACATTAAGTTCTTTATCATACTTCTAATTTTCTTTTTCCTCTTGCAAGATTTAAGTAAAAAGCATTCATCGATAGATAATATTCTTTAAGCAAATACTCTACAGTATTACTTGCCATACCAAGAATCTTCTGATGTATGTTGATGGGTGAAAAACTTTGAATGAAGGGAAGTACAATTTCAATAAATTTGCGTCTGTTTGCAACACTTTTCTTTTATACAAGAAAAAGCTATACATTTTGTATCCTTTGTTATAGAATGTTGTAAACTAAAACTTTTGTTCGGTGACTTGTATCTTTGCGAAGAGACGATATTTAGTCGTATCTCGTGTGCAGCTTACTTATTTTCAAAACAGATTCCTCATATTTTTTAAAGTATACATTCATAATTTGGAAAAATGTAAGATACTAGAAATCGGCAAAGTAACTTTTTTGGGGGATGAGGGGGGGCGGCTAAGGTGGATAGAATAATTTGTGGTTTCAGACCATTTCAAATATGTTAGTTACTTTCGCCATCTGGAAGCGGGAATGTCTCTATAAAACAGTAATTTAAAAAAAATCAATTTTACTTCTTTTTATTTTCGAGGACTTCTGTTACAGAACAGCACAGTAGTTCTAAGGAATTTTGTGAGCAGAATAATTACATTCGTTACATTTTAAGTCGACGTGACTAGCACAAAACTACCCTGATATGTAAATTTAGTGCCTTTAATGTTCACCTTGTCTAGAACGCTGAACACAGAAGAATATAATGTTGTTGATTTAGGAACTTGCAGAACTAACGATTGTGGAAATTTAGTCTAAAAAGGATAATAAATGGTTGGGAATAGTGATGTCCCTAAATTTTCTTTACAGCAAAATATTTTGCCAATTGAGCTAAGTATTTCTTAAATAAACAAATATATGATGTTATGAAGGTATTTATAAATTAATGAACAATTTAAAAGTTAATAGGAATAGCTATTGAATTTGAAAAAAAAATAGAAACAGTAATATGTTTTTTGGATTCATAATAGAATAGAAATTCTAAAATTTACAAATTAATAGAGAGGAGAGGAAGGACAGTTATTTGAATAAATCTACAATATTCATTTAAATCATATATCGTTTGAAAAACTCTAAATTGTACTCAAAGAAAGAGTGTGCTGTGATAAACGATTTGTAAGAGACACTCTTAAATTTTTAAATTAAAAAAATGAAAGCAAACTTGTAGTTTTTAAGTTTCACTACTGAAAATAATTATAATCCACTGCTGAATGATAAGATAAAATGTGTATGGAAAACAGAATGTATTAAGATTTTAAAGACAATTTGACTTTAGAGGAAATGCCTTGAGTTTGTTTTTCCCAGGTGAGAGGATAGATCACAAATTTCGGAATGGACGGAACTCTTGCGACAAATACCTAGAAAACAAAGTGCTGTACAACCAAAGGAATTAGAATGCCATAAGGATAGGAAAATACAAAAGAAATTTGTACACAACAATAAATAACAGTCTTACAATTATAGAAGTGTTCTGAAAATTTTCTAAAAAAGTGTCTTTGAAATAAATTATTAATGATCTGAAGATTTTTATTCTTGGAATACATGCGTACACTTTTAACAGAACACAACACTGCGTTATTTTGTTATATTTTATTACATATGTGGCCTGTGAACTAATATCATTATCACGGAAGAAAATATTTGCATCATTTTCACTTTCAATCATGGATTAGGGTTTCGTGTTTTTCTAAGAATTCCAAGTAACAACAAAGCATTACCTTCAAACAGAAAGTAATCTAAATTGCAGTAATCCTTGAATTTAGAATTTTTTCGACATAATTCTCTTTAGGAATAAGAATGATGAATGCACTGAAATATAATTTTTCTGAGATTTCTTTTGTTTTCAACAGTTTTACTTTCACGAGAAAAGATGTTTTTAAATGACATTACTGAATTTCGTTGTAACAAAATGTTACAAATTAATAGTTTTATTCGGTTAACTCTATGCGTCTGGTGGCAACAATAATTTTTTTCATGTCAAAATAATTCGTCATATTTGTCCCACATTTTATCTACTTTTCAGGAGATTTGGTAAAATAACGGAAAACTGTATATTAAATCTCTTTCGTTTAGTTTGTTGGGAAGATCAGCAACGAATTATACATCGCAATTTTGATATATTTCGTAGTAATTATTTATATCTTCCTATAATTCGAATAAGGAAACATGTAATGGAAATGTAAAGGAATGGATAATGAAATGGAAACACTTTTGTTTCTTTTAAAGGCAATTTTAAAAATTTTCATTCTACAAAAGAAATTTTATTTCTGGAATAATAAGTAGATTTAAAACGAGAAATTAAATGAATGATTTATTTTATAATTAAATCCTTTTAAATCATTATATGTCCTTAAAATACAGTATAAAATTTTAGAGATAGAAGACTGGTAAGAAAACTATTGAGCTTTTTATTTATATTTAGCCTCCATAATGTAAAGTTCGTGTGTGTGATGTGCTATTTTGAAATCAAAATATTCCAAGTCTAGTTACACATTTCTTCAAGAAATACAAAAAAAGAAAAGAAAAAAGTCTTGTAAAATGAGAAAATTCCGAAATATCACGAACTGTTCATGAGACTTTACACTAGAGTGAACGAATTTATTTAAAAAATTATCAGTAAAGAAAATTCTAAATAAATGACAACACTGTCGTAAGTTAACTTGTAGTCGTGTGCACACGTACGTCCACGATCATTATGTTGAAAGCTTCCATCACAGGATTCAAATCATGATTGTTTAAGCGTTACCAAATGCCAGTCTAGATTTAACATAAAACTCCAACGGTAAAGAACATTTTTATAGACAGCACTGACTCTGCTATAACAGTATTTCGTATATTTCGTTATTTAAGAGACCAACGGAGGAGTCCATTCAGTGTTAAGAAACTGCGAAACATAAGAACGAAATTTGAACCAAATATGTCTGAGTTGCTTAGCCAAAAATGAAAGAAATTTTAATAATAGTGGATACTGTATTGCCATACTAAATACAAAGATAGGATGTAAGCTTTTCATAGACAGCAATGTCGTTTGGCGCATTGCAAAATCTTTTAACAACTTCAAGGCATAATACAGAGATAAAAAACTGCTATGCTATATGTCCATAAATGAAGATTTCCAATAATTATAACCCGAAAACTGCATTTTAATTACTAGTAACCAAAACGTAAAGTTTAGATAAAATTAATGCAATTTAATTTAGTTTTTCAAATTGTGAGTTCCCATTCGAATGACAGCATAGTATTCCTTGTGACGACAAAACAGTCTACTCTGAACAGTATACTCTGAAAAAATGATATTTGACAACAAAGAAGTTAAATATGAGACTAAAACTTCAGTAGTAGAGGCTGAAGATTAAAGAGAACTTTCCCTTTAAAAACCTACATGACTCTAAAGTACTCACTGCGTTCATTTAAATTATGATATTGTGTGGTTTTGCGACAGCAATTTGTAGGCTTTCTTTTCGAGAAGCTCATAGATGTCTTTCTCAAGATTTATTCACGTTTCAAATTTCCCAATTTTTGTTTTAAAAATGCTATACTTACAACGCATTAAAAATACCTTCGCGTTAAAGCAAAATTGTTTATGCAAATACTACTCATTCATAAATAGCAGATTATGGGAAGTAAATGCTGAAGACAAACATCTCTGCTGGCAAACTAATTGGCTATCGTATTCATTTTATTCAAACAGATGCGGATAAAGATATTTTAAGACATTTCAGTCAGTATAATATTTCCGCTTGCAATATACGAATGCGCCAAAAGTTCATGAAAATTTTAAATATTCTTTAAAAAGGAAAAAGTAAAGAAACAATTTCGGTTTGCACGAATAATGTTAGATAAAGTTCGGAAATTTTTAATGGGTAAAAAAATGCTCAAAATGTTGCAGACAATGCTGACATACATAATGTGAGCAGTAGATTTATCCAAATCACTGTACCTCATGATGAATAAGTCGAATCAATGATTCAGTCAGCACTAACGCAGTTCTAGCTTTATAGCCACCGCTACTTTCCATCGATGACTCTGCTGCCACATCCTCCATGATAATTTGAACGACAGTGACATATCCCTTTGCCAAGAATGACCTATCACTTCTTGGACATCCTCTAAACAACCAATTTACTTTGAGTGACAAAGTAGAGTTTGAAAAAAAAATGATTTGGGGGGGGGGCTCTTTTCTGGAGTCTTTTTGCTCCCCGAAATTTTTGAAAGCTTTGGTTACTGATTCATAAGGGCTTTATAAAAGCTTGCTCTGGCAACGATATCATACTCTTTATATCGAATGAACAACTTAGCGTCTCGAAGCTTTATTGACAGCCTGATTTATAAAGATTTCCCTGGTATAATGCAAGTTTGGGCGGTAACATGTTTCACTACAACTCCTTTGTCATAAAAAATGAAATCTCCTTCGATCCTACTTGGGCAAACTAATTTTTATTTTCACTAGTTGTTCTTCCTTTTTAAACTTTTAAAGCCTTCACTAACTTTTGATGCACCTGATATCTAATATTCCAATTAATACACTTCCAAGCACTATTGAATATGCGATTTTATGTGCTAGCACGATATTAGAGAGAACTGTATTGAACACGTTGATTTTGTAGCTCTTTTAAAACATTATATTGTAAAAAAAAGTGTTTTCTAATAAAGATTTTGCTTTATAATGTCTATTCCCTAAAATATATGTTATGGTCGCTTTAAGGCTTTTCCCATGTTTCATGAATATCTGATAAAGAAATTTTACTCTATGTGAAGTATCATGTCAAGCATATTGTAGTCCGATCATTTATATTCTCTGCCACAGTGTCATTTAAAGTTGCTTTTCAGTCAATCTCAAAAACAACAAGTTCTGCATTTTAGATGGAAAAAGTTGGGTAACACTGAATTATTTTTAATACCGTTGGTTGCTGCTATAGACTTCATCGAGCCCTTCTTGTTCATAAAAGTACATATTGTGTAAGTATTTTGCGATTATACGTGCGAAAACGCATCTTCTGTGCAGAAGGATTTCTGTGTTCAATGGCATGTCAAACATGCTGAAACCGGTCTGCTGCTTTCATTTTTGTATTGGTGCTCCTATACGTTGTTTCTGGATACTTATTTATTGCGACTATAATACGTCGGAAAATCTGTTACTCTTACTCGTTGTTCTCTCACGTTTTATTTGCATGGAAATCGCCGTTTTATATTTTCCTAAAATCGTTCCTTACAATCACCTTCGGATTCTTGATTAAATGAATTGACACGTACAAAAAAATATTTAGTTGAAACAGATAGAGGAAGCAGTGTTACTGTGGACAAGAAATCTGGTTAGCATATGACACCAGATGCCACCAGACAGGTGCATGGCAACACTATACACACGTGAATCGAGGGGGTTTATGACGTCACAGATAACTCGTTTCTCAAATTTCTATACGTGTATCAAATCAAATCGATTTAGAATGAAAGGTATCTCAAAAACCACATACAAGAGCACTCGTACTTCAAGATGCCAGTGTAATCTCTTCATTTTTAAAGCATCTGCTAGTAGTCACGGCCTGTAACGAAGCATTTGCCACCAAATGATTTGAAAATATAATCTGAAAATATTACATACGAATCACGATCATAAGAAAAACATGCAAAATTGAATCTGAAAAAGTAAGTATGTGTTTTTCTTGTAATTTGAAATACTCGTTACTACGAGTATTTTACAAAACACTGTTAATGGTAGTAGTTCAACATTTCACCATACAATAGAGCTAAATTAGTGGCAACCTTTCGGTGGAGAAACATTGAATCATGATTTGGTTCTTTGATCAGTTTAAACACCAAATCATGGTTCAACGTTTCTCTATGGAAAGGTTGCAGCTAATTTACTGTAAATAAGCTAAAACATTTCTATGGAGAAATGTTGAACCCTGATTTGATGCTTAAACTGATCAAAGAAACAAATAATGGTACAACAAAACCGAATAATGGTTCAACTTTTCTACACTGAAAGGTTGCAGCTAATTTAGCTCTATCGTATAGTGAAACTTTGTACTACTTCTATTAGCAGTGTATGAATTTAAGAATAGAAGAATAACAATTAAAGGAAACAAATAATACAAACTTTAATAATTTTAACAAAATTAGCAATAATACAATTAACTTCATGAATTTCAAAATCCTCTACACCTCTTTTCAGCTAAACTACAAATCAAAATATTCATTATTTTACCTAATTACAGTTTTCCAATCTAGAGAACATCAGAGAAAATTTTAACACCTACTAATTTTCAAGATCATTGTTTCAAACTGCTAATATGTGTCATCGAACAACAATGACCAAATAGTCATTAGAGCTCATTTGCGGATAGGGTTGTGCCAGAAGTATTCAAGGGATGTAAAAATGAGGAATGTACAAGCTGTGATACTTTACTAGTGACGTATTTCCCACGGAAACTCATTAGAGGTTTACAGCATAAACTGAACCTATAAGTTTCTGCAGTGCTCTGTGTAACCGATGTAGAGAGAGTTATTTATTTCAGTTGGTATTTGAGTATACGAATACATTTAATATCAGGTAAGGAATTATTCATGGAAATGAAAATAGTAATGTTCTACACATACAGTATATGAGTTACGTGTAAAGATAAAGCAGCTTAGTAAAATAAGTACTAGGTAGTTATTTTTAAAAGTGTCAATGCAGGAATAAAATTGCGATTAAATAAAATGCTTAATCAGGCATGCATGTATTTTTTAAAGAAAACTGAATAGAAGCACTAGTAAACTATGCTGAGTATAAAGTTTCATTAAATGATTTAATGCAGTTTTGTGTTACATTTCTTTGCTGTAATTTCTGCTTTATGTATATTTTTAACTGTAAAATAATAAAATTTTACAGATAAATTAAAATTATTTATATGTTTTCCCAATTAATCAGTTTTACTAATACCTAATAATAAGAAAATATATACGAATCAAGAATACATTATAAAAAACACTTCATTTTAAGTTCAGGTTTTCATGTTGTTTCTTTGTGTGTCGCTTTCCATTATTTAAAAAAAGGACTTTTTGCAGAAATTATTTTCCAAATGTTGTCACTGCTTCAAAGAAAATCAAAATCACTCATTTTATAATATATTGTAATTACAAAAATCTGGAGCTACTCCACTCGACATTAAATATTTTTGCGATTCAATTCTTACAACAACGGTTAATATAAATTGTCTAACACATTTCTATTTTTAATTAACTGACTTTTTTAGGCTTTGAAAGAACTAATTCATTAATATATTAAAAGGTTTCTTATTTGATGATGTGATTAGCCGCCATAGCAACGAATTTAACTAGCTAACATTAGCACATATTAAGAAAGAAGGCAGAAACATGCACAAGCGTTAAATTTAGGATCCTATTTTCGCTTTACTATTTAAAAAAATTGCACAGATCTAAAAAACCTCAAATATTATAAAAACAAATATATGAAATTTATTGAAATTAACAATATTTTGAATCGATTGAAAGAGTGCACAGGAATAATTCTTCCGTTATACTCACTTAACGCTGCCTTACTGAAAAACTATGAATCCAAGAAAAGAAAAAGTAATTAGACTTTTTTACTCTCTCTCTCACGTAGAAATTCACTCAGGCGTAGGAAACAAGAGCTTTCATCCAAACCTTTGCAAAAATCATTAATATGGATGTCAGGTTTCAATATCCATATATTGAAACCCTACTCTATTTCTCTATTTCGGAGCTCCTTGGGAAATGAAGACGTTCATGGACAGTGTGCATAAAGTTAATGAAACGAATACATGAAGCAATTTTTGTAACATTACACTTTCATTTGAGAACAGGCAACTAAGAGATATTTTTTGTGATCTGAGTTAAATGGTGTACATGGGATAAAAGAAGGATTTTATAGAGAAACAAACTGGACTCAGAGGAATGCAAAAAAGGACAAGAATTGAAATGCATGTGTTATTAGTAATTTTTATTTTTATCTAAAATAATATAAATTTCAAAAAGAATAATTATATTGTATAGAGTATTTGACAACTATTTCTTACTCAAAATATAAAAGAAATGTAAAATAATACAATAATAAAATCTTAATTAATGTTTCTTTTGAACTCATGTATTTATGTGACTTACTTGCGGGAGAGTAATAATTATACGAAGTATTAACAACTCAAAATTATTTATTTATTTCAAACATTGCCATTCTTTGTAATATTCATATTCGTGTCCACAAAAGGTTCTCGTACTGCGATGTTTGGAATGTCCGGAGAGAGAACTGCAACATGAAAAGAAATTCTGGAGAAGGGAATGACTTATGAAGTGTAGTCGATTCATTGAAGAACCAGTAATTTATGTTATTTTCGTATTAAACGGACTTAATTTTTCAAATAGTTTTCTTGATGTTCTTTATCATGATTTCGATGACAGAGTAATTATGTTTACTAACTGCAGATCAGATTTCGCTTTTTATCCATTACCGTACACCAACTAAGAGAGAACATCCCAAAATTTTTCAAATGGACGTACTTGTGTGCCGCATTTTTTAATTTTTTTGTAAGGGGAGCGGGAGGCATGCATTTTTTTTCAGCCAGTGGTTTTTTTTCCCCTGAATAATAAATACTAATTTTATCGTTTACTATGGCGCCAGGACACACTTCGATGAACTGGCAATGAACCACTATGACTAACATATATTCTGCATGACCAGGAGTCGGTGCACTTTTGATATTGTTCGTATAAAAAATGTCATTTAACAACTGTTTATTATCAGCAAAAGTGAAATATTTTAAGTCACCCAAAATGATTGATCCGTCCTTTGCAAAATATTTCAAACTGACGGAACAGACAGATTTTTAAAATTATTTTCATCCTGTTTGACGTTGTATTTTGGAGCCCGTTGACGTTGATACTTTCGAACCTTGTTTTCTTTAAATATTCGGAGCACTTTCATAAAAAAAAAACATCAAATTTTCGCAACAGTCGTCGTGTTGATTAGCCAACTTTGTTTATGGCATTAAAAAACATATTTTTAGTTGTTTAGTCGACAAGCAATGAGACCCATCGCTTTTTATTTAATTTCAGGTTCAGTCCACTTTTACTGCATTTTTTAATGATATGATAAATTAGTACTCGGGGAGACTGATTGGTCTTTAACGGCGTTGACAATTTGTTTTGTCGATGATTTCCCAATAATATATAACGATAGTATCGAGTATAACAAAAGCTCTATGCAAGTCAACTTTATGTGAGACTGCTAATGCAAACCTTAAACCAAACTGTTTTCAGCAGTACAGCTGAGAGGTGAAAAATGTTCTTACTTCATTAGCTGCAAAATGTTCCATAAACCAAAAAAGTAGCAGAATGAGAACTCAACTGCACTCAGTTCTCTTGGGTTTGGTGGAACCTTTTTGCAGCTGGCGAAGGCTGAAGATATTTCATTCGAAATGTACGTACAGGCGATAAGTATATTTTCATGTATGTTATTGTACAAAGTTTTAAATATTTCAACTTCAACTATTGTGTGCTTTTTATAAGCTTTCATTTACTTTGTACCCTTCGAATTTGACACTGGTGGACATTTTCATAAGAATAAAATAATTTCAAGCAAATCCTCACAAAGTTCTCCTACTTTAATGTATTTTTAAAAAATCACGACTAATTCCCTGAATTTATTTACATTCACATACTAATTAAATAGAAGTAAATATCCAGATCGATAGTATATATTTAAATTTTAACTTCAATCTTCCAGGAAAGAAAATAAATTATGGATTCTCGGAAAACAAAAAGTATTTCAGAAATACTTTTTCTTCCTGCGAAAAATTCACTGAAGCAGGAGATATCAGAGCTTTCAACGAAATCTCTGGGAACATATATATATATATATCTCCATATTTTGAAACCCGATCGTTCGCTGTCTTTCCTCTTTCATGTCTCTATTTTGGGGCTCGCTGGGAAATAAAAAAATGTATAGCTAGTATGCATAAAGTTAATGTAATGGATACATGGAGCAATTTTTGTAACATTACATTCTCAGTTTAGAACAGACGACTAAGATATTGTCCAAGACGTAGGATTTATATTGCACATAGGGTGTAAAAATATTTTTGGAGAGAAAAAGAATTCTATATGTTTCAAAAGGCGTGCAAAAAATTTCGGATAGAGATGAAGTGTTTTAGAGACCACTTTCGTTTTATTAAATCGAACATATGTTTGAAGCGTATGCTTCAATAAAAAGAAAAGGAAAGTACCAAAGCTTTCTTTTAAAAAATCTATTTTGCTTCAAATTTTGTAACTATTACCAGATATGTCGGCTTCATATTTTTGAAAATAAATGAATGTGCCGTATCGAAATCAATCATATATAACTTATTTCCACAAGCATTGTTTTTAAACTGCGGTTGAATATTTAAATAGATCCACTTATAATTGCTTATAAGTGCCCTTGCTTAACCAATTAATACTTCTAAATTCACATGTTTTCTAGAATTCACACTAATTTACCGTCTTAGAAAACATATTTAATAACAAGTATTGCTGTGCATATGGTTCTTTAGAACTCTGGTGATTTTTTATTTTCAGTTATTTCATGAAATGGAATTACAGATTAATCTAATATTTTGTTCACAGATTAATCTAACACAGATTAATCTAATCTATCACAGATTAATCTTTGTTTACAGATTAATCTAATATTCTTGAACGCAAACTTAAATATAATTTTATTTCCATTCATAAGTGTTTTTTGTGGTATTATTCTCCCTCTTTTTTTATAGATCGTTGCTGGAACATCCAAGAACTAAATAAATTCGATGGAAAAATTGAAAATTATGTTCGAAGGCAGGAGGTCCCCCACCCATCTTCGGTGTATGAGTAAAAAACTGGGATCGACTCTAGACCTGTCATGTGACAGAAGATCGCTGACTAATCTATCCTGTTTTGAAATTGGTCACATTAAGTGCCTCTTCTTCATAGATGAGAGAAAGACCTAAGACACTTTCACGAAGTGCCTCGATCTACAGGGTGTCCAGCATTAAGGGTTACAAATCACGCAATAGAAGTAGGACACACCAAGACGACAAGAATCTCATAAGAATGTGAAGGTGCAGATATTTTGTTTATGCAACAATCACTAACAAAATCGCATCGCAGTACAATTCAACATACGGAATATAGTTCTGAAAAAAAATTGGCATTTTACAATACTTAATATAAAATTTACAATTCAGGAATAATATTTTTATTTTAATGACGCAGAAGAACACGAAGCACAGGGTCATTGTTTATGAGGTGTATATAAGAAATTTGACTGCTTTTTCATGGCCTACTTTTAAAAATATATTATTTGATTGCTAATATGTGCACAAAAATGAAGTTTCTGAACTATATGGAGTTATTCCGAGCCACTAATCCACCCTCAAGTTTGTAACCCTGGTAATGAATACATGAATACACCCTGGTAATTAAAAATGAAGCTAATGAAACATGCTTATAAAAAAGAATCGTTTTAAGTAATGTAAAAGGTTTATTCATTGAAATAGCAGCTTTTTAATGCATAAGTAATTCTGTCATGCAACTTGCCCTGAAAATTTTATAAGAAATACAGGTTGACTCAAAAATAATGTGACCAATTTCAGAGCACATAAATTTTTATTGAATTAAGTTATTTAAAAGAAATTTTCAACGTGGTTTCCTTGAGCGTAGTGCATTTTATGTAAGCGTTTAGGTCAAGCCAAAAGAGCTTTTCCGACAATTTTAGGGGGGAACTTTTCCAAAATCCTCTTTGATTGCTTTTTTTAAGTTCTTGAGGTGGTCTTACTTTACGTCTATTCAATTATTTTTTTAAGTATCTCCATAGAAAGTAATCGCAAGGAGCACAGTCAGGGGATGATGGTACCGATGGTACCCATTGCTCAGCAGGAAGAACATTAATTTTTTTATCTTTCAGCCATTTTATAGTTTATTTTTCAGTATGACTTAGTGCAGAATCTTCGTGAAAAACAAAGTTTCTTTGAGAGTAGAGAATTTGACTGTCTTTGATCATATGCTACAAAACTTTATTCTAATAGTATTTATAATCAATTTCACCCTTTGGTTCTGCAAAAAAATGATTTTGTTAAGCCTCGAGAGGACATTCCCATCCATACGGCCATCTTGCCTTTTGCAAAACAGCGGCGTCTTTGCGATTCTGTTCGCTTGAAATATATTGTATCTTCGTTTCATGAGTTGTGGATGACAGATGAAATAATGCTTCATCTGATGCTATCCATGTTTTGTATAGAGGCCAAGAACAGAACCAATACAGAGGCCAAGAACGCTTTCTTCGTTTTTCTACGGTCTTTGAAGACATTTGATGACAAACTGGCTTCTTCACTTTTTTATAACCATTTTTCTTTATCTGGCGACAAATTGTCGATTCCGATACCTGTAGTTTCTTTGCAAATTTTTTTTAGACATAGGATTTAACCTGGAACTTTTAATTGCCAGCCAAATTTTATTTATTTTCAAAGTTCAGATAATAATCCATTAGAGAAATGCCTTTTCTGATTTTAAAGGCTTTATTTGTAACAGAATTTGAGCAACCATACTTCAAAAACTTTAAAATTTCGTTTCCGATTTGGGGATCTAATTTCGGAGTCATAATTTACTCCAACTAATAAAGGTAGTTCAATTTGTAATTTAAAATTTTAACATTTCATTTTAAAAATAAAACTAGTGATAAAGAATTAAAATTTACCTTAAACAGTTATATACTTTTAAAATTGGTCCCATTGATTTTGAATAAATCTGTACAAGCAAAATCTATAGAAATCTACAGTTTGAAAGAAAAAAAAAAACATATTCCGTTTGCAAGAATGATTAATTATACTAAAGACATAAACTTATTACATGTTAAAAAGTAAGTAAAATAAAAGAAATAGAACTGTGAACATTCATCAAAAAACGGAGACTTAATTCATAGCTGCAAATTAACTACGACTTCTCTTCACGGTAATTGAATAATACCTATTTACAGTCAGAATCCCGGTTAATACTTTAAAACCCCGAGAACTTTTACAACAACTATTGAAGAAACCCTAATTTTCTAATTCAATGAACATTACAAGAAGAAAGAGTAATAAATGTGCCCGATAATTAACATGCAAGAATATATGTGAGAGTTGTTAAAAAACCACGTCTAGGAACAGCTAGGAAACAAAAAAAATAGCTTTCCCCTGACAAAGAATTTTTTTATAATATTTTTTTTTTCAAACATCATTATTTTCTTAATTTGTTTTAAAACATTAGCTTTGCATTGTAATGGTTTCGAGGGAGTTAAAAAAATCTCGAAACTTTTGAATAAAGAGAGGGAGAGAGAATTCAAAGACCATTTATTTTCACAAAAGTCAATTTCACATTTTATAATTTTCATGTAATTCTCAGTAGTTTAGGACTAATTGAATGATCTGAAGAAGGGTAAATAACCTTATTTTAGTTGCATTATGAAGCGAGTGAAATTGGCATTATCAAGATTTTTTTTTATTCATCTTTATTACTAATTGTAACTTTTTAAATTCAAGAATGTGCTTCGAGTAAACACAGAAAATATAAAATTACCAATTTGAAACGTAAAGCTTAATTTTAATTGAGCTAATTTTGTTCGCTGCAATTGCCTTGTGAATCATTTAGTGTTTCATTCAGTATCTTAGCAGTTGAAATCAAATCTTTGTTTAAAAGCAAAAATCGAGATCTAAAGACAATAATTTTCTGCTCGAGATGTAATCAAATAAGTTTGTTCATGAGTATAATTCAGATAAATTGTGCAAGTTAAGATTTACTAATAGCAATGAGCATTGTTTGCACAAATCTAACTGACAGACACAAAAAAAAAAAAAAAAGAAAAAAAAAAGAAACAGCCAGTCGTATGACTGCACTTCAGAAAGTGAAAACTTCTTGTCAAGCTTTGTAAAATTTATATTCAGTTAAACAGGTTTTTCGCACATTATTGTATTTTTATTAACAAAAAATAAATATTTATGAACGTTTATTCACATTTTAGTACATTTGAAATTCTTTGTAAAACAGCAAAATAATAATAAATGTTGTTTTAAGGCTGTACGGATATCGCACATTTATTTAAGATATTCTCACAATTTCACATATATTTGGTACGTTTGTACACATTTTAACGCAATTTTTGCTGGGTTAGAATTGGAAATTTTTGATTTTTTAATTTAATTACATTTCAAATTTCGCGCTCGATTTAAGTGCACATTTAAAATTTGAAAAGAGGGAGGGAGTGGACACACAAGCTGCAATGTGACACAACTGGTAAATGCGTACGGTATACGCCAGCGATAGCCCCTCCCCCACGTGTTAGGTTTTGTTCGATTTAATTAATAATCATGCACGTGAATTTATTAATTAACAATAATTATGTACTGACGTTTGTAATGAACAGTAATCTTATTTATTTGTAATGAATGATGGATTCATCCCAGACAGCATAGCAAACTTGCATCAAACTTTCAGCAAGCTTGATTTATCAAGTCAATAATCTTTAATTAAGCTTGAAAATTTCAAGCGTGTAAGCTTAATGCAAGCTTGAATCTAGTGTTCTAGTTTACACTTGCCCAGCTTGCATTAAGCTTGACATTTCAAGCTTTCAAGCTTAAAAAATTTTCCTAAATACACGGGGCGCCGGTCGGCCAACTCGCCCCACATATTTTACTTTGCCACGCATTTTCCCCCTCTACGCTGAAATTTCAATTTAATTTAATCTGTTTCCATCAAGTGTTCGTGGCTGGAATAGAACCCGGGACCTTTCGGTTGGGAGTCGATCTCGCTATCCGTTCAGCTACTAAGCTTCACGCAGATATGACTAAAGTTTGAAGTGACTTATCACGCCGTTTTCTCGCCAGATTGATAAGTGGGCGATGTGTTATTTGTTTCTTTTATTTTTCCATGGGATGCATCAAAATTTAAATAATGTTATGTGTGATTTAGAGACTCTACTAATAGGGAAATAACCATAATATAAACTTAAGAGCAGCACACGTTTTAAAACTTTTAGTACCGCAACACTCATGAACAATACTGCTGGCCAAAATCGAGACAAACGACTGATTTTGAAATCAATTTCGTAGTATAATTGTATTTTATTTTGAAGAATTTCCATATTTGGAAATATAGAATGGGTTTACTTACTTAACACAAATCTTGTGTTAAGTAATCTGAAATCAAAGAAACAGATAGTTAAACGTTACTTCGAAATGCTATATCACAGTTGCTAACATGTATGGAATACAAACACTTTAGTCATTTTTGTAAATATTTCTTAAAATAACAAATAAATGAAAAATTTTGCTATTTTTTAACGCTAAAAATTCTCTTTACAAATGTGGTTAGTTATTTTCCTACATATTGGTATGCTATATCGATATAGAGCATTTCGAAGAATTAAAAATAAGTTTAAATTAATTTATACAAATGCAAATTTGAATTATTTTCATTGTTCATACTTTATAATTAAAAAAAATATTTAACTTCTGAATTTTTTTTATCCTTTGTAATTTTATTTTAAAACTACAAAAGTGTAAGATGTAAGATTTTTGGGCCCTAAAATCTGTAGGCCCTGGGCAGTTGCCCCGTTTGCCCTGCCGGTAATATGGCACTGGTAATAAAATAAAACACATCTTTTACGAACTTTCAGCAAATTTGAGGACGCTAGACAATTAATGTCCATTCTCTTTCACAGATGGCGCCATCACTGCGCACTTTGAAAGCTAAAATCAAGCTAAAGCCAAGCTTGCATTAATACGTCAAATTCAAGAAAATGTCAAGCTTGATTTAAGCTTATGTGCTGTCTGTGATAATTCAAATTCAAATATATAGTATGACACTTATAATTCAAATAATTGAAATGATTTTAAGAAAAATCTCAAAATCTAATCAAAAAATATTTTAAATCTGATGCTTATAACTTAAGTTTAGATATTGCCTATTCATGTGGGCAAATTTCATTTCTTTCGCTTTAGTCGTTGAACGTGATGTGAGAATAAAAAAAGCGACAAACAGACGACAGACGACAGAACGACAAACAGACAAACTTTTTTTTTAACGGTCGTACTGGGGTCCCAAATGCTTAAAACGGATAGAAATCGCATAAAATTTCTAGTACCAAGCAATGTATAGGCAAAGTCTAATTTTATCTATTTACATAATACATAATAGTTCCCACTCCGAAATTGAAAGAACTTCAAACTTTAGTCATTTCATCCGGAGTCGAAACCGCCTGGTGGTTGGAATGCTCGCCTACACCGCCTTGGGTTTATAGTTCGATACCTGTCGCGGAAACTAGAAGGAGGCAGTTTAAAGTAACTTGAAGTTCTTACGTATGATAACTGGTGGCAGCGCTAAAATTCAAAGAGCAGGCAGGAGACGACGTAGTTATGATGTCACAACCAACTTTTTCCCACATGTATCTGAGCGTGACGGTCACGAAAATTCATTGCTTATTCTACATCCCAAAGTGCCCAACGCGCCTAAAGAAGTTTTCACTTCAAAAAATTGTTCCAAAGTGCTATTGTGCGCCACATTCAATTATTTGAAAGCAATTTAAAAAATTATTAATGAACAGATTTTCTTACATCGCCATTATATATTTTCAAGAATAAACGCTTTCAATTAATTTGTTTTTTAGATTTTTCGAGAAAGGCAGAAAAAATATTCACTTCTACAACAAAGCAGTACTTTTATTAAAATTCCTCAATTGTAGCAATACAGTTATTTTTTCCGCAATGCTGCTTCATTACAAGAGAGAAATAGTATTTCTTTCCGTAAAACAAACGTAACACGGAGTAATATGCTTATTGCAAGATGCATAACAGCAGTACGATGTATTACGAATCAAAATTATTTGGTCAAAGATACATTCCTTACTCTCTAACCAAGCTAATATACTCCTTACAAACCACCACTCTATCTGTATCTCTATAGTTCTTGTGATACGTGTAGTTGATTAACCTTTTTCTGACAGAATTGATATCCAGGCAAATTTAAATTAGTTTTTGTATATTTTGTCTCCTAATGCGTTAGTTAAAGGGTATTAGTCATTTAAAGAGGAAAAAAAAATGTATACAATTTTCAGTGTACTTGCAATTGGAAGCATGGGTCATTTCTGACTACAATTTTATATTGGTTTCAAAAACGGAAGATAGTGATGGATAGTTTAAATAATAAGTGGAATATTAAAAATTAATGAAAGATTTATTTTTAAATTTAAGTAAAGACATGAATTAAGCTTGAAGGGGGGGGGGATCAAGATAGCTCTGTAAAAATTTATGAAATCACCTATTTTTATGATTCTTTGCCCAGTTTTCCACTAATGATTGAAATGTAACGTCTATTTAGAAATACCAAGTCATCGTTTAACTAAATCTGCCGATTTTTTCAATTCAATATTGATAAAATTGAATTTTATAATAAAGTTTTAATTTGAAGTTCTAAGTTGGGAGCATTGGCCTGTAAAAGGTTTACAAAGGCAAGGTTGTCAACCTTTTGCGTACCATGCTCCAGTTTCTCAGACGACTTCAGATGCATATACAGATCAAGCATCTTTGTCACTTCTTTACGCTCCCGGGTTTAGAAAGGGAGAATATGAATACGGGAAGGCTTCAGTTTAAAAGAGGAAAAGAAATAACATGGGAACATGAAACTGGAACTGTCATTCTGATAAAGATGATTATATACAGTAAGTGGCACAAGGATGAAATTCGGCATTTCAAATCTTTCAGTGCGCCAATATATGAATCTCGGTTAGTGAAGCAACTAAAAAGTTTAATTAATATATATTTGTAATCAATGTAAATGCAATGACATTCGCTCTTTTTAATTACACTTGAAACGACAGTTAAACTATTAATTAAAAAAAATTCCATTTTATCATCTGCAAGTAAAACATTCAGAACCCCGATTTTATTTTTTAAACAATATGTATAAAGTATAAAAGGTGATTTACAGAATGCCTTAAGGTAATAATAAAGGACTTCATAAAGAAAATTTGAAATTATATAGTAATTCAGACTTTGAAACATTGGTTTTTTTTGTACCAGTTAATAAACGCTATAGAAGAAAAAAGAAAGGAAAGAATTGTTAGTAAAACTTTCCATCAGATTTCACTTATAAGTTGAAAGCTAAAAAGTTCAATATAACATATTATCCAGCATTAATATTATATTATTTCGTTAAATAATCGAATTTAATTATTGAAATTTTGAAGAGTCTTTTTCAAACTATTTTTGTTATTTCAATTATTTTAGTTGTTTAATTTTGCCTTTAAATAGGACAAGTTTCATCCGAAATAATTAAATTTTTAAAGATGGTCAATACATTTAATTTCTGAAGTTTACATTTAGAGAGTCGAAGTGTTGACGAAATTTCCAAAATGCACTTCGGTAAAGATCGACTGTTTCTTCTCAAAAATTACTTAACTGAAATCATTGGTTAAAAATTGTATTTCACTTTGAATGAAGCAGATTTTGAATAACTATTACATTTGCATATCATTTGTAGTAAAACTTAATAAGGAAAACTGACTATAAAGTTATAATTAATGGGTTATGAAAACTGTGTTTTTGACTCTGCATTGATACGTAATACTGAATCGTGTTGGTTGCATTTTACATTCTTTATAACGCCCGTTGTGGAGGCTATCACAAAGGACGCTGGAAAAAAAGAAAAAAAATATTGGGCAAAAATATGTTTACACTCACTATATTTAATCGTTACCCATTTTAAATAAATAACTTTATATTCACTTATTGTTATATACCGAAATCGGAATTCATACCCTGCGGAAAAGCTTTGCATTCGAAAGATTTCGTTTAGCTGTTAACATCCCCTCTTATATCATTGTTTCATGAAGAGGGAATCGTTTTATTTGTGAAAAAAAATGTTAAGCCTGTCTAATATAGAAAAATCATTTTAAACGAATTAAAACCGCAATTTTACTTTCAAAACCTGACGACCGTGACTTCAATATGGTGTCAGTGCCACTTGCGACATCTAATTTTGACCACGCAAATGATAACTTTAAAAAAAAAAAAAAAAAAAAAAAACTCTCGGAAATAAATGGGGCTGAAAGTAGCGAAAAATTGCTTAAAATCAGGGAATGGGTGGATTTTCAGATTTTAAATGTACTACAGATTTTTCCCTGTATTTTTTTTTCATAATTGTGGAAATTTTCAAACCGATTGCTGCAATAGTGTGAATTTTATTATATTTTTAGACAGTAACTTTTCAATCTGTTTGGATTAATGACGGTAAAAGTTTTGTTTTGCGGTGGTTTAACCGGAATCGCAACTGAGTCAATAAATCAGTGAGTCAGGGTATATAGTAGGATTCTGACACGAATTTGGAATCCGTGTATATATTTTTATCTAAGCAATTAACAGTCCGTAGAGATTTATTGTTTCAGTGTTTATTTTTATCACATTTAATTTTGTCAAAATTTGTGATGAGTCATTTTTACATCTCTAAATAATCAGAATATCTAAATATTTTATAGGAACTCATAGTTAAAAAAATATTAACAATTGATTGCTTTTAAAACGATTACTAAGGCGCTTGCTTCTTTAAATTTTCATATGGAACTATGTACACCCGCCAAAAAAGTACTCAAGTAAGAAGTAAATTTCCCACGTATATTAAAAATAATTTATCATAGAATATAATTAGGCTATGTATTTATATGACTTTCCATATTTTTGTCCTGCTGTGCGTTTTTCAAAAACTCAATTGTTATTTGCAAATCTAAAATAGAAAATTTATCTCTTATTCGAATACTTATTTTGGAGGGTGTACAGTCTAGAGCTTGACTACAAGCTCTTGTACAGCTCGAATTTTGTGCTTTAAAATTTCTTTTAAAATTTGATACCTATTTTCTTAGCGACAGAATTTCTTTCCATAAACAACGCGTACGATTTAAATTTATTCATGCACCAATATTAATATAAATATACAATATTAATACATTCATGAAAAAAGTCTCTGTCACATAACAGCATTAAAATGAGCGTCACTAATTTCACGCTTTTCAAAAGCTTAGACAAAATACCAGCTTCTTTTCATTAGCGTTTAATTATTTTAAAATTAAGAACTTTCATAAGTATATTGCGAAAATGAAAAATCTATACCCGACGTCATTAGCAGTAAACAATCGATATCTTCTTTCCTGCCCTCACAACCAGATATTTGATGAAGATGATTTATTTGCTCTTTAATCGTAATTGCTCTGAATATTCGGGGAATTTTAAAATGCCATCCCGAATTTCTTAATGAATACCATTCCATATTCCTAGAAAAATGGCCGTTTAAAAGTTTCTTGAAAATTTTTGCATTAAGATATGTCATAAATGATTATTTTATTTATATATTTCATTTCTGAATGATATTTATGCATGATAAAGTACTTTAGCAGTGAGATATATTCTATGCGAACAAACAAAACACATTTCACACTAGCAGGGGTACTTGAAATTATTTACATATGCAATAAATAAAGTTAATGAGAGGGAAGCTGAACTTACAATTTATCTATCTTGGAAAGATGAATATGCAAATTCAGATAAATCTTACTTTTTCATTATTCTGTTGGCAACGGGGAAATGCTTTGTGGTACGATATGCAAGTTCTTAATACAGTGCAATAGCGTGTTTCATATCTTGCTTTTTTATTTATTAAGAATGTTATTTATTTCTTACAAAGATTTCTAGAAAGTAAAAATGTGGCATGCAAAGTATTTGCATAAATCATTTTATGCATTTATATCAAAGAAAATAGAAAATTCATATAAGAATGTCTGTTTATTAGAGCTTCAGTTATAATTTCTTAGACTATAACACTTATGCTTGCGGGATAGCATATTTCATGACATATGTTTAACAAATCAAAATTGTTCATGACATTTAAAAAAAATTTTACTCAATTTCATAGCAAGAAAACAGAAGTCTAATATTATTAGGTCTTATCTATAAACACGACTTCTTTTTTTCCAAAATTTAATTTCGGGAGATTCTGTTGAAAAATTCTAACTGCCATAGAAAAAAAAATAGTCATACTTTATAAGTAAGAATTCTTTAATTCAAATGTCTCTAAATTTGGCATTTGACATCGATATATAAATGTATTTATTTTTAATTAATCATTTAATTAAATTTTTTATTATTAAAGTAGTACCATTGTAACTTTAAAAACAAGAAAAATTATTTATTTTTATAAAATACGTTGTTTCTTTAATAAAGAGTAGGTGTACTTAAACACTAAATCTATATATTTTTTCTCAAAATTTATCGTAATATAAATGCAAGGAAAGTAATTTTTACATCTAATAGGCTGGCATCAAGTGTCTAACAGGCTAACAAATAACCGAATTCCAACAAGTTAAGGTGACTATAAGGGATTTTATAGAATGAAGGCTTATACATAATGATATAAGAAACATTTTTTTTCAATTATAATGCTAAGTATTTTGGAAAATACCTCATCTAAAACTGAATTTTAATAGTTATTTTATCAAGAGTAATTTTTATTTGATTTCACAAGCAAACATCATTTAAGATTAATATGAATAATTTGTTAAACACAAGTATTCCTCAAGAGTAACATGAACCGATTTGGTGCTTTTACTTTATTCTGTAAAACAAAGTAAAAGCACCAAGGGCATTTTCTACAAACCAAAATCATAATTGTCTTTTCGAGAGTTGTTTGAAAAAAAATGCTCCGACATTTGATTTGATACTCCTCGATTGTTTGCCAGAATGGCAAAATATATCTGTGACTGGAAACTAGTTCGAAGGCATTTCTAATATTTATTCTTACTTTGGGACTGGAATATTTAGGATAACTCCAGGGCTCAAGGAAGTCAGAAGATTTTTATGGGTATAGCGGAATGATTTGAGTTCACAGTAATCTGTCGGCCTTGCGTTTTAACGCTTTTTGTGAAGCTCCGAAAACTGATTTTACCGGTTACAGTGGAAAAAGGAAATAAAAATAAATGCTTTAATATTTTTTGTTGTTTTGTTTCGAGTTATTTAATAATGATATTTGTTAATATATTCCTTAGAAATATTTTTCAGCTACATCGAGATGGTTAATTTTCTTTTATCTTTGAAATTATTTATGGATCATTACAGCAAAAGTTTTTTTTTACTCAAAATGCAAGTGATTTTTCATTTTAGCACTTTTAGGTAAAAAAAAAGAAACACTATAAACTTTTGCTGTAAAAGCACATAATAAATGCTGCACTTAGTACATCACACTTGCATTAAACTGGAATCCAGGCACTCAGTGCTTAAGTTTAGATGTATTTTCTACATCAGATATGCAGAGAACAGAATTCCTACACTTTTGCTGCATTTAATGTACCATTTCATAAACACGTGATTCGGTTAAGCCAGTGATATCGTTCAACAGTCATACCATGCTGAAAAAACTGGTTCTGGTTCCATCAGCAGGTCAAGCAATATCTTCAGCTTTCAGTACTTGAGAGCATGCAAGTGAATTCTATTGAAACGATTCCGAAACAGCAGGTTTATGCTCCAGATTTTTCTTTACTCTTTATTTTTCTTATCTGCTACAGGGATTTACAATTTTCAGGGATTACTGCCAGATTTACAATTTCAACTAATAAAGGGAAATTTAGTTGAAATTGTAAATCTGGATATAGTCAGCTGAATTTTGTTTACTTCAGCAGGATAAATAACATAATTTCTATTTTCTATGACTTCTACAGATGTATTCAATTAAAGTTTTAATCAATAATATCATTTTAGCACTTGCTCGTTATGACCTCGTTTTAAAACTTTCAATATCGCAACACTCATGTTGAGCAATACTGCTGGCCAAAATCGAGACAAACGACTGATTTTGAAATAAATTTCGTAGTATAATTGTATTTTATTTTGAAGAATTTCCTTATTTAGAAATATAGAATCCTTTTTTTTTAATTCTATGGTCAAGTACATTTATGACTGATTAATTATTTTTTGGTGGCCGGATTGCGCCTCATTCTACCACCCATAAAGTGAAGTATATTAACTAACTAAATTGTGTTAATTATATTAAAATTTATTTTTAGGGCTAATTAATTAGTTAATGGAATTACTAGTGTTAATTAGATGTAAATAAAACTAAAACTCCCCTCGTGTTACACTTCAGAGGGGCTTATCTCATTCATTCCTTCCCCTTGCGTGTTCTAATGTCCAGTTTTTGTTCGATAATAAAATAAAACGCAACTTTTACGAGCTTTTCTTTATTTAATATGAGCAAATTTGAGAAATGCTAAACAATTAATGTCCATTCTCTTTCACAGATGGCGCCATCAACGCACGCTTTCGAAATGGAAAATCCAGCTGTATTCCAGCTTGACAGTTCAACTTGACTTCTGCAAGCTTAAATTGAATTGAAATGTCAAGCTTGTATTAATACATCAAATTCAAAGAAATGTCAAGCTTGATTTAAGCTTATGTGCTGTCTGGGCTTGTTCCCTTAACGACGTATTCATGCCGACAATTTAAAAATATTAATACAAAAACAGTAAGACACAAAAAGTTATATTTAAAAAAAATATTTAAAATTATATTTCTTCAGATCCAAACACTCAAAAGTGCTTTTAAAAACAAAATCAAATTATTGATAAAAATAAAATCAAGAATGAATACTTGCGAAATAAAAGGGGAGAATAATTTTGTTTTTCTTTAAGTACACTAAATAATACAAATAATCATCTTTTCCTTATAAAAAAGACTGAATAATAATACATTCCACATTTTCATATAGGAAAAAGGTCTATCGATATTTCTTATCAATTACGCTTCGACTTCGGTAATATGAAAGTAAGACATAAACAAAAATATTTTGAAGAAACGGAAGTCAATATTTCTCTTCTGTGCTATATTTTCCCTGGACTAACATCAGATTGGGGTTTCATAATGTAGTCAATATGAGGTTTTTATTTTATTTCGTTTTTATTTTTAATTCTCAGACAAAATAGTTTCTCTATATTTACTTTCTGTTTTATAACAAATGTTGAGAATAAGTAAAATTTTGCTTCTAAGAACATCTAATTAAACTAGATATGTCACTTTTAATGATCAGATAATACTTTGCCAAGGAAAGCAAAATGAATTTTTTCATAGAAAAATGCTAGAATATTTCCACGAAGATTATTGGTAAATTTCAACAAAACATTTATTATTCCCACTGCTGGGGTTTCACAATTCAACAAATTGAAAGATTGGAATATTTTCAGTGAAAAACAATCTGACTTGTTGTTTCTAACGGAATATTGCAACTTTGCAGCTTTAATTTGTCATGAATCATCACAAAGAATAGGCAGCAAACATATTGTTCGCATTTTATTATAATAAACTGAAAATTAAATTGTATTCTAAATGTTTAAAATAATATGAAATTTTATAACTTAATATAGGGAATCAAAAAAATTTCATATTTTGTAAGTTTTATTTTTTATCAAAACATTCGCATAAAGTCTTCATTGAATGAAGCATACAGTCTTTTATTTTAGCTGTACATGAATAGTTCATTAAACGACTTCAGGAACTAGGAAAGCGAAATTTCAAAACGATTGTGTAATATATCAATCAGTTTTATAACTAACAAAGTAATAATAAAAACAATTTGATAAAAAAGTGCTGCTTGGGATTCACTGATTGTAAACAAATTGTGAATGTTGTTACTCCATTTTTAAAAGATTATGTTTTAATAAAGTGATTCTGAACTATAGAACGTCATTGTTATATCGAATTTTAAAATTTTAATTTAAAATATCTAATAATACTTTTAAACTAAATTCTTACTTAAAATAGGATATTTCACATTATAAATTACAACTGAATTGATGTATATGTTTAGTATAGAGTTACGAATAATGATTGTGTAAATACTTTCAATTTTATCTCAAATAAAGTGAATAATCTTATAAAAGTTTCTTATAGTTGCTCTTTGGTTGTCTATTTTCTTCTTTACTATCGTCTCAGTATGCATATTATTTTATTATTGTCGTTGTGTATAATCATGGAATTGTGTGCCATAGTTAACTAGTTTAACATTTACTCTCCAAGATTTTTTTTGTCTAGTATGACGCAGAATTCTGTAAGGAAAAGTTGAAACTTTAACCTTGCTTTCACGACTAAAAATTTGCATCAGAGTTTTTTCATTAATTTAAAGTAATTTTTATTATGTTTGAAGCTTTAAATAACACAGCTGCAGATTCCTCCAATTTTCTTGGGAGATTTCCTACCGCTAAGTTTTATTTAGCAATACATTATTGAAATAAGTCCAAATTGTTAATGAAAAATAAGCTGTTAAAAAATTGTGGTGGTAAATCTCCCGAAAAAAGCGTGAGAGTTGGCAGCTATGTACATGATATTTCAAAGACTAGAATCCCGATTTTCAGTTTGATTATATCTCCTTGATTTAGGAATTTTTTTAAGGCATGAAACCAATATTTTAAAATTTGATTGTAATTTTTTAAAAACTTTTTTACTTACACTACTTTTTTGTTAAAAAATCGAAGTTTCACTTATATCAAAATTTTCGACAGCGTATTATCATGTAAGAAAAATATCATTAAGTTTGCAAAATTCTATTCAAAATTTTAAATAAATAATTACTTCCTCTGTCTCACAGTATTTGTAACTGTTAATTAATTTCTTATCTTAACTGCTTTTATTATGTCTTTTGTAATGGTGCGGCGCTTTGCGATATAAGGCCTTGGCCGGAAGTATCGGTTTCTTCACTTTGGAGGCACTTTATAGGTGTACCACCGTTACCTTCTATAAAAGGAAGAACGAAATCACACCCCAACCTAAAACAGGTATCAAACCCAGACCTGTGGTGAAGGAGAATGATTCTTTAGCCACTACAAAACCCGGCCGGCTTGACTCATAAGCATAACGGCCAACTTTAACGATTTCTTCGGGAGATTTCTCACCACAATTTTTAAACAGCTTTATTTTGCATTAAAGTTTTGGCGTTTTATTGAGCATGAATTGATAGGTAAAAATTAGTGGTGGGAAATCTCCCGAAGAAATCGGGAAGGTTGGCAGCTATGATAATAGTAGTAAAGAAAGTAAATAAAGAAATCGAAAATAGGAAGCTGCATTTCTTATCAAAAAGCTACATTAAATTAGGTAAATAATTAAAAATGCTTATTTTGAGTGTTCAGAGAGTTTCTGCGTTTTTCAGTACATTTGCCTATATTTCTAACTTATAAGGTTGGTAAGATTCCTTAGTCGAGAAGCTTGGCTTTGCTATATGCCTAAGGCAGGCCTATGACAGCGGAAGAATATATATATATATATATATACTTTCTGTTGCTATAAAACTCTTTATTGTTATTTTTTAAATTCTTTTTATTTTAATATTATTTTTTAATCATAAAATCCGTTCGTTTGTCTTTTAATAATCATGCTGATACATAATTTAAGCCAAGAGTTCTAATGTATTTGACTATCATACAAAGAATAAATTTTCAAATCGCTTCGCCAATTCAGCAAGAGAATTATCCTCACATATTTTCAATATATTTTTTAAGCACGATATTGAACTAATTCAGTGCAAACTCATCTCTCCCCCAAAACTTTCATAGTCTTACTTCCTTCACAACTCTCTTCTCAAAGAAAATTACTTTTCTATTTTGGAAATCAATATAATCAGTATTTGATTTTTTTCCTTGGATCAATATGTATTTCATCTAGTTCGGTCTGACTAGTTTTTGATAGGATAACTTTAAGCATAATGTTTAGCAGCGATTGTTTTCATAAGGGTGAAAATCAGGCAGTTTAATGACATTATGGAATGTGAATTATTTATTAGTTTGTGCTCAAAAAGCACTTTTGATTTACATTAAACTTCGACGTTACTATTTATTTTTGCGTCGCATAAATCCCCTATCTAGAAAATTGAGATACAATGATCCATTTAACACATTCAGATTCAAAATTGCAATGTGTTACATGTATTATTTATTCGTAAGTCGTATTCGTATGTAGGGTGTATGAGAATCTGAGGATCAAAGCAGCTATTACTTACTCGTAACGGCTATTACTACTTGCTAACTCGCTAACAGCTCTTACTTACTCGTGAAGAAAACGTATATGTTTTCTTCACGAGAAAAATCGACAAACTGAGGTCAAAATGTTTTTTTTTTTTTTTAACTCTACCCTTTTTTATTATAGCGAGTTTCTATAAACATGAGTTCATATTTTTGGCAGTTTAATATTTTATGTATAGATTTGTTGACGTCTAAAGCACAACATATAAAAATTTCGCTATGCTAAAAAAATGTGCTCGTAGTAAAATAAAACTTTTTTATGCTTGTGCATTTGTAATCAAAAATTACTATCATGCGTCATTACTGCTATCTTGATCTTAACCCTGAAATAATTGACTGTTTCTAGTATCGTATATAATAAAATCCGAGAGTAAACAAAGTTTCTAGCGAGCTGGCTGGCTGGCTATGTATGTGTGTAGTTTTGTGACCTCCGATCTTCTTATGCGTGAGCCGTTTGATCGCATAGCGTCTAGACGGCTGGTCGCACACCTACGTAATTTTGTATACGGCTTCACTAGGACATGTCCCAACACATCTCGGAGCGCATTTTTCGAAATTCAAATCAGAAAATGTTTTATTTTATGTTTTATGCGATTTTTGGTATTTTTTCTCCCTTAATACGTAATAACACCGGTAGTTACACTCGCAATAAAATGATATTTGCATCATCGTACAGAGGAGGGAATTTCCTTTAAAAAACTCTTTGTTCTGACTACGTAACAGAATTTGCAGAATTTCAGTAAGTTTTTAAAGAAAGATCACATTCGACAAGTCTTCGTAAAATAATTTTAAAACTGTTGCATCTTGAATTCTATCCGTCATAACTTTTCGATATTTTGAGAAATGACGTAGCATTGATTTCGCAATCTTTCAAAAGAAACATGCGGAAATATGTAAATTAGGAGATTTTTTACGAATTTTTATATAAAGAAGGATTTTGAATACAACATCTGCTGATTTAAGATTTCGTTTGCCGTAATGAGAAATGAAATTGAATAGCTGCCAGTTGAAATATATATATGTCATACAAGTGCTTAAAAAGGGGGGATATGTCATACAAGCGATCATTTAATTAAAAACATCTTTCACTTTGGGGGCATCTGGATTATAAATTGTAATTTAAAAACATGGTGCAATACTTGTTGCCTAGGAGGGTCAAACCTGTCAATCATAAAGGTGCCTCGCCAGCAGGCGCCTCCCATGTCTGTTAATTTAACAAATGAGGATTTTGTTATGGTTTTGTGGACCAACTAGATGATGGAAAGACAGAGCTGCCGCCTAGCGAACACTCTGTGAACTTAACTAACAAAACCAGGAGACATCTACCGCAGAGCAGCTCTTCCTGACTTCGAGAAATTTCCAAACTCCTATGTATATAACTTGTAAATATGCCTCAATAAAATATTCCAGATGGACGTTGCCGTTTGTGCTGTTCCTAAACCACTCACGCACGACAAAAAGTCGAGCAGGATTATCTTGTGGGAAAAATAATTAAATAATTTTCAAGTTAACATGAAAGTGTTGATAATTAAATCTACCAAAAGGAAATAAATCTTCAGTAACGTGCGTGAGTAGGTCAAAGTGACGGAGCAAGCTTGTTAGTAGTACCGGCGAACGAACGGAACGAACGAAAGTGTTTATTTTCCCCTGCGCTCGATCTATAAGAATGTTATCAGTTGCAGAAAGCAGATGTCCATAAATATAAAAACTGTGCAGCAAGAAAAAGAAAAAACAAAAATGACTGAACCAGAAATCGACATACCGAAGTTTGATCCAGATGAAGTACCAATAGCACCGTGGATAAAATTATTAACTCAAATTTGTGCTGATAAGAAATTAGATGACGAATGGAAGAAAAAAAATATTTATAAGTATTTAAAAGGAAGAGCACTACAGTTGTATCTAACAAACTGTTTAGAAAATGAAAATTTCGAGGAAACTAAGAATTTCCTCCTCCTAAATTTTGAAGTACCAGAGGAGAGGAATTTAGAAACTTTTTTCTGCCTTAAATCTCATTCTTGCGCGAATTTAAAGGATTATTACACTAAGAAAATTAATTTAGGAAGAAGATTGAAATTAACAGAAGACAATATCGTAGAAGCACTAAATTCCGGCCTCCCGGATCGGGAGAAAAAACTGATGATGATTGCCAGATGCGAAACGGTTTCCCAGTGGATTACTCTCATTAACCTTTCTACCCTGTCTGGGTCGATTCGACCCATTTCTAAAATTGAACTTTCGATATCTTCCACAGGTTTTAATTTAGATCTTTCAAACTTCATGTATGCCTCAAAAATGCGCACTCGTTTAATATGTGAGTTTTTCAGAGTCTTAAGAGTTTTCTTTAATCACCCTGAAAAAAAAGTGACATTTTACCTGTCTGGGTCGAATCGACCCATGTTATGATTATGCGTAGAAAAACATAGAAAAGCCATTAATATTTTGAATAGACTTTATTTTATTGTGTAATCGATAGATAACGGCAATATATTGAAGGGTAAATATGATCTATTATCTGTCTGCTATGCTTAGCCATTTCTTTTTTAGTTCAACAACATTGCAAATCGCAAACGTAAACTTTCTGAAGAAGAGATCAGAAAGCTCTTACAAGAGCTTTCTGATCAAGAGGTTTCAGATCTATCTGATATAGGTGAAGATAAATGTGTTGAAACAGATGAATCAGATCACATATCAAACGAAGATATTTCTAATGAAGATGGATATGTCAGATATTGAAGAAAGCATTCAGCCAGCGTCTACGTTTGTTAGTAGAAACAAAACTGAATGGTGTAAAGTCGCTCTTACTTCATGCAAAGATTGGTAAGTAATATAAGTTCAATTTATAGTTATTTTTCATTTTATTTTTACAAAATGTATTGTTTATTAAAAAATGCTGATATTCCTAACAATTTATTTATTATTTTTTTTCCTGTGTAGACAACAAAACATTATGAAATTGAGTCCTGCTCCTACGCGTTATTAGATTCAGCGAACAACTGAGCAGTCAATAACAGCCGTGAAACTTGCTGGTGTTTATAAATCAGCAGGAGAATCGCTCAAAGAGTTGTGCAGCAAAGAAGATGGCCGAACTATTTTTCGTGCAACTATGTCTTTACAACGCTTTGAAACAATTAGGCAGTTCCTTAGGTTTGATAACAAACAAAGCACAACAAGTCGTCGACGCCTGGATAAATTAGCACCAATAAGATCATCATTTGAGATGTTTGTTGCACAATTTCCGAAGATATTTATGCCTTACGAATGTTTGACGATAGATGAACACCTCGTGCCATTTCGAGGTAAGTGCCCATTTAGGCAATATTTACCAACAAAGCCAAGATGGAAGTATGGAATTAAATGATGGTTGATGTCTGATGTAAAAACAGCATACGTGTACAACGCTGAAGCGTATACTGGAAAGCCTCTTCATGGTGAGCGTGATATAAACCAAGGAAGAAATGTTGTTTTGCGTCTGGTAAAGGCAGTTGAGGGCAATGCTCGGAATATAACGGTGGATAATTTTTTCACCGATTATATCCTTGCAGAAGAATTGTTAAAGAGAAAACTAACACTTGTTGGGACTCTCAGAAAAAAATAAACCGTTTATTCCTCCTGAATTTCAAGCATCCCCTGATATTGTGTGTGTGAAAAGTGTCACAGAAAAATGAAAAGATATAATCTTATAATGAAGCTAAAGGTGAAGTGGACAGAACAGATAAACTAGCTTCCACCTATACATGTAAGAGAGGAACAAGGAGGTGGCCGGTTTGTTTGTTTTATAATATAATTGATCTAGCTGCAATTAATGGTTTTGTTGTTTTCATGCACATAAATCCGTCGTATAATGAACGCAAACTTTTCAAAAGACGGCTTTTTCTAAAAGAACTCGGAAAACATCTGACAGACTCTCAAAGAAATCGCCGGGAAAAAACTAGTGTGTCGGTAGCTATAAAGAAGTAGTTACTACCTGTAAAAGAAGGCGATGCAGATAATTTAATACACCTAAAGGATGAAGGTGCAAAGAATGCGGCCCTAAGAAAGATAGAAAAACTCAGACAAGATGTGGATCTTGTCAGTCATTTCTTAGTCAAGAGCATGGAAATACTTATTGTAAATATTGTATTAATACGTAAAATAATATGTAATGTGCAATAATATTTCATATGTAAGTAAAATATGTAGAAATAAGTAAAATTGTAAGTAATTATTTCGCGCGTTTAAATATTTTAACAAGCCACATACGCAATCAAGGAATCGGTCGAACTGGGGGAGGAGGGGGGGGGAGAAACAGTAAAAAGGGGGTATAAAGGAGGTAAAATATACATACTTAATCATTAACTAATAATAGCATACAAAATGAGCCAAACGGGAACTATTGTAGAGTAAATCTATACGAACTGGGTCGATTAGATCCATCCAGGTAAAATGTAACTTTTTTTCAACAGGGTAGGAAGGTTAATCAGATCCATACGAAGACCGATGAGGAAAATACGAGTGTAGTCCGACCAGAAGTCCGAAACCCGCCTCGTTTCATTACGCCACGATGGGCGCAGACATCCGAGCCTAGGAACTGGAGTCCGCGCTTCCAGCAACCGCGAAGGCAGCTACCGACCGCCCAGCCGCCGCGGTACAACGGACCTTCCCGATGGCAGATGCCGTTCTGGCAAACGCCCCATCAGAGCCGACCCCAACCATATACCCAGGAGCAGCAACCGAGATGGCAGCAAAACAGAGGGAGAAACGACCAACACAATCAAAATAGTTATGAGAGAGTTCACAATTGCGAACATTATTTGTGTGAGAACTGTAAAGAAAAGAAGAACTTCTGACAACTACCGAAAACCTTACTACGGGTAAACCTGGAATTTGAGACAACAACTGAACATCAAAAAACAATACCGGGAATTTTAGATACTGGTTCAACAATTAATATTATACCACAAAAATTTATAAATCATTTAAATTATGTAGAAATTAAAAATCAAGCTGGGATAATTAACCAAACACAAGGTAAGGTAGCAATTCATAAAGTAATACAGGTAAGAACTAAATTACATAAAATTGTAAAAAACTTAATATTTTATGTTATAAATACAAATTTAAATTATTGCTTATTATCACTAGAATCCATAAGTCAATTTAATCTGGAAATTAATTTTAAAACTTTTGAAATTTTTCAAAATAATGAAATTGTGAATGACAATCATGATATTTCTCATCATTTAACTTTGCATGTTGTTGATGACTGTGAAAAGAGTAAAAAGTAGAAAAACTCTCAAAATTTAAATTGTGTTGATATGCAAATAGATAATGTGTTTAAAAATACTTGTAATAATGTTAGTAATGGTGAAAATAATAATTTGAATAGTGTTGTTACAAGTCAGGATGTAAATGCTAAATTGTTTCAAGAGTTACCAAATAATCATGTTGACAGAAATTTTGAAATTAATAAGTTGGAATGTGCTTCTGAAGATGATATCACTAGGTTGTTTCGGGAACTACCAAAAAATGATGTCGTTGAATTAGAAAATATTGATAATGGATGTGTAAATTTTACTGTTGATGAAAATAATGCAGAACTAGATAAGCTATTGACCCAATATAAAAACATTTTTTCTAGGGATAAGTATGATGTGGGAGAGATAGGGTTAGGACCCCAGAGGATTTTTTTGACCTCTGATATACCGATATCTCAACGTCCATATCGTGCTTCCCCAAAAGAAAATGCCGAAATTAAAAAACAAATTGATGAACTTTTAAAAGCGGGATTGATAAAACCTTCTTATAGTCCTTACGCAGCACCAGTAACGCTAGCATTCAAAAGAGATGAGGGAACGAAAAGCAGAATATGTATAGATTTTAGAAAATTAAATTTAATTGCAAAAGCAGATAGTGAGCCAATTCCTAGAATTGATGATATTTTGGACCAACTTACCCATGCCAAATTTTTCTCAACACTTGACTTAACTTCAGGTTACAGGCATATCAAAATTCATGAAGATGACACAGTAAAGTTAGCATTTACTACAAACCATGGCGTTTACGAATTTTTAAGGATGCCCTTTGGGTTTAAGTCTGCTCCTAGTATTTTTCAAAGATGTATCAGACAGATATTACATAAACATAAAGTAACATTCGCTCTAAATTATTTTGATGATATTGTCGTGTTTTCCAATACAATTGAAGAACATCTTTCTCATTTAAGTATTATGTTTTCCATTTGCGAAAAAGAAAATATTAAATTAAAATTAAGTAAATGTTAATTCGCGAAAACAACTATAAATTTTCTTGGATATGAAATAAAAAACGGTACGTATTCTCCCAATAATCCTAACATTGAAGCTATAAAAAAATTAATGCCTCCTAAAAATGTTAAAGAACTTCAACGATTTCTCGGAACTATTAATGTTTATCATAAGTATGGTTGAAAAAAGTAAGGTTGAAAATGGTTGATTTAACCATTAATTTAACAAATGAGGATTTTGTTATGGTTTTGTGACCAACTAGATGATGGAAAGAGAGAGCTGCCGCCTAGCGAACACTCTGTGAACTTAACTAACAAAACCAGGAGACATCTACCGCAGAGCAGCTCTTCCTGACTTCGTGAACCAGAGGGAGAGGCATTTGAGGCGCATTTGAGGCGTGGAGTACAAGTTGAGGCGTTGACGGGCAGAGCAGGCGATGCGGCGCGACTGGGTAAAGACTCTGGCTTAGAGCCCCCCCCCCCCCGGCCGGCCGCGCCGGCGGATGGAAGGAAGGAGACGAAGTCAAACTACGATTACATGATTTTATTAGATGATTCCATACATCTTTGTTAGGCAGTTGCAGTCACGCAAAAATCTGCTCCTGATCTGTTGCAGGTCCTTAGAAAAGCTTTGGACGTCATGTTACATGACCTCGAACGCGTTGCAACCATTGGCCAAAAGCTAAAACTGGGCAGCGGTTTTCCCAGGGTTTGTTATGACTTTTAAGACGCCTGTGTGGCTGGCTGCCGGGACCGTCTGCAAAGTTACACAGGAATTGCAAGGGACCGTGTATTAATTGCAGTTTTTGAACGCGGATTTCTTTGTTCCAACTGAATTAAACTGCGTAGTTCCAGAAATATGGGGTTTTCATAGGCTTTTGACTTGTAATGTTACATATATATATATTTATATATATATATATATGTATATATATATTTATACTAGCTGACCCGGCAAACGTTGTTTTGCCATATAAATTATTCCAGGATTATTTTAGTAGAAAGAAATGACTAACTTATTGTAAGTTTGTGAGGATGTGGTATATCAGTGGAGGAGGCATGGAGCGCTGTGAACGATGCTATAATATAAAAATAACACAATACCAAACATTTATATTTTTAATTCATTGTAATTTTTTCTTTAAATTTATATATATATCGCTAATTACAATAATTTTACTAAAAAATAATATCACTCTCTTAACGCAATAGAGTATACAATATTTATTGTTATCCCATCTTTAGATAACACAAACAAACTGGATGCCCACTGTATGGTTTGCCCTTTCGAGAGCATGCCACGTATAACTGTCCGTGTGAAAAACATGGTGTGCTCAAATCTAATCCACAAACAGACATAGTTTCGGTTTGAGACTTATTGATAGTCATTCCATAAAAAATTTTGCCCCCCCCCCCAAAAAAAAAAGGATGAAAATCTGAAACAATTTCAGATTTTAAATACGCACTATAGTGCTGTATATTAAAATCGTATCATAATTTGTGCGTCGTCCCTATTTTTCGTCCTTATTCCATTAATTTGGAAAGTGTTATCATTATTGATGACTGTGCTGTATTTTTCTTTCTTATTTCATAAAACCCATCTTTGGAATCGAAATCTATCTTAAAATCGCCTACTAAAACTACTTTATAATCTTCGCCAAGTATATCACAACTATACTTCACTGTTTTATATATTGTTTCCTACTTTAACGCCTCGACTCTCGCCAAGGAGGCGATGATTAAACATATGCAGTTACCATGACGATTTTTTGCATTCATGTAGAAATCGTAATTTAGAATTAAAATGGCGATTTGGAACAACATGTAAGTACA
This sequence comes from Cheiracanthium punctorium, assembly GCA_038373885.1. Classification (NCBI taxonomy): domain Eukaryota; kingdom Metazoa; phylum Arthropoda; class Arachnida; order Araneae; family Cheiracanthiidae; genus Cheiracanthium; species Cheiracanthium punctorium. The sequence continues at coordinate 100,677 of JAWZYV010002045.1, forward strand.
GCATGCCGTTACATTTTTATTTATTTTGTATTACCAATTAATGTAGTTTTAATAATTAAATGTCTTCAAATTCCTTAACTGGCGCGTTTATCGCTAGTTTGTTTACTTTAGTTATCACCTAGTTCTTTTGGGTGCGTTGAAACGGTACTTACGTATTATCCCGAAGGTCACTTCCGCCAAACTACTTTTTCGTAGATTTTAAATACGTTGCCAATCGTATTCCAAACCATCAACAATTTCATGTGCCCGACATTTATCTTGGTGAAAAATTGCTTGTCTTGGCGGACCGCCGGCATAATACGTAAGTACCGTTGAAACTTGTGCATAACTCCCAGGGACCCATGACTGCAAAGCTCGCCAAAGTACGAGGATTTTTTAGGTTGGCGAGAGTGGGGGCGTTAAAATAGGAATCAACTCTTTCTTGTACCATAAAACACATCTTTGGAATCGAAATCTATCTTAAAATCGCCTACTGAAACTGTTTTACAATCTTCGCCAGGCATATTCTTCCTGTAGGCATATTCCAACTATACCGCAAAGACATTTTAAATGCTGTTTGGAATGGGCATCATAATCCACGAGTGTACCGTGTTTTCCTTTCTTGTTCCACAGAGCACTTCTTCGGAATAGAAATCTATATTAAAATCGCCTAATAAAACTCTTTTACAATATACAACAGGCGTTTTCTAACTATACGCGAAATATATTTATAATAAATTGTCACGTTTTGGCACTACATTTAGCGATCCATTATAAAAAATTGCTAACCTTGTGCGACTTTCAACATTTTATTAACGCCCCCCCCTCTCCACATTATCTGGCAAACACATTTGAAAAGTGACTCGACACGCTATTGTCTACGCAGAAATCCTGATTGAAATGAATAGCACTCTGGGGCTAAATATTTTGGGGTGGACCGCCTTTATGACTTAGGGGTATGAGACATAGTTAAAAACCTATTCTCAGACATAACGATTATACATAGAAAATTTCATTAAAATTGGTCGAGTGGTTTCGGAGGAGTTAGGTGACTAACTCTGTGACAGGAGAATTTTATATATTATATATATATATATATATATAATATATATATATATATATATATATATATATATATATATATATATATATATATATATATATATATATATATATATATATATATATATATAAGTAAAACACAAAACATACTGCAAATCTGAATTTCACAGACAATATCAACCTGGTTTTCAAGGGAGAATCTCCCATATTGGTGATTAACGGTTTTTTGTTGTTTTTTAACGGAAGTTCTGTTAAAAAACGAAAATTATCAGTGAATCTTCTGAAGTCTAGTTCTAAAAGGGCATTTTCCGTTCTCTTTCTGGCACCTGCGAGCTTGGACTAATGAAATGTCTCCGAGTCACTTCCGCTCGTAATCGAAATAATACCCACAAAGCTGATTTTAGCAATTTTGAATGCAAGATGTTCGTTGCTCATTCTGCCTGCAGTTCAAGTTGGAGTTAAGATCCCTTAAACGTACAAAAATATATCGTCGCATTACGCATGTAACAGACGACTGCAGATACTTCGAGTATAGTATTTTACTTAATGCTTAGTCCTTTTGCTGTGAGTTCTACGTTAATGCAGTGGACACGACGAAGCTTACTTCTCGATGTATTCGCTTGTGATATTTTTATTTTATATCCGAATACCAAATGCATCCTTTTCATATTCAGAGTTGTGAAATAAATTCAACCTAAATATGGAGGGGATGTTTTCGGTAAAAAATTTTGCTTTAATAAACATAATTTCTTACGATTGGATTATAAAAAGTCTCGTAGCTGTTTTAAAACAAATGAAGTAATGATATCTCAAGTCAAAGAAGCGAACTAACTGTAAGTACTATTTTACCTTTTTCATGTCAATAAATTTGGTTGCTGCATTAATTATATCTCACAGCTGGTTTAACAATGATTGCATTTCTGTATTCTGATTGTACTGTGAATTCGTTTTATAACTAGAGACTATAGTGAAGTTATATTCTATTTATTAAAAAATATTTTTTGTATAATGTATTAAGATATATTTAATGTATTTGCCTTGATTTAAAATTTATTTTGTCGGGCTCATAATCATATAATACAGCTCTGATAATAAAAAATGAAAAAAATGAATAATTAAAACATATTTTTAAGTGCACTATTCGTATCATAATATGTACATGTATGAACACTTTTTAAAAAGAACTCTGGTGTTTTACCTCCAGACCCACCGCACCCCCGCCAAAAAAAATATTTATTATTGAAGCTGGTGGTGCAGTTACAAAAAACAAATTCTATATTTTAACAACTAAGAATGCGTAAAAACTTTGTTAACGTTGTGTATCCATGTACTTCCACACACACACAAATATATATATGGAAAAGTTGGACTAGGACATCTTTTTCTCGCGTGTAAAATAACTACATGAATGAAGTGCTTCAATTTCTATTTGAATGCATTACAATGTATTTGAATGAATCAGAACGTTGTTTTCAAAAATGACTATTTTTTAATGTATAAAAACTATATTCTAGGGTAAATAAATTATTTGTTGGAAGTATGTAGGTACCCGGTTTTGTCCGATAATGTCAATTATTAGAAAATAAGGCATAATATCTTTCAAATGTGATACAAAACCCGATTCCATAATTTTAAATAATGCTTACAATCCGTCTTTGGGATATAGGGAAAATAGAAAAATACCCTTCTCTAATAGGGGAAAAAAAGGGGAATTTCCTGCCGTAAAATAACGGAAAAAAAACTGATTCTGTGACTGAAAAAGACGGACAGAAACCGTTTCGTAAGATAACGTGTAAACGGAACGGAAGAAACACTCAAAATACTGGTGTTAAACGATAAAGTACATAAAAAACTTTGTGAAAAAACACACATAAGATGTTACATGTAAGTTGATACGTACGTGTCGATCAAAAATTGTTTTGGTCTTCCTCAGTCAAAGCCTTTCGTCACACGGAACAGAGGGAACTGAAAAAAAGATAAACAAGCAAGCATGTTGCCACAATGGATAAAGAAACAGCCAACAAAGCCACGGAAAGGGGAAAAAAGGGGGGGGACGATAAAAAAAGAGAAGTACAAAAATACAAAAATAAATATATAAATAATAATAATAATAATAATAATAAAAGAACACACGAATACAAACACACGCACAAAAAAGGAAAACAAAACAAACAGAAGAACAAAAAACAAAAATAACATTAAAAAATAATTTTTTTAAATAAACCACAAGCAGGAAAGCACAATATATATATAATATTTTTAAATAATAATAAAAATAATAAAAACGTAAAGGAAGGACAGAATCTCACACACAAAAAAAACCAAAACCAAAAAACAAAAGGGGGGCGGGCAAACGAAATAAAAGAATAGGAGGGAGGAAAGGGAAAGGAAGAAAAAGAAAAAATGGGAGTAGAGGAAGAAAGTGAATAGAACCTTACAACAGCAGCTTCCAAGCAGAATGAATGAAAGGAACGGAAGAACCATCGTTCACAAGACGTTCTAAGTGCTGGGTAATGGGGGGAACTGAAAAAAGATAAACAAGCAAGCATGTTGCCACAAGGAAAAAAAAAGCCGAACAAAGCCACGGAGAGGGGAAAAAGGGGGGAAAAGGATAAAAAGAAAAGAAAAGAAGCACAAAAATACAAAAATATATAATAATAATAAGAAGAAGAATAAAAAAAAGAACACACGAATACAAACACCTTCCAAAATATTTTTATACAGAAACCTTCCAAAAAATCAAGATGTGACAAAGAATGAGGAGTGAAAAATATCTTAGCCTTAGAAAACTGAAAACGATGATTGTAATTCCAACAATGTGAGGCAATAGAAGATTTGGAAAGTTCTTGCTTAGAAACATATGCCTCATGCTCTTTGAGCCTAAATTTGAGAGGTCTTCTGTTCTGATCAATATTGCTCAAATCACAAAATCCCCAAGGAATATAATAAACACCCCCAACGGTTCTCAGTAGGAATAGGATCTTTAAGGGAAGAAAATTTAAGTTTATTAACAGGTTTAAAATTGACTTTGAAACCGAAATTTTTGAGAAGTTTAGAAATTTTGTAGCATAAAGGTGAAAAGAAAGGTAGTACAATTAATTCGTTGTGAAAATTAATAGTATTAGTAGGAGTAAAAAAATAAATAAATAAATAAAAATTATTTGTGTTTTTATGTTATTTTTGTTTTTTGTTCTTTTGCTTGTTCTGTATTCTTTTATTTTTCTTCTTCTTATTATATATTTTTGTATTTTGTGCTTCTTTTCTTTTCTTTTTATCCTTTCCCCCCTTTTTCCCCTCTCCGTGGCTTTGTTCGGCTTTTTTTTCCCTTGTGGCAACATGCTTGCTTGTTTATCTTTTTTCAGTTCTCCCTGTTCCGTCTGACGAAGGGCTTTCACTGAGGAAGACCAAAACAATTTTTGGTCGAAACGTACGTATCAACTTACATGTAACATCTTATGTGTTTTTTTTCACAAAGATTTTTATTTACTTTATGTGAACGGAAATTAACTGTTTTCTCCGACATCGGAAATGGGAAAACGGTTATTGTCGGGCAGCATTTCTGCCAAACAATGACTGTTTATTTTAGTAACTTTTTACAACTTAAATTTCCTATTCATATATTCATCATTTTTTAAACTTCTTAGTAGTTATTAATCATTAATATTGGATTTTTCTTACATGGCAACACATTTTACTCATTTCCAATTAACGCAAGATTTTTCCTTATTTTAATCGCATTTATTTTAGTCTCAAAATAGCAATTTCTTGTTTAAATTCTTAATATTTACTTTTTGATCATTTTATCTTATCGAAAATCGGTTAGGTTGATGTGGTTAAGGCAATGCTACACTTGAGCAATCTGCCTAGGTTCGGGGCGGGTTACCTTGGTCAGACGACTTTCTAAGGGGTTCTAATGCGCATTCACGTTACATCTGGAGAAAACCGACCAAATCTCCAGACCGCTAGACCGTTTGCCGGGATATGGGGGCCCTTAACAAGAAGATTGATGTTTCATAAGATTAGTTTTAAATCAAATATTGCAAACGTGTTACAATAAGACAGAATTAAAACTGTGGACGTGAAGCTCTGTGGAGCACAGAATACACCTTTGCGTGTAATTAAGGGTTAAGTTATATCCGCAAGTACTTATTCATCCTATAATAGCGACGTTGAATGTATTTGTGTAAATATAAATCGAGTACGAAGCTAGGTTAATGTAAATGAAAAAAAAAAAAATCAATTTTTACGTTTGCACGAAAAAGCATTTTCTATGATTAGCACAAAAACTGGAAATTTCAACAGAATAACACAAAATTTACAAATTTTACGTTACGTAATGTGTTCCCAAACAACTCATTCAACAGATTCACCAACAGTTCACCATTCAACAGATCATGCATCTTTCGTCATCACTGAAATCCAAAACAAAAACGAAAAACAAAGAATAATTAAAATGCCATTACTTCCCTATTTTCTTCTGTCAATCTTTTATAACACAAATGCATTGCAATAATCAAACCATTACAGGGCATATTGCTCTTTTTATTTTCCTCGTATATTAATAATTTATATTCTAAAAAATTATCTAAGACCTATGTTTTACCACGTTACTTTTATGGAAATTAAAATTTGAGTGCAAGACATTAGCAGTTGTCACTCTCGTGAAATAGAAAACGTTTCCCTTTTTAGAAAAAAAATTAATAGCACTCCGCTATTAACAATAAAATACATTAACGAATGTAATTTTCTCATAAAATATAACAAGGTACACGGAATACTGGCAGTTTATCATATAAGATGGTTCATATTTGTTAATCTCAGTCTCCAATATTTGTTAGATAATCCAGGTGCTTTACAACCTCCGACCGAGCCCATTTGTTCAGCCAACTGCAAGAAGAAAAAAATAATCGATTAAATTAAAATTCACCATTCATCAGAAGCCTCCCTCTATCATTCACGAAATATCAAATAAACAGAACAATTACATTAGACCACTAATCGGATCCTAATTTATTATGTTTAAAAACAGGCTAAAAGAGCACTCAAACTGCATACTGCGGAGAAGCTGTAGCATGTATTATTTTTCATCTACAAAAGAAGAATTCATTATGAAAAAAAGAATTATTCCTTAAAGTACGTTATTAACCACTTCGCCCGTTTCAATTTATTTCGGAGGCAAAACTTGTGCAAAAAAGTGCGACGGAGAAATTTATAATAATTTCTCTCCCTTTCGCTTTCTAATTCAAAGACTGAATATAATGACGTAAAAAATGTATTATTCTGGTTTTTAAAACAATTTATAATTCGGAAAAAATTATGGCACTCTAATAAAGGAAAAGGGGAGAAAAAGAGCAGAAGAAATTGAAATGGAAAATTACTTTCCCTAACTTCGTTTTTTTTTTCTCGGGATAGATAGCCATTCCATGTAAATTAGGCTCCAAGAAAACTACTTTGGGCAAATTTCATGCATAGATAGAGTTATGGCAGATTCATTATTGAAATTTACTCTTCGCTCTTCAGTATGATACCTCGCCGATAATAACGGTAAGAATGATTGCTTGTTCGTAGAATTGAATTTGATAACGTTTTATTAGTTAAAATACTCTCAAAATTTAAATAAATTTTAGAATTATACTTTTTCTTAGAGCTTAAAAGTTCGCAATTTAAGTCTTCGCATATCTTCTCAGTTACTAGATTCATTTTCATTGTATTTAAGGGAATTTAAGCGAATGAAATTTACAGAGGTATGCAGGTATTCATTAACAGAGATGAATGCAAAAGAATACTTTTACCTTGAAAGATGCGATTCCTCTACTAAGAAGTCTACAGGAGTTTTTAAATTTATGTAGACCGAGTGCCCCTTATTGTACAAGATTTTCTTTTGCGGACCCCTTACCAATCCAAGATAATTTAAGTTGTTCTTGAAACTTAATTTTTGGCTCAAAAACTTTTGGCAAAAAACTTAATATTTATGTAAACGTTAAGTTATTTTTAAGGAATATAATATAAAAAGTATAGCAATCACAGAAATTGTGTAAGATTCACTGAGCATGATAATAGCTTAATGCTTTATTTATTGCTTTAAAATCATTTTATTATTGCTAAGCTCTTCTTTGATTTTCATCATCTTCTTCAACTGCTTGAAACCGTTTTTCATAATTTCGCGGCCGCCTGGTAATTGCAACTAGCACCGCAGGGACTGATTATAGGTAAAACGTATTGAAGATGTCCATAGCGGTTCATGTATTATATAGGAACCATAGATTTTAATGTATGGATATTTTTGTGGCTGCCCCTGTAAATCCTCTACCCTGTAGATTGAAACTCAAAAGGGAGGTACAAAAAAATAACTTTCTACGACTACTAGTTTTTGAGATATACAAGGTATGTACGTGCAAACATCAGGAAAACAAACTTTACAAAATGAACGTGCAGTTGGTCAAAATGGATTGTACAGGGTGGTCATAATTAAACTGCACGTGTTCAAGGTGTGCTGGAGAGAAAACTACTGGGAATATTCCAGTGAAATTTGGTATCTACACGTTTCAGAACATGCGCAAGTCAAATATGAAAAAAAAATCGCCATTTTCAACCGATAGATGGCGGTGTATCTATTTCAACGCTCCCCGGTGGCATATACAACTTCCAAGGGAACCAGGGAAGAGATAATGTCCGAGCCACACTTCTTGCGCTCACTTGTTGCAGCATACCGGCTCCTGAACTGCTACTCGTAGTCCCAATAGCGTCATCAATTTGTTGCACTCTTTCCGGGTTTACGGGACGCCGTCCTCTTGTGCCTGGAATAACGCCCAATTCTCCTGTTTCTTCAAATTTACAAATCATATTTTTCAATCCATTGACACTCATTGGACCCCTTCTTAATCGTTTCATACGCCGGTATTCTTTCAGAGTAGCTGAATAACTGCTACCATTCTGATAGAATATCTTCACTAACAATGCACGTTCCTTCTTATTCAGAGTTCATGATTGACCATTACTCAATGTCGCCTTGTTTTTATACTGTTCGATGAGCTTAAAATTTGCATATATGAAGCCGATAAGCGTTGAAATACGATACAGCGCCATCTATCGGGCAAAAATGGCGTTTTTTTTTCATATTTGACTTGCGCATGTTCTGAAACGTGTAGATACCCAATTTCACTGGAATATTCCCAGTAGTTTTCTCTCCAGCACCCCTTGAACACGTGCAGTTTAATTATGGCCACCCTGTACATAAATATATACAAACATACATACATGTGTATTTTTAGACATCTCGCAAAAGCTCTTAAGTAAATTTAGAGACGGTGAAAATCGCTTTTTTCATCAAAATCAGCATCCGGAAATTTTTCGCAAACACGATACTTCCTTTCACGTCGTACGAGGAAGTAAAAATATTGTTAAAAGCCCCATTAAAACTTCGGAAAAGGCTTTCTTATGTAATTAAAACTTAGCCTTTAGGCGCCTTTCTACTTGCCACTTTAATTAAATGAAAAGCAAAGTTAAAGGTGAAGCGAGAATTGAAATAAAGAATATTAATATAAACCAAAATGTATGAGGGAATTCTAAAATTTCCTAGTACATTTCGGTTTACTTTACTTGGAATTGAATATAAAAATATAATTATAACCATGCATATAATAAACACGTAATGAACGGTAAAATAAAAGTTTCACATTCTTAAAATCAAATTAACTCTATACCCGGATTTCTTTTCTTTTTCTTACGGTTTAATAAGAACCAATTTTTTAAAGATTTATTACTTGAAGTTTCATTTATATATTTTTCTACCTCTCAATAGTGTTTTCGTTTTTATATAATTATTTTATTCATATTTTCCTTTCTAAATACTCTCTATGCCTGTTTATCCACCCATTGTTTTTCGTGCAGAGACTAACATTTTTACTTTTCTCTTAAATATTTAATAGTCTACTTTTTAATTTGATGACTCCTTAGCTTTTTACTTAAAATTGCTTTATTTGTTTCTTTTAATGCACTCTGAGAAATAGAAAACATACACAAAACAAAACTAAAGTAACATTTAAAAAATTCTTTTCGATCGCAAGTTACACATTTGATCTTTTAAAACTAGACTCCATATTAATTTTCACTACTTACCGAGATAAACGCTGTATTTTTTTGTCTGCGCGTTGAGTCATTTTAAAGACATATATTGCATTCATTTTTTGTTATTTATTGGCTTTAAATTACATGCATGATATAATTTTATATGCACAGCTGCAGGAAAAGTACAGTTTTTTTCACTTGTGTTATGATTGTTTGAAATTAAAGACATTTTTTCTTGCTTTCTTCATACGGTCTATAAGATGAAAGTCTTCCATAACATGTACTAGGATTCCCCATTAATCTGTTTTAAATTGTGTTTTCACAATTTCATTTTTGTAGTCTTTCGCATCATTCGTGATGATATTTGTACATGTTAACGTGTTAGTTATAAAAGTATGGTCAAAGTGATGCTTATTTCAAATTGTTTAATGTGCAGTGAGCTAGAATCTTGTCAGAACTCAATGAATACAACTAATTTCAAAGAGGAAAAGAGACTCAGTAAACGCTTTCTAAATGCGTAATACACATTTTGAAAAAACAAAAGCACCACCGATGATGCTTACAATATGACAAGAAAGTCTGAAAGGAAAATAACACGCATCTTAAGTGTTTTATCATTTTACTTAAATTCCTAAATATTGTGATGTAGATTACACATTAAATATTAATTTCCATTTGTTTTCTTTTTTTAAATTTAATCCATTCAAAATCAAGCAGCTTAACTTATATTTCATTTCTCAGTTTTCATCACTTTGGCCTTTCAAATTTACTTCGATTTTCCCGCATTCAATAGGTGCTTACTAATTCTTTCTCAGACGCTTAACGGGACGATCTAAACAGGTTTTTTTGCTTCCCCTCTTGTGACGTTATATTGGTATATTTTATTTTGATGCCATGCGCCATCTTTCAAAAATATTCCTTCACGGTTTGATTACTTAAATTTTATTGGTCTGAATTTATTTCTACTCTGTAATTTTCGTTGGTTATCTCGGCCAAGGTTTTCTTCTGGCCAATGTGATGATTACATAATATGTTCGGTGATTACATATTTTTTTATGTCACTTCACCTTTATTCAAATGTCTTCGGAGCCCGTATTGTTTACCTGGCTACCACCAGCCATTATTTTTAAAATATTTATTTTTCAATAGTCCTTTTAAATAATCAGTTTTTTTTTAGGTATTGTGATGTCTTTGTCTTCTATTGCAACTGAGGTGTTTAGTTAAAAGAAGCATTCTAATCTTAAATCAAATAAAGTAAATTTTCTTTATTGTAAATATCAAATCTATAAGTGGAGAATTTCTTTTTTTTTCAATTCTTTTTTATCTTTTTACTTCAACGTCAGGTGTAAAATTCAGTGTCAACGTATTAAAGTAACTGTCTGTTATGATTTTTACATATTAAGATAAGAAAAATTCCTCCTTCTTTCAACTTAAAATTCCATGTGGTACACCGAAGATACCATAAATAAAATATTATTTTTAGTTTTTATTTCACGAACAAAACACCGTTCAATATGTTTAAATTCAAATATATCACTTAGAATAAAAATAATGAGACAGCAGTTTTTGCTCATAGACTAAAAAAAACCCCACCCTGTGTGTTTTTGCTCTAGATTGTTACTTTTCAAAATGTAGGAATATTATGGTTATTGCATTAGAAAACGGAAACTATAATTTTCCCATAGAGGCTTAATACATGTTGCAATCTATACTAATTATTAATATATTCATACACCATATTATTCAGTGTTTTACATATGTAAATGGATCATAAATTATTCAGAGTTATTAATAGCCCTTTTTAAAATAATAATGAACTACGCTTCAAAAACTTTATGTGAAATAGGTAGTATACAATTTAGTCTTCTTAAGTAGATCTTTGTTAAGAAATATACCCAAGAAAACATTCCCGAAAAGATATATGGCTAATTACTTTTATTTATATTTCAAGCAAGACTATGGCAAATTAGAACTCTACACTAAGCTTTTAAATTATCACCCATCGACAATACTGGCTAGGAATAATTTATAAAAGAATACAGAATTTGCTAATTATTAGGTATAAATGTTATTGAATAATTCTTTTTGTATTTAAGGCAATTTTGCAACTTTTGCTTGAATGAACAGAGTAAGTAATAAATTATACAATTTCATTTTCATCATTATGGCTGAATAATTAATTCATTATGAAACAGGATCCTGTTATTCTTTTCATGAAAAATTAATTACTATGCAAAAATTTCTTTACATTTTATGCCCTAAAGACCGTTAGCTCTAGAGTAATGTAAAACATACAAATGCCAGAAATATGTTTATTTTTTGAGGGAAGAACGCAACAGTGACGTTAACGTTAAGTTACAGAAACATGATTTTTCTTTTATAAAAGTAGATAAAAAATATATATATATGAATATATTTCTGGTGTTTAATTTATTTCCTATCTAATCCAGTTATTAGCTTTAACAGCAAAAATGCCTGAAGGAACGCTTCTTGTGTCTTTTCAACAAATTAAGTGTTAATGCATAATTGCTGTTTCCATCTGTAAAAAGAAAAAAAAAAAAGCTATAAAAATATCGCAAAACATAATTACTTTAGAGAAGAATTTTAAATATATATTTAGTGTGTAAAAAAATCAGAAACTTATTTAAAAAGTTTTTTTTTAAATCTCTACATTTGGCACTATGAAGTAATTCCGTACGAGAATTTATTTAACGTTTGTATTTCCAGGTAAAAATTAATTTGATGAAAATGTTATTACTTACAAATAAAATATAAATAAGAAATATTATTTTGAATTTGGTTTTACAGCAAACAATAAAGATGAAGAAGATAGTTGTTGATATTACATATCATATAAACAATATAAATGTATGTATGCAATTTTAATGACGAAAAGTTTCTATTGGAGAGTTTTATTGTTTTAGAAGTCGGATTTTTATGTTTCAAAAATAAAAATTTTACTGTAAATATCGTTTAAAATTGTTGATTTTAGTATAAATGTGATTGTGTACTACGCATAATAATAGTTTGTAAGGTATAACAAAATTCATCTAACATACTCTTGGACAATGAGAGCACATGTCGTTCATTTTAATCACGATAAAACATATTTTATTTGTATTTAAATTTGCATAAATGTTAGAAGAGCATAAAATCTCAACATTTTATCAAATTGTCCCCTTTCTCAAAGTTTGATTCTTTCGAAATGTCTCTTTATGAAATTTCCTGAAATCTGTATGGAGCCAGATGGAACTAGATAAATCTATTTTTCGTATGTGAAAAATACTGTAAACATGAGGTTGCTGTGTTTTGATTTCAGTTTAACAGAAATAAATTTGGATCACAATGATAGTTTTATTTGTTGTGCTCACATTTAGCACTCCGTTTTTAACGTATTCCCATTTTTATAGGGTTTTTTTTTTCAAAATATTAAAGCATATCGGTGAATGTTTCTTGATTTTTACTAATTTAGAGAGTGAGTTTCAGGTAAAGCAAATCTTGCATTTCATATTTGTAAACTTTAGAAAATCTTTATACTGAGTTCCATTGTCAGTTGACATTGTTTTTTTCAGCGTTTCTTTATTACTGTAAATTTGTTCTCATTGCTTGTTAAACGTTTATTCATGAATTTTTATTTAAACGTTTTTAGAAGTTACTTTAGGTCATAATTTTTGGTGTACTCCTGGGAACTCCTAGATACTTCTGGTGATATTCATGCTGTTTTTGCCTTGAATGTTTTTTATGTAGTATTGCTTAAACATAAAAAATAACAATAGTTTAAAAAAGATGAACGAACATTAAAAAAGAGAGAACAGAAGGTGCGAGAAGCTCAACGGAGTCTTTTAACGAGGTAACTATTGCTTTGAATTTGATATTTATGCTAATGCAAGAGATTGAACCCTGCTATTTCTCTTATCTAATCAATTATTAACAATTTCAAGTTAGAATAATAAAAAAGATAATGGTAATTTATGGTCTAAACTAAATCTTTCCATCTCAATCTTGTAATAACATTTTTTTCCGCTTTCTGTGAAACGCTTCAAACTTCTAAGTGCATGGGTTTCTTTCTTAACCTCTATTTCAAAGTTAATTTATGAATTCATGTAAATAATTTTACGTCTTTCTATACGTAAAATTCTCAAACACTTTACTCGGCAAAGAATACTACACCATTTTTACAAAAAAAACGTAAGAGTATTACCAGTGTGACCAAGAGTATTACCAGAATATATTCGGGCTTTCATGTAAATCATCTTTAACCCTTTAACGTGCGGTGTCCTCGACGTGAGGACACCAAACTCTGACGTTTTGACTGTTGCCAGTCACGAAGAATAGATTAGATTCCTATAAAAGCTCCTCTCGTGGAGCTTCAGAGCTCCACGAGAATTCTTTACTTTTTAACACGTCATTTCCCGTAAAAACAATTGTCACGATTCTTTTTAACAGCACTGACATCTGCTGGAAAATGGAATAATGCGAGAAAGCTGGATAGATTGCCCAGTGCTCAAAAAAGGGCAGCCGTTGCCATCGCTCCACTTAACTACCAGCAAGATGGCGGACGATCGAAACGTTCATCGCGTGCCACAGATCTAGAGACCCTGTTTTGACGACAGCTGGCTGTGCCGCAAAGCCAGCTGCGTCAAAAAAGGGGTCTAGATCTGTGGCACGCGATGAACGTTTCGATCGTCCGCCATCTTGCTGTTAGTTAAGTGCAGCGATGGCAACGGCTGCCCTTTTTTCAGCATTGGAAAAGGGTTGCGCGTCAAAGGGTTAAAACATTCAACTTTCTCAAGAAATACAGTAATTACTTTTAAGTAAAAATATGTGTGAATTTCAATACATGAAAGTTTAATTCATATTAAATGAGCGTCCAAGTAAACTCTGTAATTCATTCCGATTTAATCCTCGGTTTTACAACAGGAACAATCGATTAACTAGTGTATAACTGTGTAACATTATCTGCTCTGCATCTCAAACAGAATGTGAAAACTAAAATGTAAAGAAATGCATCAAACTTAATTTCAAGTAAGTAGTAGAATTCGTTATAAGGGCAACATTTTTCTTAAATTATACGTGAGTGATAGATGGAAAAATTATAACGAAAGTATTGATTTCATATTTAGACGTAACGTTCGACAAAATCAGATGTAAAGAAAGTTTCGAAATCCGAAATGGGAATTGTTCTTAAGTTTTCGGGTTATTTAAACGCATATTCATTTATAATCAAGAAAGGATAAAATATGACATTTTCGGAGAGTTGAAATTTTGGAGTAGAAAATGATAATTTGTCTTCAGGTAGAAATTTATGTATCCCCTTGTGAATAAGATGTGCATTTCCTAATATTTCCATAACATCTTATTTTCAAATTTTGCAAACTTTCGGAAAATAAATGACTTTTACTAAATTAAACAGATTTCAGAAATATCCAGGTTTGTTTAATAGGCGGAATATTGATTAATGAAGATTAATTTAATAATTTTGGTTTAAATACGAAACTTAGTTAAATGTAAGTACAACAGTACTAGTGTTTCCTGGCTAGTAGATTAATATACAGATATCTCCACTCGAAAAGTAATTATTAGCAACATGATAAGGGCTTATACAATGAATGTACAGCTAGATTTGTTAGTAAAACTGTAAAAAATTATTTTCGTTAGCTCCCTATGTATGGAGTTCCCTATGACAATATTAAAATACGTGTAAGTACATTTTATCCTGCAAATATTTATGTAGGTGATTTCATTACTGATTAGCAATCATTTAAATAGAAATTAAAGACAATCTAAAGCTGAAAATTTTGGTTAAATATTTCATTATACTTTATTTGGTCAGAGTGGGGTAGGAAACGTTGTCCTCATGTACCTGTTAATAATCATTTTGGAATAATAGTAAACTTTCTGACAACGGTTTGTCTAAAACTAATGGATCATTCACAAAGTGCAGTTGATTAAAATTGATCAGTACGAGAAGTGATTGCTAAAGTAGGGATTATACAATGATTACCAGATTGATTATTAAAGTGATTATTAGCTGGTAAATGAAAACAACGTTTCCGACCCCACACCTACGTGATTGTAAACCGTCTTGGTTTCCTCTACCACCCCTTAAATTTTTGCCCGTGAGTTTCGAAACACCCTGTATACCTATATATTGGTATGTACTATATGGTATTAAAATCATAATTGTGAATATATATGCTGCGCGATTAATGGACAGGAAAAAATTGCAGTACATTTTGCTTAATATATGTAAATTTCACTAAGTAAACAACGTACTCTTAAAATTGTTTTAAATCAATTGCACCTAGACTGTTTCTGACAATCAAGTGTTAGTTTGCAGAATTTCACAATGCTATTCCAAAAATTATATGAAAAGAAATGAAAACTGTACTGCCTCTTCAATGAAATTTGCTAAATCTGAATATTTTCATTTCAACTTGTGAAATGATAAAATAACAATAATATTAGGCTTGCATGTCTTACAGAGGTATTATCTATGTAAATATCATAATTTTGCGACACAAACACTTAAGATACGCAGATTATTTCGAGCCAGCAAGCCTGTCTTGTGTTTCATAGTATATATTCAACAATGCCTGGAATACTTAGGTAAAATAAAAAAACAATTCCATTTCCGTGAACAAGAGAATAAGGACACACAATATGATAAAATTTTTGGAAGAAGTATCACTTTAAGAATGTTCGCTTCTGCCTCCTAAGTAACTCGTGACAAAATACTGTTTTTTTTACACTTTTTTGAAAAAAATCTATTATATCGTGTATGTTTTCTATTCTTCAAAATACTAAAGCAAACAGAATCGTGTTACTTCTTTTGTATAAAGGAGTCTTTGTTTATCCATGTTAGTCGTAACGTACATTTTAAACAATTTTTCTATGAAACATAAGATTAATATTGGAAAGTAAATTTAAAGCAATGTAAGAAATTTTTAGATTAAAAAAAGAAAAAATAATAACTTTAGACAGTTACAAACTGATATTTAATGACGCAAAAATTTATTGTATTTTTCGATCAAGTATGGAAATTTTAATTTAGATTTTAGATTATATATTATTTTTTAATTCATAAGCCAATATCACACGAGTTGAACTTGTGAGTTCGCTCATGCTTTGAAAAATGTACTTTAGTTACTACTAAAATTTACTCAAATATTGCTGAGATGCTATAATTTACAGTAATATGGCTTATTAATGTTTCTAATATATATGTTTCCAAACTTTTCAAATTCATTTAAGAATCGTAAATGATTCTGCTAATATAATCAATTAACAAATTAAAAATCTTTTCCGAGAAAAGTATTTCTGAAAGTATCAGGTAAAAGTATTACTGAAACCTGAAGAATAAATTTAATAAAATCTTTTCAAAAGCAATAAATTACTGAAAAAATTGAAAATTGGATTTAAAAAATCATCCGGATGTTTACACAATCAAAACCACTGTACAATGTGGAATTGAGATGAATGACTGTTTGGAAGAGACTTTTTTACTTGGTCTAAATTTCGGAGTTTCATAAAAGTTTTCTTTTTCAATAAACTATTACTATGTGCAATTTCAATATTATATTTATAAAAAAATTTCCTGTTAAAATCTTCAAAAAGCCCAAGATATATTGCTATATTTACAACTAGCTTCTTTTTTGTATGCGTGTTCTCCTTGAACAGTAAACTCCTATGAACCATTCAGTTTTACAGCATATATTGCTTAAACAGAATTGAACATCATTTTATTTTAAGAAGTTTTTTCTGAGATTGTGTAATATTGAATAATCAATTTAAAATGATATCAGTTTAAAACTCAGTGCACAAATACTAAAGTTTATTATTTTAAATAATGGTAAAATCATGTAAAAATTATTTGCAATAACAATATTTAACGTATAAAAATAGCAGAGATTTTCCATAAAAATAGAAGCTATATAATAATAAACACTGCATGCAGTTTTTACGATGGTGAAAATAGAGAACACTGAAAAGTACTCGGGTGTATCCTAAAGAAACTGGAATAGCTCTGTCCTAGGCCAAATTACAATAGTACGCATTTTTACGTCAGGCTAGTTACTAGCAACTTTCTATTAATCATGTCCAATGGCAGTTTTCTGTAGACACGGTTATAATTTTCATAAAATCATTTTTTCATGCTCCTCGTTTCTGTTTTCCTTTAACTCTTGTACAGTGCCCGAATTTACTCGAAGGCATTAAAGCTATTATTTTTAAACTGACGCCCTAAAGTCATTATGTCAACCGGAAGGTGTTATTTTGAGAATTCATTTATTGCATTTCCTCAAAACATTTTGTACAATTCAGCACTCTATTATAAAACGGTAATTCGCTTATAACGTTTGTCTGTTTTACCACCATAAATAATATCCCATTGTATTACAGCAAAAATAAATTTATCCATATCTGAATTTCATTATAAATTTCAAGAAACATCAGTTTTAATGTCAAAAATTATTTTTAGCTCACAATATCCTTCACACAGATAATGAATCAGATACAAAGCTTTTTTCTTCAGTCTAAAAATATTATGAATTGCTGCAAAAAACACGTAGTAAACGGATAAACACGGTCTCTTCTATTCGAGTGTTCAAAATATGACTAAAATCAGGAAAATGAAAATGAAAATTTTTAATGATTATTCAATGAGCACTCTGGTCAAAGTTCATCGTAATGCAATCACAATAGCTTAAATAATAACCAATCTGTAATAAAAAAGTTTTTTACTGAGTTACTTATGAATTAGAATAAAATGACGATAAATTATTAATCATCTCATATATATATATACAAATATTCGACTTAGTGATTCAGCGAAATCATATAAATTTTTAAGCGATAACAAAGTTACACCAGATATTTTATTCAAAACTTTCTACAAATATTGTTTCAAATAATAATAATAATTTCTCAGGCTGCTAGAGGAAATAAAACAGTTCATTTTCCTTCTGCTATGCGTTTTCAATGAATTTTTACGATCGCCATATTTTGGCATCGAACAACAAACACTCATATACGTAGTTCACAGACAAAACAAAGTCTTATGCAGCAATCATGTTTATGTTTCGCTTTTATTAGATTAAAACACGCCAGACAGCGATTTATTATAAAAACATATAAACTGGAACCTCCACTGAATGTTGTTCTGAGATAAAGTAATTTTCATCTCTCAGTTCGATAGATGTTCTCCTTTATTTATCTTTACCTTTAAGTTTAAAAGTCCAAGAAAACCTGAAGTGAATGAATAGATTCAGTTTTATTAACATTTCTCTGTAAGAAAATTTGCTGAAAGAACACGATTCGTATGATGGGCATGGAATAAAATATGAAAAATCTGGAATAATTATTCACCATGTATAGAATAATCGCAGATAAAATTTCGTTTTAAAACTCTTTTTAAAATGAAATCTACTGGCCAAGCACTTCCTGAATTAGAAGTTACAGTGAAACACATTTTTAAAGCACGGTGCTACGACTCAGTCAAAAATTTTCGACCGAAGTGATAGTGAAGGTCTTCGGCGATACAAGGCGATATAAAAGATCGTTTACGGGTTATCGGGAAAAATACAGTTCACAAAGACAACTGGTGATGACAATCGTCATCGTCATTATGATATCGCAATCGTCAACTTACATAGCATTTAGTAACAACTTTAAGAGCAGAATTTAATGGTCCAATTTATACTGAGATTTGAAAAAAAAAATTATATAAAAAAGCATTTCAATAACATTTATTGTTTGAAAGATATAGTATATCGCTGCAAATATCTAGACAATTCAAAATACAATATTTGGAATATTTACACTCTATATTACCTATATATTTGCAAGGGAACTTTTTGATTACCCTGTAGAAATTAAATTAGTAGTGATTTAAAAAAAAAAAAAAAACTTTTCGTCAATATTTAAGAATACGACCATCAATTTGAGTTGGCTGAAATGTGAGAATTCATTGTATTGTAAAAAGGTTTTTATGCCAGCGTTTCTCAGGGGCGCGCCCCTTAAGGGGCCGCAGAGTGTTTGCAGGGGGGGGGTGAGAAAAACTAGAGAGCAAGTAGTGATGCATGTTTTTAAAAAATTCTTATTTATTCTCACTTTTACTCAAAAATATATCCATTTTCGCTTAAAATGTTCATTCAAACTTTACCGATAACATTATTTTGTAGAAATTTCCACTAAATGTTCTTTGTTAAAGATTAAAAAACTGAATGTATGCTGAAAAATGTGAGGGGGGGCACGTCGCCGTAAGTTAGTCTTTGTTGGGGGGGGGCGACGTTAAAAGGTTGAGAACCTCTGTTCTATGCCAATAAATAGTAATTTGTTGAAGAAGTGACCCTATGGTGAAAGTTAAAATTCCTTCTAAGAATAACATCATAATACAGTTTTGAAAAAGCGCTCGTGCTAATCATGCTTTTGATCTGACAAAAGTTTTTTGCAGTTACGGTAAAGATAATTAAAACGTCTTTTATGATTAAAAAAAATGGCTTTCGTAAAATTATAGCAGCATGACTGACATAGTATGAAGTTCTTCAGACTATACTTATCCAATATTTCAATGTGTCAATAAACTCCATGGAGTTATATTTTGTATCCCATCTAGCTTTTTTATTTCTTTATTTACTGTATCAATTTTTCAACAGAAAATGAATTTTTGTGATTTTTTTCTTGAACTCTTCTTATATCAGCTGAAACAAATTATTGGGATTAGCATGATTTACAGTTGAACACAACATGTGAAGTTTTGTTATTTTTAATGTTCTTTTTGGTTTTTGTATTTTAATTGCGAAATCTTCTTTTCATAAATAATTAATGGAATTTTTTCCATTTTGAAATAAATTTTAAAGTGAACCTAAAAATCAACATATTTACACATCTTCAATAATTCTAAAACCGCTAGCATTTTTCAAATATTTTTTAGGTTAAAATTTTATATAAATTCATTCTGTATATATTCATACCAATTATTATTTTGACAATTTTTAGGAAAGATATGAATCATAAAAAATATTATTATCTTATGGATACTTTCTTCATGAAAAGGAAACATGTTTCCCAGCATATACCTCTACTCTGCTCATAAAACAATCCTTGAATACATTTGTGCTAAATATATTCTACAGAATTTTAAATTTATATCAAAGATAATCCAAGAAGAGTAAAAGAAAAATGACCTCAAAATCCAAAAATATATATTCACAGAAGGGAGTAGGGAATATATATATAAATTCATATATATTCATTTTCTGGAAAGAATCAAGGGAGCGTAGATCTAAAACGTCCCCAACCGAATCTTCACAAAAATTGATATGCCTATATTTTGAAAACTTGATAGCTCCTGTCTTTTGCACTCGTCTCTCTACTTGGGTGTTCTAGACCAGAATAAAAAGGACGTAGAAGAAATAAAGAAGTGTGAGACAACTCCTGTAAAACTCCAGTGTATGATAACATCAATGCATGAACGTACGAATATAGTGAGATATTTGAATAATATGAGATTTCTTAATAAATTATGCATGACCCGTTTATTTGAATTTCCCTTAAAGGGGGGTATTATATATAATGGTTTTGGATGTGTAATACTTCTTGGAATACATTTACATTGTGATAAAAATAATCGGTGAACTCATATTTCCTTGTATGTAATTATTTAAGAAAAGCAAGCTATTTCAAGTAATTTAGAAATATTAAGAATATATATATATATATATATATATATAAATCATAAAATATATATCTATATATTTTATAAAAAAAAATTCTATAATTAAGAATAGTTGATTACTGGTACTTTTTCCTTTTTTATGTGAGTCTGTAACTAATGAAGCCGTACAGAGTACTGTTCTACCTAAATATTTTACAATAATATTAGCATAAATAGCAATTAATAAATGTTTATAATTATTATCAATATCATTACTTTTATAATTATTTCTACAGTTTTTCTCCTTTTCCACAACTTCAACTAAGTACTTCTTAGCTAATGCAGCTAGTACTACGTTAAACATAGGCTAGCTATACTAGTGTTATATTTATTTTATTATTTATTCATTTAAATATTACCATTTTTATTCTTTTTATTTATTCATTTAATTATTACTTTTTATTTTTTCCTTTCCATTCCATACTTCCAAAGTATTATTAATATATCATTTTTTTTCCCACTCCATGGCATTACTTGTCTATTGATGGCATTAAGTCTTCACTGATGGCAACATGCACTAATACTGCCTCCATTACTGAGCTTTGATCTTCTTGTCGGTCCACTTCCTCGTTGTTTATTTCTAATAGCTACGGTCGCGCCCACAAGTTACAAAAGGACCCTAATTTTGGTCAGGTAACTTGCAGAAACCTAGCTATTATTGTTTTTTTTCGATTAAATTGAAATGTGTGTGCGGTGGCGCCTGATGATAGAGCACACCATTTCAATTTTCCATTCCATTTTCCGTCTATTTGTGGATACATGTGATTAGGCTTAAAAAGCCCACCAGTTCTAATTTGGCGCTTTATATCCAATTTATCCACTCTTTCATTGCCTTAAAAGGCTATATTTAAACACTTATCCGGTATAAGCTCGTTAATTGGCACCATGTGCTATCTACTTTTTTATTTTTATTTTTTTAACTTTATCAATGGATTATCTTGGGATTTCACTTTACGTAAGTAAGCTATTATATATTATATATATATATATATATATATATATATATTGTAGAAATTATATATAGGGTCAGGAGATATAATTGTATATATATACTAAACTAGACTCTTTTGCAAGTTTCAAAAAATGAAATGATTGTAATAAGTTAAAGATGGCCATACTGAGTACAGACCGTGATGATTCCACGATTTTAAATGCGGCTGATTACAGTAATCTCCAAATATTTTTAATACTTTGGCAAAAAGATTTTGTTATGTTATAATCTTGAATTTTAGGTTTTTTTAACATAATCTATATTGAAAGGACAATTGTTTTCATTATTTATTATTAATTACTGTATTGTTGTTTAAACTAAAATGATTGATTTTTTACTCTGCAAGTACTTGCTGTCATACACTTTAATATTTACAACTATATTAGAATTAATTTTTATATGTGTATTAGTAAACATGTGATGTAATATTGGTATGATGAATATTTATTTCTGAGCGCAGTCGTAATCGAAGCGACCTTTTCACGATTTAATTTTGCGAATTTTGCTCGCTAACTCAATTAAGACTGCGTATGCAATCGTGACCAAAATTGGCACTTGTAACATCCCACAAATTCTGAACTCTTTTCCCCCTTCATTCAGACATTACGTCCTTTCTTCCTTCCACCCCTCCCTCTCTATAATTTTTTTGTTTTGATTTGTTTTGTTTTCGAAGAACTCCTTGGCAGCTGTGGTTGCGAAGAGGTTGTTGATGCTCTATTAGAATTTTGTAACGCACGTTTTTACCTAAATAAATGTTTTTTGTGGTGTTTATAGAAAGTGTAATTATTTAGTAGCCCCGAGATTATGAAATATGTTTTAGTAAGGATGGTGTGCGTGTTAGGACGAGAACAAAAATAGAAGTGGCGTCGTTCGTCCAAAAGACGGATCTGATGGAAACGCAATTACAAGATAAGTATTTTCATATATAATTTGAAACTGCTTAAAACAGACATTAAAGGAAAACAGGGATTAAAGGAAATTATTTCGGTCACCCTGATCTATGTTCTTCCGAATTTCACAAATATCTCGATAATCCAGATCGCATGAAGATTTTCTGAAATTTTGATTTGTAAGACGTTGATATCCCCGATCACATTAGAATTCTTCTCATCTTTCATGCCAGTTTCTTTAGTACCTGAAGTTAATTGTTTTGTTATGGTATACTTATCCTTTTGTATACAGTATTAGTAGTCAGAGTACTACAGAAGTAATAAACAGTTAATGCTTGAATTTAAAATTTTGATTATCCTATATCACTGTTGTAGTACTGCGCATTTCAAGTTAATTAATATTATGATAGTTAACATTCAACATTCGAATGTTTTGTAGCTCCCCACTGCATTGATATGAAGTATAATTCTGAATATAAATAAGTTGAGAGAGAGTATTTTGAATTAATAACTATTAGTGTTCTATTAATCACATTCTGAAGCGTATTAAGTTTTGGTTTGAAGAATTACACTGGTCTATATGTTATACTAAACCTAATCATTGGAAGAATTCTTTACAAATTTTAAGAACAGTGAACTTTATTTTGATAAGAATATTAAACGAAATTTATGCCGTATATATGATTCCATAGCATTAGAAACAAAAGTGAAAAGTGTTCTTATTTTGAATTTTGTTATTATTGAGTGACACTTGAATATCCATGTTTAAAGTGTATTTAAATTATGTGCTTTCTTGAATGGTTGAAAGTATATAAATGGTGATCTCTGCAAATTAAATATCATATATTTGAACTCATTTTAATTTAATCTCATAAATTTTACGGGTAAATTTTTGTTGAAAATTGTCACGTTCTCATTTTAATGTGGCATTCCTAGGAGAATGGAAGAAACAGGACTTAATTAGAGGAGGCATTAGATGCTACTATTGGGGAAAATTTTAAAATTCTCGAAATAAAGAATGCGATAGCTAAAAGCCCAACGTACGCGGAATTCGCGAAGGAGTGTCTGAACCGCATAATAAATGATAGGAAAGAGATCGAAGAACGTGCTGAGAGAGAGAGAGAGACAATGAGCTATTGTTTGAATTAGTGGAACTTAGAATACAATCTAGTACTACTTTCAATACTAGAGATTCGGCAGCCGTGTTATCTTCCGTAGACGTAGACATGCCTAGATTAGAATTAAGCAAATTACTCTCTAATTTTGACGCTAAAATATCCGACATGTGTTTATTTTTAGACTTGCTTGAGAAACAGTTGATTCTTTTAAAATTGCCAGCTTTAAAGAGGGTAGTCTACCTTGTTGGTCTTTTGACAACTGATATTGCCGAACTAATTTCGAAAGAATCGGCAGACGATGCCCAAAATGATAAAGTTAAAGAAATTCTACTGAGGCGTTTTAAATTAAGTGCTGAGAAATTTCGGCAAATGTTTGCCACTCACCGTAAAGATCCAGAAAGCACCTGGGGAGATTTTTATTTCGATTTGCAAAATTTTGTCGATGATTGGCTTAAAGAGCTAAAAATTACTACTTTCGATGAGCTAAAAGATTCTTCTATCGGATCAAATTAAAAAAGAAGGCCGCTCCAGAGTATAAAGAACATTTTTGATCAGTCGAGCGAATGGAACAATTCATTGGAATTTGTTGACGAATTAGATTTATAGTAGGAAGTGGGACAGATTAAAAACAAACTGGCGAGAAGGGAGCCTTCCAGATTTCGTCAACAAGATAATTATAAGCATTATAATAACAATCTTAAAAGTGCATCATCGAGGAATAGCGTAAGAAGTGAAGAGCGGCCGGTAGTTAGTTGTAACGGCTATGTGAAAAGAGGGTTCGTTAAGGCCAAATGCCCCACCTGCCCCTCCTCTTAAAAAAGCAGCCGAATTCAGAGGTATTCGTCTTCAGACTTTGTCCATCGATGAACCCCAATCAACTCTTCTGAGTGTAAAATTAATGGAATAAACGGCATTGTGTGTGCTGAAACGGGAGCCAGTCACACTATAGCTGGGGAAACATTATATCGCCTTTTGCGAGAAAGAGGAACATAATTTAAAGTTACTACTACGAAAGTAATCCTCACAAACGGAATCCCGCTGTAAACAGATGTTTGAAAAGCAAATGTCGAAATTGAAATTGAAGGACGTAGGTTCCTTATAACTTTATTTGCCTTACCTGCTGCGAAAGATAATAGAATGCTTTTAGGAACAGATTTCTTGTGTAGCGCTGGAATTGTTTTAGACCTTATAAATCATAGTTGATTTTATCACGACATACCAGAATAAAATTTAGCTTTACTTCTGATGGCAATTTTAAATCATCTGAGTGTGTAGAAATTGCTCCGGAAGTTCAGCCGTTGCGGCTACGAGAAAGTCACGGAAAATATCAAACCGATGAAGAAAGAGCAGAACTAAATAAATTGGTGGGGAAGTATGACGATATTTTTCGTCTAGGGGTAGACCCAACTCCTATGATACAACTCTACATTGATACGGGAAATAACCCTCCTGTTGCTTGTTTCTTTGCCAGGAGAGGACAGCTCGCGTCACTGAATTGTCACTTAGAGCTGCATAAACGTCCTTCCCGGAATTTCCCACCACAATTTGGAACCTTATCAGAAGGTGGGGGACTTCTGAATATTGACACCCCTCGGAAACTGCTAGCGACCGCCGAAAGGACTTTCGGAACCACGGATTTAACGTGCACGTACACCGCATGTACACGGTGGTCTTTAGTGGTACGCCGGTATCGAACCCACAACTTTCCGGTCACGAGTCCAACGCCTTAACCACTGGGCTACCACGGCCCTCAACCCTCCTGTTGCTGTTCCACCTTATAGCACATGTCTCCACCGAAAAGTGCCTAAGCCTAATGGCCAGATGTGCCTTTGTGTCAATTGCCGAAAACTTAATTCCATTACAAAGACTGATTAAATACCCTTTACCTAAAATTGATGATCTTCTCGACCTTGCACCTAAGATCTTCTCGATCTTCGACGACATCATTGTGTTGTCTGAGACTTTTGGATCACATTAGATGATCAGAATGCCGTTTTTAGGAAGTTACGTGAGTTTAAATTATACGCTAACCGTGAAAAATACAATTTTGCTAGTAACAGAATAAAATACTTAGGACATGACATAACCACAAAAGGACTCGAATTTGATCTAGACAAAACAGCAGCTATTCAGGAAATGCCTGCTCCAAAAACATAAAGCAAGTGCAATCTTTCCTGCAAATTTACTCATGGTATAGAAGATTTATTTCAAAGTTTTCCTATGTTGCAAGACCAATGACGAAGTTGACAAAGAAAGGAGTGTCTTGGGAATGGAAAGAAAAACAGCAGCCATCTTTTGACAGGTGCACCGATACTTGCTCAGAATGACCCAACAAAATCGTATATCCTTAAAACAGAGGCTAGTAATTATACCCTCGGTGCGGTCTTGTTACAAGGTACTGATGCAGACGAAAGCCCCATTGAGTATGTAAGCAGATTACTCACACAAGCCGAAAGAAATTACTCCACTACTGAAAAAGAGGCTTTAGCCGTAGTATGGGCCTTGAAGAAGTTTCGTGCATATATTAACGGATAAAAAATCACTGTTAGATGGTTGACGAAATTGAAATCTCTTACAGGTCTCCTTGTGCGATGAGCTTTACAAGTACAGGTGTGCAACCTGAACATATAATATGCGTCTGGTAAAAAGAACGTTGTTGCAGACATGTTGTCCAGACCATTTTGCTACCATAAAGAAAAAACCTATGACATTTTTTCTATTACTGTTGATCTTCCTACACGAAGCGTTAAAGAAACTTGGGAAAAACAATTAAAATATAAAAAAGTTAAGCCAATTATCGAATCTATAAAACGTGTCGATAAACATTGGGCGAATTGGAGTGAAAGAGCTTATCTCATTAATCAAGTCGTTTTATATAGGTACTAGCTGCTACCCGCGACTTCGTCCGCGTCGGCTTTAGAGTTAGGTCCCAAAAGAAATGAAGCATGTGTGAATAATACATATGTTTGCGACAAAAGGAACTGCATTTAAATATTATTTGCTTTTTACTTATTTTATATGATGTATAATGCGTGGTAGTATACTTCATTTAAAATAAGAGAGTAAGCAGAGTTACTAAATTTAGATTTTTTTCAGGCATTTGGCGAATACATTTACGACAGTATTTGCTAACTGTTTTTGTTGTTCTTGTGAAAGAAATATTTTTGCTATAGCATGAATTTTAGCCTACGCTAATCAGGAATAGTGCAGCTTTTTCTTAGCGAAAAAGTTTTAGAATCGGTTCTATAGTTACGGAGATACCCAGAGAGCGTAATGTATTAGAATTATTTTGAGTGTTCCTGTAAAGGAACTACATATATTAATTTTAGCCTATAATACTCAAGAATAGTGTAGCTTACTAAAAGTGAAGAAAGTTTTGGAATCGGTTCAGTACTTACAGAGATACACATAGAGTGTAATGTAATTCTTATGAGTATCCCTGTAAAAGAACTATTTGTGATATATGCATAAAAGGTAGCCTATAACACTCAGGGTCCCACCAGTGTCTAAGCAGTTCTACTCTCAAAATTGGAAGGCTGGAAGTGCCAGGTTGAACCCCTGGTAGAGCCTGTCGACCTAGCCGCTCGCAGATTTTCGCGGTTTTCTCCAAAACCTCGCGTAAATACGCGCTAGGATCCCTTAGAAAGTTCCCCACAGAGGAATAACCCATATAGGCCTAGGACCCTAGTGCAGTCAATCGGTCTTAATCCACAAACAAACAAACAATAATACTCAGGAATAGTGTAACTAAGTTTTAAATTCGGTTTAGTAGCTATAATTCCATAGAGCGCAATACATTAGAATTATTTTGAATGTTTTTGTAAAGAATTATTTATGCTATATGCTTAAAAGGTTGCCTGTATGTTAATCCAGGGCATAAGCTATCTTCATTACGAATTTTTCCAAATCCGTTCAGCAATTTGTGCGTGATTCAGTCAAAAACATCTAAACACACAAACGTACACATTTTTTAATGACTATGTCATTTTATCTCTCAATACCCTTATTGAAAAATGTGTCCCAAAAATGCGACATAATAAAGCGACATAAAAGAGCGACATACTTTTACATGTATTTAAATACTATTAGTTCACAACAGCTTTAATATCGAGATTACAGCAATCTTTAGTCTCGATATTGTTACACTATTTCGTAAGCTGTAGAATATGCTCCACATGTATTTTTTATATAAATTCAAATATTATTAGTTCACAACAGCTTTAATCTATTGTTACAATATTTCGTAAGCTGTAGAATGGGCATCACATGTATTTTTCTATAAATAGGTTATACTCATAAAAATTTCAACATAGGGTTACCAGGCGAAATACGCGAAAGATGAGCGATAAAATGCCAAGTTAATTAATATAGTTTTAATATGGCAATAATAAAACTAAAAAATTAGGGGGGTTCAGGGAGATCTCCCCTGACGAGGCTCGAACAGCCGAGTTTTTATATTATTGGTAGGATTTGGAAATTTATGAAGAAACACATTTGGACTTTTCTTTCTAATGCTTTTTAATTTGGCGTAAAATCAACATAATTTACATACCATTTCATGTTTTTCAAATGCATGTTTATCTGAAAATAGAATTTCAGCTTTATTTCAAAAGCATAAATCATTTTGTGCGGGCGATAAAATGGTTTTTAATTAATAATTAGAAAAGTATTTAAAATTTCAACATTCTGAGCCTCAGGTGCACAGTCATGGGCTTCTATGCTCAAATTTTCAAAGCTCTGCTTTCTGTAGATTTGTCTGGAGAACATTCATTTTTATTATTATTGATAGATTGATTTGGCATAAAACTGGCATAATTTCCGTGGAATTTAATGTTTTTAAGATGCACGCACGCGCTTCTTTATTGAAGCAATAGCATTCTTGTTAGCTCAAAACATGAATCATTTGATTGATACGGGCGAACCTCGCCAAGCATGGCAACGTAAAAACGGTTTTTAATTAATAATTAAAAAAGTAATTAAAAATCTAAAATTCTAATTAGCCTATAACCAACTCCAGGGTCCCCTCTATATCTAAACCAAAATGCATCCTAATCGATTCAGCGGTTTAGGCGTGAAAGCGTCATAAACAAACAAACAAACAAACAAACTCACTTTCGCATTTATAATATTAGTTAGGATACTCCCAACGTAGATACAGAAGAAGCCCAGTTAGAGGTGCCGTGTCAAGAAAGAGAAAGAGTACTTAAAGATCATCATGTTGCTCTGTCCGCAGGTCATTACGGAATTGAGAGAGCGTATGACAGAATTTGAAAGCGGTACTACTGGACTGGTATGCAAAGATACATTACTGAATATGTAAATAACTGTCCTGAATGTTGTCGTTATAAACCTAGCAACCAAAAATTATTTGAACTGTTGCAAACCCCGATCTACAATCAATGATTTGGAACTCTTTTTATAGATCTAGTTGGACCGTTGCCGGAAAGCAACGATAAAAGATGGGTGTTCATAGCAGAGGACTGTGTAACCAAATGGGTGGAACTGTTCGCAGTAAACTTATGCCACAGCTAAAGAGTGTGCAATCACGTTAATCGAAGAAGTTTTTCTGAGATGCGGACTACCAAAACGTATCGTCTGTGACAGCGGACCACAATTTATTAGTGCGGTAATGCAACAAGCTTGCTTCCGGATTGAAAATTAAACCGTCTTTAACCCAGTCCTTACCATACAGAAGCTAACCTCGTGGGGAAAAAAAAAACAGAGATCTTATGTCCAGGTTGTCCATGCTAGTTGGTAAGGACCACACAACTTGGTGTGAAAAGTTCCCAGTCACCAGATTCGCTCTAAATTTTGCAAAATGCAGTTCTACCGGTCAAACTGCAGCATACCTTATGTTCGGGCGTGAGCCACGAACTTTGACGATGTTACTCATGATTTTAGAAGTATCGTGGAAAATGATAATTTCATCCCTGAGAAATCACGCCCTCCATAAATTGCCAAGTTTAGCAAACAGGTCCGGTAAACCATGGAGACCCATCATGACCAACACAAAAAACTGGCGGATAAGAAACTCAGAAAGGCACCCCCGTTAAAAATAGGTGATAAAGTATGGGTGAGAATTCACCCTCATAGTGAGTCCAAAATGAATAGAACATCCGAATTCATGACAAGGCGTGATGGCCCGTACACTATTTCAGAGATCACCAATGGTACAGAGATCACCATTGTCTTATATGTTAACTGCTAATGATGATTCTACTCCCATAGGTACTTACCATGTATCATCCCTGAAACCCCTATGTACGACCGGAGGCCACTCCTATGAATCCCTTGCGAGTCAGAGGACGCCACAGAAAGAAGGTTCCAGCCCTGCAGAACCGACCAAGATGCCTGCAAGGACCAAAATGAACAACGGTCTGTCCCAACCAGGAAACAACCATCAAGGAAGGCAAGCTGTTTGCCGAGGACGACTTATACAGCTTGAGGGGAAGACTGTAATATCCCACAAATTCTGAACTCTTTTGTTCTCCCTCATTCAGACATTACATCATGATCTTCCTTTTCCCTTCCCTCCGTTTCTATACATTTTTTTTCGACGGACTCGTTGGCAACACTGTTTGCGAAGAGGTTGTTGATGTTCTAATAGAATTTTGTAACGCGCGTTTTTACCTAAATAAATGTTTGTTTTGTGGTGTTTATAGTATGTGTAATTATTTAGTAGCCCCGTGATAATGAAATATGTTTTAGTAAGGGTAGTGTGCGAGCTATATACACTGTGATAGTGTCCATGACTTAGGTGGTACTGAACCGAGGTGGTAGTGATTGGTCATGTGGTTAAAGAACAACCACTTGAAACAATATTCCGTATCATTAACTAACTCCTCCAATACCATTTACGTGATCCTCAGCAGATTTGGCACAGGAATTGTGGTCATGGCGTAGAAATAACTCAGCGGTAGTGATCAGTCATTTTGTTGAGTAAGGATTATTAGTGATTACTGAAAATCGCAAAACTGAATGACTGAATTTCGCGGCATTTGCAGGGAAACTCTCCAATATCGCTCATGAGATATTTACTTTATTTGAGGGAGTGATAGTTGTCATGGCGTAGATGTTATCGATGGGAGATGGTTATGATCAATCATGTCGTTGATTGAGAATGGCCGAAAACATTTTCCTATAGATTTAACGTCAGATTTAGAGGGAAATCTAGCGGATAATTTCAAATTACTACTTAGCTCATTTCCCAGATATACCTTAATTATGGTGGCCCGATTTTTTTCTTCTTTTTTTTATATCACATTCTAGTAGTGTGGTAAATTTGTCTTATAAATTCATACTAATGTGTAAAGAATTTTATCCTGATTAATTAATATCTTTTGCTTCCTCATGGCATTTAAGCCTACTAAAAATGTCTGAAATCTGTAATTTTTGTTAAATACGTTTTAATAGTGCAAAAATATAATCAAATGCATTCAGCATCAATGGTTAAAAAAGCATACATATTCTGATCTGTACATATCTTCTGCCTTCCCAGCGAGTGTCAAACATCAGAAAAAAATATGAAAAGGGCATTTTTACAAAATACCGGATTTTAAAATTATTGTAAAGAAGACAACTGAGCACAATTCAACTAACTAATACCGTTAGTATTTTGATTTATCCTTACATATTACAGTTTGCATTTTTATTACAGTTAGTTTATTATTTTAACTCCCTAACCCCTCCCAAAGCAAGGCAGTTCACCCATTTTTGTAATGAAGGAAAACATAAGATCATAGGATTTGAAGGGTACGATACCATAAAATGTCGTTCTAGTTCGTACTCCTTTTATAATCGAATCGACTAAGCACCAGATTTGGCGTGCTCTACTTTTGTTTTCCTAGTATTCTTTGTCTACGTAATCACTATTCAGACGTGTGTTATTTTGTATGCATGATCTCATTGAACTATTACTTTCACAGCTGTTCCGTTCTCGGATTAATAGTCTATAAAATCTCGTAGATAAGTGTCATATTTGTTATTTAGCGGTGTTATTGTGTTAGCACAATGGATATCGGTTGCTGGACTGCGAGAATGGGTAGCCCAAAATTTGTCTCTAAAAACTCAAGCAGCGCTAGTAAAAGTTTCAAAGGGAAATTAGTACGCGTCACTTATTTGTTAATTCAAATGAATTGAAGAAAACATATCTGCGATTTCATCTACATATGCTAAATTGCTGCTTTGAAGAATGAAAAAAATCTGGCTCCTTTAACACGCAGCAAGAAAGGAATCTTCAAGTACATAGCCGGAAATGCCAGAAAAAAATGAAAAAGTGCATTTAATTGTATCATTCCCATAGTTTCGTACACACACTTGTAACGCAAATGATTGATACCTACCACAAAATAATTAAAGAACCAAATGAATGTCTACAAAAAAAGAGAAGAAAACTCCAAATTACCAGACAGCGATTCATCGTTTTTTGGACGATGCAAAGACTACATTACATTACATATCGTCTTGCAGGTGCGTAGAATTTACTGTTTGTAACTTGCAAAAAGTCAAGTAAGGTACCTGTTTTTGAGCCGGAATTTCTCATACATAGGAGAACGCCAAGAAGTATGTATATCGGTTATATTGATAAAACTACAAGAAAAGTTCTGAAGAAGTCAGAACAAAGGAAATCTCTTGCAGTTAACAGGTTACAACACATTCTTGAAGACAACTTGAAGGTAAAATATATAATATCATTGGGCAGCGAATCTAGTGTTTGCCTGAACTCGAAACAGATTCAATATACAAATCAGCCGAATTAGATGCACGTATATCTACAGTGATTGCTAAAATTGCCATTAGATATCGCATATCTGATCGAGCTTCAACTTGCATTGCGACAGCGGTTTTGCAGGATATTCGTATTCTAACGCAGAAAGAAAAGTTATGTGTTATACATAGAATTTAACACAGACGACGAAAAGAAGAAGTACGCCTTGAATTCCAGCAAAAAATCTACAATGCTGCTGATGTCCGATTTGTTCTGTACCTTGAGAGCCGCCGCGATCTTAGATAACTTAACATTAAATTCATTGCTCTTTCATTATAAACGTAACACTTATAAATGCAGCAGTTATTCATTTAATTTACCCTTTTGCGAATTTGAGAAGGAAAAACAAATATGTTTAATGATAGTGAACAGACTTGTTTAACTAAATGAAAAAAAAAAACACTTGTTTGTAAGCAAAAATGTTAAGTCTCGAAAGCTAGTTCACTTGCTGTGTATATAAACATTCAACGAGACAACAGAAGATGATTATAGGCATAACTCAGAATGAGGGGGGTGCTAATAGTGATGTTGGCTTGAAATTTCCAAAATCCCCCTCCCCCACCACACACAACCACACTCTTAATAAACAGTCAATGATCTATTTGAAGAACCCTAGAACAATATCAAATAACAAAATAAAAGTAATAAATTAAAGCAAAAT
Organism: Cheiracanthium punctorium; assembly: GCA_038373885.1. Taxonomy (NCBI): domain Eukaryota; kingdom Metazoa; phylum Arthropoda; class Arachnida; order Araneae; family Cheiracanthiidae; genus Cheiracanthium; species Cheiracanthium punctorium. The sequence continues at coordinate 133,928 of JAWZYV010002045.1, forward strand.
AAAAGCAGTAATGAATAATAACTACCACTACAACATAGTATGTCCTATTAGCTTCATTACAATTAAAAAGTGTAAATTTAAAAAAAAATGAATTGAATTTCTTTCTTTTGAAATATCATTTTTTTTTCGAAGGTGGGCTGACTGCGTCTATTGGAAAATCCGGATCTGCTTATAAAAGAAATATAGAACTCAACAACAAGAAAGTAACAAGATGCCTGTGTATTTTTGAAAAGAAATGAATATATTTGACTTGACAACGCATTTTTCCTCAGGTCAAAACGATACATTCGCGTTGATAAAGAATGCATACCTGCGTACTGTTTTTACCTTTAGCAAAGTATGATAGGCGCGAACTAAGGTCTAGTTGTAGTTTTGGTTTCCCACAATTATTGAATTGTAACAAAATATATATTAGAATAGCATTTTACAGTCTCTAGATTATAGTATATACAACTAGTAAAATGCCGTGGTATTTCAGATAAATGTTTTCCACGTTAAGATGAATTCTCTTATCTTTAACTCTTTGTATGGCAAATTTTAGTTCTACTCCTTCTTTTCCTCCTTGTAATTTGATTTTTATAGCAAGCAATTTTTTTTGACATTCCAAAAATTACTCTTAAACATCTTTTATCACAAGTAAACAAAAAAGGGAAATTTTATGCAGCCATTTTGTATTATAACTGACTTTTCTAATACATGAACCTTTAGTAGGAGCGCCTCCCAAACAGTTATATTTCTTGAAATTTCGATGCGAGTTTAGAAAATTAAATTTTCAGCACTCTACAAAAATGAGATTTATTCTGATTTATATCTTTAAGAACCGCAAGAAATTTCTCAAAAGTACAATGGAATTTCTTATGGTTCTGATAAAAAGTTCCCATAAATAGAGGGGAATTTCTTATGGTTTTGATAAAAATTCAGATTTGTGCACGCATCATCTTCTACGCAAAATGCGTAAACTGAAAGTGACCAACTGCTTTAAAAGTATACTCATAGATTGGGAGAGAGGGATAAGCCATTTTATATGAAAAATAATAGATTTAGAATTCTCTCAACTGAATCTTTGCGAAATTATATACGCAACTATTTCAAAACTTGATCATTCCCATCTTTTGCATTCATATCTCTGCCGGTATGTTCTAGACGAGAATGAAGAGGACGGCGAAGAAACTATGATAACTCTGAAAGAGTAACCATGGTGCAGTGTAACAGCAGTGCTTGAAAGTTTTGAAAAATAAGATATTTTTTCAGTATAAATAATGCATTACTTGTTTTACAGAACAATGGAGGAGATGAAGAAGAATGTAGTTTGTTGTGACACATTTTATTTAAAAGTGGAATTGTGATGTTTCAAAACCTGCCCTTACATTGTTTTAAAAACTAAGCGTAGAAAAAATATGTGTTGTTTTTATTCCCTTTTTTGCATTAGAAATTAAAGTAATAGAGGTTCTGCAGTATAATGTTGAAATATAAAAAGTTTTTGCAAAATTATATAACTAGTCTCAATTTTCAACATTTTTCAACAAGACAACATTTAATCGGAATTTCAGAGAAATATTAAATGAAGCGATTTGTCTGTTGATTTAGCTTAAATAAAGCAGATAACAATTTTAATGCCAAAAATTTTATTAAATCACACTGCTTCATAAATATGACTAATTGTGTTTTTCTTCACTTGTGGTTTTTTTTGTGCTTTACTATATAATCTAAAGTATCTGTAGAGATCATTAAAAAAGGTGAATTGAGTTGATTTGATATTTTGGATTATTCAAGTATACGATAGAAGCAAAATTATGAAATTAATTTAAAATATTAACGAATTTTAATCGTCCTAAAACTGCTTTTAGCAAAGTTTTCAGTAAAATGCACTTGAGGAATAGCAAAAAAAATCTGATCAAAAAAAAGCTTTGAACTGGTGATTATAAGCAAATTTTAAAGCTTGCTACGGAAAGTTGTTATTCTACAAGCAAAATGCAGGAGATAAAAATTATCAAGGGTCTTATGGTATACGAAACGAGGTTTCATGCTAAATGTAGAATTTAATCTAAAACAGCTTAAAAGAAAAACAAAATTGCTTAGCCATCTTTAAAAAAATGCCTCTGAAACAGACAATACAGCCTCTCAAAAAAGCGTTTGAGTGAAAGTCAAAAGTTCTTAATTGGTTTTCATATTAAAAAATAATAACATAAACTATGGATTAGCTTATGTATAATTACGATTGCTCGTATTTCTGTCGAATTATGCCTTTTCCAAAAGATCATTGATTATTCACAATGGTAAAATAAGATATCTCGTTTATACTCGAATACTTTCTTGAGAGGGTGTAAATATCACATTCTGAATCTCCTCAAGCAAAACTAGAACAATTGTGAACTACAAAATAGCAGTTATTAACTTCAAAAATAAAAGCCTTAATAACTGCTTTTCGCATAAAATAAGGAAAGAATTGCTGAGAAGTCTTTAGTAAGCATATGCAAGGGGACTCTGCTATGGATTATGATGCTTTTTTGTATGCAGGAAAATGCAATCTGCGGTGAGTTGGCAATGAAATCGCATTTGGGAAGATTAAAAAGAAGTTAGAACGATATAATTTTGTTTGAAATTCACCTAAATTCTCTATAGCATGATTTAAAAGAGAAAATATTGGTGATTGATTGATTTCAGCCTTTACTTGTGACTTCCCCCGTAACAAACATGTGAAAGTGTAAAAAAATAATATTTATGCAGCCAATATCAAAAAATATCATTTAGCTGTCTCCATTTTGAAGAAACTGAAAAAATGTTTCAGCACTGAACCTTGATGCACATTTGGTTCAATATATCTTTCAGAAATTCAAACTTAATGCTCCCAATATCCTGACAATAAAGAGAAAATCACCATCTACTAAAAAGAATATTTATAAATGGGCAAAAATAAATAAATAAATAAATCACTTCTTGGGAAGAATCGTAGATTTTGAACTTACCTAATGGAGTAAGATTCGATATGCCCATATTTCAAAAATTTGATCGCTCCCGCAACTTGTACTCGTGTCTCTATTCGGCTGTTCTAGACAACAACAACAACAACAAAATAAAAAAGACACGAAAGAAATGAAGATGCGTTAGACAACGAGAGCAGACCGGTGTAGTATAACGGAAGTGCCCGAAATTTTCGAATAAAATGAGATTTTCTTAATAAATTATGCATGAACTGCTGTATAAAACAATACCGGAGAAGTAGTGGAATTTCGTTAGGTGTGACGCTTTTTATTCAGATTTTGGAGATCTGATATTTCACAAGACACTGCTGTATTGCAATAAAAATAATCGATAAACATATGAAAGAGGCTTTCTACTCCTTGATATAAAATTGAAGGAAATGGTAAAGTTTTTCTGTAAGTTAATGTTGAAATATAAATATAATGTATGATTCAGTAAGTTTACTATAAAAATTTGTGTGTAAAAAATACAATACTTTCTAAAAATGTTAAATTGCAATAGTGCAAATATAATTTTATAGAATTTTTAAAAGATTTCGTAATATATTTCCACATTAAATGCTTTGAAATATTTTACCCTTTTCTAAATTAAAAAATCTGTCTCAAAAGCTATCTATGTACCAAATAATAGACCATCGTCTAATATGAATACAAAAATATATGACAGAAAAATTTTACATTTTTAGGATTCTCTTAAAAATCAAATAACTGTCTCCTACTTAGCACGCTATGAAATCACTTAGACACTTTTAATCCTTCACACCTACACGTGTCTCTTTTTTCGCTGGTAGTTTTATACGAAACAAGGTAATTCAGGCAGATACTTCATTTAAAGAATTTTTTGCAGTTTTAAGACAGTTTGAAATGATAAAACAATGAAAGAGAAAACATGTTCTTCAAGTAAAATATGCTTATACCATGGTCTAGTTAAATATGATTATTAATTGCTTTCCCAGTATGTATATGATTGAAAAATTTAATGTTAAATAAACTCATGTAAAATGTGGCAGCTTTCGTCATACACACGTCCCATATTCGAGGAACGTGTTCATGGGGAAAATGCCACCAGTTATGGTTTGAGAAAAATAGCACAAACACTCAAAGGTTACCAGTGAATTAATAATAACTATGGAGAAGCAAACGAAACTATAAACTTAATTAGATCTACATATTCAAAATTATTTAACTAAAACTAATAATAATAGATGCCTGAATGTCCTCCTGTAAAACATTTCATTCAGTACGAGTGATCACTATTGCAGTCTTCGTACAGCCATTTTCAGCATTTGATGTACTGAATCCAATCACACTTAGGACCTTTTCCTAACGTAAGAGTATCCTTTATATACAGCACAAATTTCATTCTCACCAATAATTTAATTATTGCTATTAAATTAAGATTGGTTATGAGCAAGAAATTCGATCCGCTCTCCATTTATAGTTTCGAGGCAGAGTCTGCATAAAAATAAAATGAGAATTATATTTGTTTGAAATTCTTACTAAAGAAAAACCATAAGAAAATATGTAAAACTATAATACGCATATGTTATGGAAATGTAAATTATTACACTAAAATATTACATAATTTATTTTTTAAATGTATGTAAAATGAAAATTATTATAATATTGTTATAACTATTACTTTCAACTATATTTTACATTATAATATATACAATATACAAAATGAAAATGAAATTTAATGTTTATTTTAATTATTTCTGAGCTATGTTGCATCTTTTCCCAAGTATAGGTCAAACATGCCACACATGTTTATTTTCGTAACACTGCATAGGTGTGGTTCGCACATTCTAGGCACAATTATCACGGAATCACGATCAAAATCGTTCGGAACTTGGGAGAAAGTCCGATATAAACCGGTTTGTCGGATTCAACCATCTTGCATCTTTCCCCAAATAACCTTATTGATTTATTTCAAGGTTATGTTTTATATTCACCTACTAACTAGCTCCAACCTGGCATTACATTTACCGCATATCAGCAAACTTTAGCATAAAAGTCAAATCAGGATGAAATAATTCGGCAAACTTCTGCTATTAAATAATAGCATATTCTATAGAAACTTTTATAATATTAATTGTCCTTCAATTGCTGGAATATGAGATGCTGTATATATATTCAAAAAATGTTTTCACAATGCAAAAATGGCACATTAGAATCAAATCAAGCATCCTTAATTATATATATAAGAAATATAGAGAAATATCCTATTTGTAACGCGCAAGTGCAGCTGTGACAAACAGAATAGAATGTAGTCTATAAGTAAAACACAAAGAATATTACTGCAAATATGACATACACCGCAGGGAAAAAAAAGTATATCAGCAGAATCAGAGGGAAAACCAGTATGAAATTCAAATTACAATAAACCAAACGATACATGGATTAATGGAATGGAAATAATAACCTTTGGTACATTCTTCAGGGGCCATACCCATAAGATTTTAATTAACACTAGAAGCGCCGCACTTTCTTTATATCTAGAAGCGCCAGCAGCAGTCAAATTGACTGCTCAAAGAATTTTGTACATTTATTTAAATACAAAATGTTTATGGTATTTTTAAAAGCTTTTTTAAAGAATAAAATGTTAATTTTTGTTAAAATACATGCTACAAAAAATATTTTTACTTACTTTTTAATAAAACTCATTTTAATGCTATTCGCAATTTTTACACATTAGAATTTTTTCAATGCTGGAAGTGGGTTTACCACATATTATATATATATATATTACCACATCACATACGAAATGTGAACATTTCTGGCACATATCACTTGTTTTGCTGTTCTTACAAAATCCAATTTGGCACTGCCGTCTCTTTTTTTGAGAGTTTGTTAGTAGTGTTCGAAATTTCTGAGGGCAGTTGTGCACTTTTCTTTATCTTCAAATGACTCGCTCTTAATTCTTCTGCCAATTGAAAAAGGAAGTTATGTCTTATTATAGACTAGCTGAAGTACCCGTTCTTCGCACGGGAATGAATGGACTTTTTGACATTAATATTTGTTGTGATTTCTATTAATTGTAATAAAGAGATATAGCAAAATGGATATCGCGTTATATTGTGTTCAATAATCATGCATACTGAATTTCAAGGCAATCGTTTTTATGGTGCAGAAGGCGATGCGGCGTAGCGCAATCTAGTGGCGAGTTTTAGCAAAACGGATACGGCGAAAATATTCTTCGCATTCAGATATCGATGCATACGAATTTTCATGACGATCGGCTGAATAGTCCTGAAGTTCATGTGTTGACGCGACATCTAGTGTCAAGTTATAGGAAAATGGATCGTGCCAAACTCTTCCCCGTGTTCAAATATCTATGTATACCTGTTTTCATAGCGATCATTCGCACAGTCAAGAAGTGATACACTGCAGGGCCATCTAGTGGTTAATTAAAGTAATGATTTGCTACAGCGTCGTCATGTGGCGAGTTATAGCAAAATGGATAACGCTAAAATATTCTCATTGTTCAAATAGCTATGTGTTCTGATTTTCATAGCCACCGTTTGAATGGTCAAAAATTTGGCCTGCTGCAGCGTCATCTAGTGGCGAGTTAAAATAATAATGCATTGCAGCGTCATCTAGTGCTGAGTAACATCAAAAGTAACACAGTTAGAATATATTCTTCGTGCTCAAATGTGTAAGTATAAAAAAGTTTATGCCGATCAGTCGAACGTTATAGAAGTTGATGCACTGCAGCTCTATTTAGCGGTAAGTTACAGCAAATGGATAGTAAAAAATATTCTCCGTGTTCTAATATCCGCGTGTACCAAATTTCATCGAAATTGGTTGGACGATATTCGCATAGCAAACGGCTAAACGGAATAGAATTCGACGTTCTGCTGCGCCACATAGTGGCAAGCTAGAGGAAAACGGATAGCATAAAAACCTTCTCCATGATAAAAGACTTAGGTGACCCAAATTTCATGGTGATCGGTGAAACGGTGCTGAGTTTTTCAACTTCCTACACACATACCAACATTCATTTTTATCTATAACCAGTCTTATTATATATACCAGTCTCAAGTAAAATCCAGTTTCAAATCTAAGCCTCGCCAAAGTGCCAACATACGCCATTTTGCAAGAGTTTTTTCAGGGAATCATTCGAAGCATTGACTTAGCAGCAATCAAAATGGGAAATGGTTCGACCGCCAGGCATTTTTTTGAAAAGTGGAATCCCTTAATACAGCCTCATTTTTTAAATTATCAACTATAACATGTTTTATTCATCGTTACCTCGATGTACTAAATGCGAAGATTTCAATTTTCTGAAATTTTCGGATTTCCCCCAAGTTAAATCAATGTACTCAATTGGCGAGAATTCTGAAGCTACATAGCTTGAAATGCCCTAATAACTGCATTATTTCTGCACGGATAGTTAAAATTTAATGCTGTATTCTAAGAAAACCCATACACTTGTTTTCAAAAATGCTATTCCCTTAAGCTCTCAGTAAATTGCGCCAAAAAGCCTAAAACTGTGCAAACCGCTAGAACTCACTTTCTAAAAATCGGCCTATCAGCCATTTTATTTTTCGCCAAACTAAAAAAATTTACATATTAGTCTCGGAAATCTTCGATCCTCATTGTTTTGCGAATAAAACATTTAGTTTCTGCTCTCATTTCTTATGCGCACACGATATTATAATTAAAAAAAAATAACCTTACAAATATAAACTAAAAAAATCATTATTATTCTTTTATTTTCACTTTAAGAATTTAAAACACTTTATTCGGCAAAATCGCCACACATGGCAACCAAGATGCTTATTTCACACACTTTTTTCACTACAGGGGTTACAATTACATAAAGCTTTCTGCGTGGAGAACATAAAAAATCTCTTAAATTCCGGGAACGGGTGGACTTTCAAAGTTTTAAAGTGGTTTATCATATATTCTATATTATTTTACATATATCTGTGTAAAATTTCAGGCTGACTGGTCCATTTTTGTGGAATTGTATACTACCCAAATCAACAAATTGACAAACAGAATTTCATTTTTATTTATAAGATTACCTACGCTTAATTTTAAAAATACCCTCTCATTAAATTGCGCCAAGCGCTAGAATCATAGAAAATCTGACACACTTTCAGATTTTAAATACGCACTAAGGTGCTATATATAAAAAGAGTTATAATCCATGGGTCTTCCCTATTTTCGTTCCTTCTTTTATTAAGTTGGAAAGTGTATCATTATTCATGAGTGTGATTAAACAAAATTAAAATTGATATTTCTAACATCCTTTTTTCTGGATGTAATATATTGGAAATAGATGCCGAAAAGCTGCTCAGAAAAATGCACAATTCCAACTGAATGAAAATTTCAAAAACTTATACGCAGGTGTATTCATAACCCAAATAGCAGACTATTAAATTACGATAAATAGCGCCAAGCGTTAGAATCCTCCTCAAAATCGCACATCAACCCCTTTTATTTTTCGCCCAATTAAAAAGTTGCACATTTATTTTCGGAAAATTTCCAAATTCTATTTTTGAGTATAAATCATTTCATTCCCGCTCTGATTTCACATGCACACGATATTTTAATTTAAAAACAACCTTACAAATAATCTAGTCAAAATAGAAAAAATCGTTATTCTTTTATTTTTACTTCAAGAGTCTGAATCATTTAATGAACTGCCGAATGTGGCAACCTAGATAAGCTTAATTGTCGCTTAATGCACTGTGGGGTTACAATTACGAAATGGCGGAAAGCAAAAATTAGCCTTTTGCGATACGTTTTTATCGATATTTCCTAAAATAGTTCGAATTTTGAAAAAATCGCTTCGAGGTGTGTCGGGACCTGTCATGGAGAATTTCCGTTCAAAATTTGGAAGGTCTACGATCACCCGTTTGCGAGCTACGCGAGACACAGACAAACAAACAGTTTACACACATTGTTTTATTAATATAGATACCAGTCTCAAATAAAATCCAGTTTCAAATCTAAGCCTCGCCAAAGTGCCAACATACGCCATTTTGCAAGAGTTTTTTCAGGGAATCATTCGAAGCATTGACTTAGCAGCAATCAAAATGGGAAATGGTTCGACCGCTAGGCATTTTTTTGAAAAGTGGAATCCCTTAATACAGCCTCATTTTTTAAATTATCAACTATAACATGTTTTATTCATCGTTACTCCGATGTACTATATGCGAAGATTTCAATTATCTGAAATTTGGCGGAATTCCCCCAACTAAAATCGATGCACTCAATTGGCGAGAATGCTGAAGATAGATCGCTTGAAATACCTTAATAACTGCATTATTTCCGCACGGATCATTAAAATTTAACGCTGTATTCTAATAAAACCTTTGCACTTGTTTTCAAAAATCCGTTTCCTTAAGCTCTCAGTAAATTGCGCCAAGCCAGAAACAGTGTAAACCGCTAGAACTCACTTTCTCGGCATTTGAGCCATTTTATTTTTTCGCCAAACTAAAAAATTGTAACATATTAGCCTCGAAAATCTTCAATTCTTATTGTTTTGTGTATCAAACATTTCATTACTGCTCCGATTTCCCATGCACACGATATTATAATTTAAAAAAAAAAATAACCTTACGAATATAAACTAACAAAAAAAAAAATCATTATTATTCTTTTATTTTTACTTTGAGAATTTAAAACATTTTATTCGGCAAAATCGCCACACATGGCAACCACGATCCTTATTTCACACTTTTTTGACTACAGGGGTTACAATTACGGAAAGCTTTTTGCGTGGAGAACATAAAAAATCTCTTAAATTCCGGGAACGGGTGGACTTTCAAAGTTTTAAAGTGGACTATGATTTATTCTATATTATTTTACATATCTGTGCAAAATTTCAGGCTGATAGGTCCATTTTTGTGGATTTGTATACAACTCAAATCCACAAACAAACAAACAAACAAACAAACAAACAAACAAACAAACAGAATTTCATTTTTATTTATAAGGATTTACCACTCATTTCTCGGTAGATAATGCAGGCATTAGTTCCTGCCAAATCCAGCATATTATAGAAAATATGCACGGGCCATCTACGGGAAGAAGCCAGCACAGAATATTCACGTGTCATTTGGTCAATAATGTTGACTCCACATTTGGTTTTGTTGTAGAATTCTGCTGTTTCTGGAAGTTTTTTCAGTTTGTGATTCTACATTTACATCTGTATGCCAGATGCTCAGAAGCAGGACATTTTTGTTCTTTTTACCCTGATAGACTGTCAGAGTAGTGTCTCCATTTTTCAGTAACTGTTTCGTGAAGCTGAGTTTTTGATTTCCTGATCTCATGCGGAATTTCTTTTCGATGTCTTCTTACTGTCCCCACAAAACTTGTATTCTTCATTTTAAGTTTTTTAGCTAATGAAAGCGAGGAAAAGTAGTTGTCCACTGTCACGTTTCTACCTGTATTCAGATAAGGGCTCAGAAGGCGCATTACTATATTTTCAGGAAGGCTTTCATTTTAATTTCTTGCGTTATCCTTTCCAAGGTATGGGAAAGCATTGCACATAAACTTTGAGTCAACATCAACTAGCATCCAAAATTTTATACCAAATTTATCTGGTTTATTCGGCATACATTGAATAAACTTGCACTTAACTTTTGATGGAAATAGTTGTTCATCCAACAGCAGATTTTCTCCTGGCTTATTAGAAAGAGCACAGTTTTCTATAAATTTGTTCCAGATGTCTGAAAACATATAGCAAACTCATCAGTTTCTAAACGTTGATGACTCCTATTTGACAACGAATCAAATCTTGATTTTCCATGATATCTCGAAAACGATTACGGGACATTGTTTTTTTTTAAATGGAGGGGGTTGGGGAAGGGGGCGGAAAATGACAAGTATTTCATTTATTAGAGAAATGGTGAATGAAAGGAATACGTAGGGGAAATGTTTCTTCATGATAAGATTTTTTCTGTGTGATAGAGTGCGATGAATAAACTGAATTTCACTAGCAGTCAATTTGACTGCTCGTGGCGCTTCTAGGTATACATAAAAATATTTCCAATAATTTTATTTTCAGTCAATGCATATTTGGTACCAATAATTTTCATGGTTTTTTAGGAGAATTCACAAAATTATGACTTCCTAAAGTAAAGGGTCTTTTAGGAATCCAAGCTAAGATGACGAAAACAGTCAAAATGACTGCTCTGGCGCTTCTAGTGTTAAAGACAACCAAATAGTAGGATTTTGGTTGTGTGGCATATCAAAATAGATGTTCTCTCCACATGCTTAGGCCATATCCTACCATAAAGACACACATAATTAATTTGATAGAAAAATAATTGTAAAACACTGCAAAACAGACATACCCAACAGGAACAATGCAGATCTCATGGCATGAGAAAGCTAATTTTGTTGTAGAATGCTGCAAAATTTGCTGTCTCGTGCCATTTGATCTGCATTTTTTCCTGTTTGGTATGTCTGTTTTGCAGTGTTTTTCAATTACTTTGCTATCAAATTAATTATTTATTAGTTTCTTGTTTTTCTATAGTAGGATAGTGCCTAAATGTGTGGAGAGATTATCTTTTTTGATATGCCACACAACCGAAATCCTACTATTTGGTTGTATTTAATTATAATATTCTGGGTATGGCACCCGAAGAATTCCCAGAGGTTAAAATTTTCATTCCATTAATTCATGCATCATTTGGTTTATTGTAATTTGACTTTCATACTATTTGGCCTTCTGATTCTGCTGATGTACCTTTTTCCCCCTACAGGGTATGTTAGATTTGCAGCAATATTATTTGTGTTTTACTTATGTTACTATATATGCAACTATATAATACACACTAAAGTGCTATATATTAAAAGCGTATCATTATTAATGAGTGAGAGATTTTCTTTTCCTTGTTCCATAAAACACTTCTTTGGAATCATATCTGTATCAAAATCACCTACTAAAACTCTTTTACAATCTCCGCCAAGCATATTCTAACTATATAAGTACTGTTTGTAATGCGCATGATAATCCATGAGTGTGCAATGTTTGCCTCTCTTGTTAAATCAAACTCGTTTTAGAATTAAAATAGCGTACTAAAACTGTTTAACAATCTTCGCTGGGCATATTCTAACTGTTCACCTTTACATGTACAGTTTCGAATGCGTATCATAATTCATGAGTCTACATTATTTGTATTCCTTGCTGCACAAAACACTTCTTTCGAATTGGAATCTATATAAAAATCATCTACAAAAACTAGTTTACAATCTTTGTCAGGCATATTCTAACTGCGTTTCTTCTTTGTAATATACTGAGTGTTTGCCGGTTTCTCGCCAAATATGGAAGATCTCGCCAAATTAAATTCACTTTCGGCACTTACTTTATGGCGCAAAACTTGGCGATGAATCATTAACAATTGCAAATCTTGGCGACTTTCAACGTTTTTATTTCTCCCTCCCCGCATTATCTCTCAACCCTATTGAAAAACGCAATGAAAATGTGTCGATGTAAATAGGTTCAGAAAAATATGTTGGGAGAATGGAGAAAATATCCCGCTATTACTTAAAAAAATGTGGTATATCAGTGGTTGTTTCACTCAGGTAAAAACCATGAGAATCAAAAGACCATAAAGACCTACTTTCTTGCTATAGTAGGTCCTTATCTGTGGGCGTTTGAGTCTCAATAGTTGCTACAAAAGCGCTTTCTTTTTCTAGAAACTTTGATCTCAGAACATGTAAATGTGATTTTTCTGTCCCTCCGCAATAGTTTGGTAGTAGTGCTATTTTCTAAAAATAACATCTTAATGAATATACTTATGTTAAATATATCTAAATTATTCTAATCTGCAAAAGCGGAATATTTTCTGAGAACTTGAAACTGCATTAAAGTTTAATCGTATGCATAGTAAATAAGAAAATGTATCTACTGTAAGATATTCTCGTAAAATATGGAAAATGTTTTCTCAAATTATCCAACTGTACTGATTAACAAATTACTCGCATAAATTATTTCTAACTTTTAAATTGACATTTTACAACTTCCTTTAAACAATGTTTTTCCTAATTATTAATGCAGTATTATAAAGTGTAATAAAATCTGAAGTGACTCCACTCGACTTTCCGAACACTTACGTTTAAGATCATTACCAAGCATTTAAATAAATTTTAATGGATGAATAATTCAAACATGTATACCAAATTGAAGCTTAATCGAATGCGCCGTTTAAACACTAGCGCAATTTCAAGAATTTCTCCCCATAGGCCATAATGTAAAAGAATTCTTTGTCGTAGCCCTGTATAAAAACTATAAGTCCTATACACATCAAAATCAATAAATGTCTTACGATGGAGGTTTATAATATATATACCCAATTTGAGCTCAATCGAATGTACCGTTTAAACGCTAGCGCACTTTCAAGAATTTCCCCCATAGGCCATCATGTAAAAGAAATGTTTGTCGTAGCCCTGTAGAAAAACTATAAGTCCTATACACACCAAAATCAATACCGGTATTGCGACGGTGGTTTATAACATATACACCCGATTTGATTTCAATCGAATGCCCTGTTTAAACGCTAGCGCACTTTCAAGAATTTCCTCCCATAGACCATAATGTAAAAGAAATCTTTGTCGTAGCCCTGTAGAAAAACTATAAGTCCTATACACACCAAAATCAATACTGGTTCTTGCGACGGTGGTTTATAACATGTATACCCAATTTTAGCTCAATCGAATTTCCCGTTTAGTTGCTATCGTGTTCACTCACAACACACAAACACACACACATATACACATACACATACATGCATCTCATAAAAATAGCATAAATGAATTCAGAAGACCTCAAAACTTGTCAATACACGAAAATCTCGAATTCGAATTTTTTCATGATTACAATGCTTTTCTTACATGGTACATGTTCGGAAAGTAACAAGGTAGTACCCAGAAGAGTGTTCCAGGGAACAAGACCTTCCTCCTATAAAATTTCGAATTTCGTTGACGAAATGATAAGGGTGAAGTTTAAAATTACGCATTTTTTTACCATTTGACCCCCCCCCCTCTCTCTTTCTATTTTTTGTTCCCCACAGAGATTCACCTAGTTGCATTCTGTTGCATTTACTGGTATCTTTCTTGAAAACTGGTAACTTCAGTTTTATTAAATTAATATTCAAAATTAAATAACGTTATACTGATTTTTAAATATATTTTTCACCTTAAATCTCGAATAATAATTATATTAATCTAAAGAATTGTTTGTATAGATGTTTGAACATGCTAATCTCAGAAACTACAAAATTGACATAAAGAATTCCTTCACGCGTTACGTAACTCGGTTATTATACGGTTTCAATACCAGGGCTAGCTGACGGAGTTTGTTTAATTTAATTAAAATGCCTCGACTAAAATCTGAATTATCTCAGCAGTCTACGACAGCAAAGCGACTGTGACTTTTGCGTAGTGATAAGACGAAAAATAAAATATGAGTTGGTTAGTTAGTTAACGAAACAAATATCACTGCATTTGGTCTTTTAGTTATCATGTGTACGAACTGGTATGAAAATTTAAAGCTCAACCTAGCACTTCATGTAGCTGTCTACTCAATTTTAAATGAAAAGTATAAAAGTATTAAATAAAATATTAAATGAAGTGAGCTAACTAAAACTGATCTAATTCTTGCAACATGTAATCACGCATAACTAGTACTCAACTCTCTCTCTCTCTCTCCAAAAACCTGATCTCCCTATCCCACAATTCCGCGCAGTTCTATTAATATTTTTTTCATGTGTTTAAGTACGTCTTGTCTTTACCGTTATGTTGGTATATTCGTCCTCGTGTATACATGTTATAAATAAATTTGCTTGAATTTTATTCCAAGAAATAGTCATCATATGGCTCGCAAGTCATTTACATTATTTTTTCCTACATCAAAATTTAAGATATTCCATGCATTTTACCGAGACGGATCAGTATCCCATTGTACTTGCTACCTAACGTACAATTGTCTGTACCAATATACATCCATTTAATATTTTAAAAGAAAATTTCCCAGCTCTGCACACATATCTTAAAATTTATTGATAATAAATTTAAAATATCAGGGACGTTCTGTGAATTAATTTCTATAAATAATACTTATTGATTCCAAATTAAGATCTTGGAATTTAAAAAATTAATTAAATTTTTATGTAGTTGTATTTGTTGAAAATTCTGACATTATAATATTTGTTTTTCGTATTTTCTGGAGTACATTTTATTATTCATCTTCCCCATTTCTCTTAAACAAACAAACAAACAAAAGAAACGTAAAAAATACTTGAAAAAAAGAGTTTCAAGCGGCATGTTGGTGAAATAATACAGTTCACTTTTTATACCGATGGGGAAACTCAAATCTTTTCATGTGTCAACTAAAATCATAAACTTTGTTTTTTGTTTTTGCGCTAGCATTCCAAACGATATTAAGTTTTTTTTTCAGCTCCATAGAATTTCACGTGGATATCTAACCCCTGTTCTCTAAAGAGAAAAAGATGGATCATGCATCCAACAAGTAGAAAATTAATGAGGAAGATTATCGCATCGTTAATGTTTTCTGCTTCGCTGGCGCTCGTACTTTATGCCGGATTATGAGGATGTCAAAGCGTTGTGCATAAAAAGCTTCACGGATATTCTTTTCCAAAAGAATGGTGATAATTTTAGCTAACCATGTAGACAATTGCCTTAGCATTAATCGCTTGAAAATAAGATATGTTGGCTACATATGTATACAAAAAGATTAATACTCAATTGCTTTAGAATTCTTTTACTAAAGGCATTTACATTTATTTTTAATGTCATCAAATATTAGAGGGAATCGGAAAATGTCGTTTTTCCACGCGCGCGTATGTTAATATTTCCCCTAACTAAAAAGTGTTGAAGCCCAAAATAACAAATTCGCTATGCAGGTGCCATATTAGACAGCATTTTTCGAAATTCATAAACTATAGGGGATTACGATCTAAAATGTTCTTTTCACACATCCTGCGTGATCTCAAAGAAAAAAAAGAGATATCTCTAAAATTTTTGCTTTAAAATAAAAAACTCGCGAATACCTGAAAATCAATTTGAGGACATTTATCATTTCGTCCTCCAAGCAGGGTAAACATTCAAAGTCTGGAGGGTGACCATCTTTCTTGGGGAAAAAAGTTGCCTCTAAAATTATTGCTTTAAAATGTGACATGCTTACTTTAAATTATTATTCTTGCTTAAAAATATTAAATAATAATATTATTTAGTATAATATATATTATTATTTAGTATTTTTAGTATATTAGTATAATATACTAAATAATAATAATTTGGTATATTAGTATAATATCCTAAATAATAATATTATTTAGCATAAAATTGTTTGTAATTAAAAACTTGTTGAAAATTTATCTGTTTGGATTTAATGTAAAAAATGACATTCATTTATATTCCCCCTAATATAATATTATTCAGTATCATAAATATTTTTTCTAACACATCTCAGCTCTAAATTTTAAATATTCAGTGTAGTTATAATTAATCTTTTCCTTAAACAGCGTTGTACATTTGAAACGAATAAACCAATTACCCTCAAATTTGGTATATGGATTGTACACGAGATGCACTCAAAAAAGATTTTCTAAGCTTAGTTCAAAAATTTCCACTAGATGGCGATTTGAATGGTAAATTGAGCTAAAAAATGACCTAAATTAAATAATAAATGCTCTGAAACTATTGGATTAATGTTAAAATTTCTTATACACTTCCACTATTAAATTTCATGTTTTTTCATACACAGCGTTGCCTAGGGACATTTTTGAACTTTATTTTTTTCGAAATTTGTTGAGTGCATCTCATTTATTAGCTATAGGGGAAGTCGGGGCACTATGAAACAAAATTTATTATTATTATAATTTTTTTTCGTGTTCACAAATTTCCATGTACAAAATAAAATTGATTGACATTTTTAACCCACTCTAATTCCCATCTGGATGAATTTGTATGAGTTTGAAAATAGCATCTTCACACTTAAAAAATTGCAAAATCTGAATATTTGAGTGTTTCATTGTACCTCTTATACCGTGGTACAATGCTCTTAATAACACTTCACAAACACTCAAATAATATGAGCCAAAATTCAGATTTCAGCATGTATGTACTTTCGAAGAAATCACAAGTCTGAAGCTTGAATGCTGTCTTGTGCCGTGCAGAACTTTCCACTTTGTTTGGTTTAAGGTTATTATTAGACCCCAACAGAGTATATTTGTTTAAGTTCAATTTCCTTGATTAAAACAAAAAAAAAATTCTTAAAATGTTTAGAAGATAAAAAGTAAACTTATTATAATCTGAGTAACCCCAGAAGAAAAATAAGCTAAATTTGAAATTGTATGTTTAAAAAAATAACCACTGTATGGCATTGATGTTGCTACTTCCTTTTTGTGAAAGTGTTTTATGTTCTCTAACTAGATCTCAAACTAAATATTTAATAGTAACATCTTTATTTTAAGTGAGTGCATTCACCCTCGGTACAACAAAAGATGTTTCATTGTACCCCGCATTGAGAATACAAATTAATTAAAGTTTTACTAATTAATATATTTATTTTTTTAAATTGTGGTTTTGGTAGTATGATTACCAAATAGTGATTACAATATTTGAAAAATAAATAATTATACATATGAGAACAAGGAGTTCAAGCAAAATTTCTTTTGCTAATGAAACTTACTTGAAATATAATAATTCTCTTTAGCTCGTGTAAAACTACAGTTGTCCCCAAATTACATCAGTAACTGGACCATACATCTGTATAATTGGTGTGAGAGTTACAACTTTCTATGACGCATCCTATTGATTTTAGATAGTATGATTCATTGAACCCCGTGTTTCGTTGTACCCCAAATTCCCCTACACAAATTTTTTTACAATCCGTTCAATCGCTTTAGTTGTAGAACCATGTTTATGGATGAAGTATAACCACCATGTACCTCTATTTAAAAAATTCTATACGTTTGTATACCTTTGCTTTGGTAAAGTAATTGTAATCATAAATGTAATGTTATTTAACTAAAAATATAATGTTGTTTTGCATTAAAAAAACAGTTTTTTAATTTAATTTAATTTATTATTATATATCTTTTTAAATAAAAAAAGTCTTGCAATTTGTCTGCCAGTGGAAAGTAATCCATGCACTTACTTTATGTTTGTTGAGTACAGGGAAGACCGGAGCTAGTTAACTACAGGGATAAGTAAGCGTTGTCCTCATAGTCGCATGTCAGTGGATAAGAATGCGAGGAGAAATTGCGAAATCACTCACAGAATAACTTTTTTTATTCCGAAGGCTAATGTGGTTTTGAAGCGTTACCCACTTGCAGTGGATATTTACAACTGTTCTTCCTTTGCTTGAATTGACAAGTACATTTTTGCTGCTTCATTTTTCTTCTAATTTCTAATACTCATCTTAATAATTGCGATTTGATTTATGTACTTTTTCAAAGTGCATGATTAACTCTATCTGCTTAAAACGTGATTTATTTCCATTATTTTCGTTTAGAAGTCATGTTTCTTACGTTTTTAAAACTATATTTGGAGCTAGTAGGCATGTTGAGAGTGCGGGGTAAGTTGACATAGTGCAGCATCAACTAACTCCATTGATTCAAATATTTTCTGCTATTTTGTCTCGTTTTAAGTATTAACCAGATAATATAAATTATCCAGAAAATTGTATGGTAGATGTTCCGATCTCAAAGACGAAAGACAAGAACAAAGATCTTTCCACAATTTAAAATGCGTTAGATTACCATTTTTGGCTGCTCAGTAAATAGGATTTGTAAAAAATCTAATCAAAGAATTTTTAAGAACTACACTGTCACAGTCATGCAGAGGAATAAACATCAAAGCACAGCAAAACGCAAAGAAAAGTGTGCTTTAAACTTTAGGTGGCCTGCAGAACAGAATCGTTTGAATTTATATTTGTGATAACTGAAATCCTAAGGATGATTTCGAGTGGGACAGAAGATACTCAATGAAGGCATGCAAAGGAATAAACATCAAAGCATAGCAAACATAAAGAAAAGTGGTTTTTAAACTTTAGGTAGCCTGCACAACAGAATCGATTGAATTTAAACATGTGATAACTGAAATCCTACGGATGATTTCCAGTAAAACAGAAGATTACTCAATGCAGGCATGGAAAGGAACAAACATCAAAGCACAGCAAACACAAAGAACAGCAGGTTTTAAAATTTAGGTGGCCTGCACAACAGAATCGTTTGAATTTATACTTGTGATAATTGAAACCCTAAGGATGATTTCGAGTAGGACAGAAGATACTCAATGGTTCATTCATTATCTTTATAACTGTATAGTTAAAATATTACTTTGTGCGGAAGTATGGATTTCATTTGCTGCATGTGATAGAAAAAATAAAATAAATATCTCTTAAATGCGTGTCTCGTTTGAGTTTCACTGAAGTTTTTATAAAGCATGTGACAAATTGCCTCGTCATAGGGCAAGTTGACTCAATTTCTTTGGTTTTCTTACTTCAGGCTTTTGCGAAACTAAAGTGCATACATCACAAATACAGAGCGCCTGGGTATTCATAGATAAATATTTTCCCTTTAAAGACCGCCAACTCGTGATAAATTAATATTATTTACTTCTTGAAAGGCTGGCCTGAATTTTTGCAATTTCCTCTCATATTATGGGCGTATTTATAACAGAGATCAAAGTACTGTAAAGCGTATATTTAATATTAATGAAATCTGACAATAAAAGATAACCTGTAAATAAAATCCTAACAGTGTTCCTACAAGTCAATAGACCTGCTGCTGTTTCTAATGGCCTCTGACTAATCACATGGCGGTGTCAGATCCTCCAAATAGGAACGGTGACGAGCGAAATTGATTGATTCCCTTTTACTGAGCTCCAGTGGTAGGAAGACTCACTAGCTCTTAATTTGAACCAATTCCAAATGAGAGACCAACTTCTGGATCGGTAACACCCATAGCTATCGTTTGCACATGGCTGGGATTGAAGCCATGACATATTTTATGTACACCAGCTTCCTTTAACGTACAAGGTCCCACAGCAGTCCAAAAGAGAGCAGTTGTCACTCTCCCGAGCTTTGCCTAAAGTGCCCGCTAACTCACACTGGGTGTTCTTATGGGAACCGAGTTTAATTCTACTGGGCCACTGCTGGATGTCAATCGGTCTATATCAACTACCGACCTCCGTGCTGCTACTGTGATCATTTAAGTGCATCTTTTCAATATACAAACCGTTTTGCGAATTTTATAAGCATATAAATGCACACTGCATAAAAATGTTACAATAAATTTCTATTTTCTTGTTAACATCTCTTCAGACAATTTTTCTGTCAACAGAAAATCAATTGTTTTTATATCCTTATCCAGTTCAAGTTATTTTTGAAGTGCCACTTTTTGTCAAAATCAGCGGTATACCCTACAGCGCCCTAAAATGATGTTGCCAATGCAATTTATCTGAAACCTCTCCTACTCAAACAAAAAAAAAGTCATTCTAAATGGATAAAGTGTTTTAAATCAATAAAAAATGAAACTTGAAACATCGATATTTGTTGATAAAATAAATCATATTACTTTTGTTTCTCTGTCAGTGTAAAATGGAATAGCGATGTATAAACAGCGTTTGGGATAGAAAACGGTTATTAATACCGTAAGTATTATTGGTAAATTTTAAGACGAATGCATAAAGCAAGAAGCTCTCAAATAAATGATATTGAACATAAGCCATGAAATTCAAAATCGATATTGCATCTAGTAGCAAAGTTGTTGTCAATATACTTTGGGATTTCATAAAGGAATATTTCGATACCATGTATAGATTACAGTACTTTTTAAAATAATCATAGTTTAATGCGTATTAAGTGATTTATAGCACCGCATCAGGTAAGAGCTGAACACTTTAATGAAAGTACGTAAGATATGTTTTTATGATATGAAACAAAATAGATAAGTGATGCTTCGAAATGGTACATTTATGCATAAATATGCTGTGTTACAAATAAAACGCATAATAGTTTTTTTAGATTAGCCTTTTTTCTAATTTGTAAAAAAAAAAGTAGGAAGGGTGATGTAAAAGATGGCGAACTTAAAGCAACTATGATTTTTACTGACCACTGTGTATGTAACAAAGAACTGAGATTTTTGTGATAACTTCTTTCGTGTCTTGCCTTACACCACGTTGAAACAGGCTTTTAAAAAGCCTGTTTCAACTATTAAGATTCGAAACAACGGTTCTCCTAAAAAAGGTAATTTTTCTCATTTTTCTCCAGCCCTGGAGTAAGATGACTAACGGTATAGGGTAAAATGACTAACTAACCCCGGAATGTGAATTAACGTTCATAAGTACTTTGTAATAAAATAATTTTAATAAGAAACAGAAAAAAGCACATTTAAATGCACGGTTACATTTTTAAGGTCTTTGATCCAGAACAGTCAGTTTGAGCCCACTTTAAGCACAGATACCAAAGTTTATTCTTGCCTTTTTTTGCGTATATGATACAGAATTTATGTTTAAAATCCTCCAAATTCATATCATCTTCAGTGTCGATATACGGTATAGGATAAGAATAGTCGTCAGAAGATGAAGAAAATTTCAAATGACGTCGACGTGGTTTCTTATTCGCTCCTTTCGTTTTGCTTGCCTTTTTAGTCAATCTTTTATGTATTTTTAGCTCGTTCTCTTCTTGTGCATTTTTCTCTTTCAAAACTCGTTTTATGATAGTTCCTGATAACATAATCGACGGAAATTTCTTGCTTTCTTTCTCACACTCTTCTTTCAAAATTTCAAATACCTGCCTTTAAATGTACTTTTATGTCTTGTGTGCCCTAAAGAACGGATAAGAAATGAAAACTGGAGAAAATATATTAAAAAAATGTGTGTGGAGTAAGATGACGTGCTGAAAATGTTTTGTCATATTTTCCCGTTGAAAACTCTTCATCTCTCCCCTTCAAGCCATTTTTACAAAATCAACGTTTATTAGTAAATGAAAAATATCTTTAAACAGGGATCTACTATAAACTTGTAAGCAATAATCTGAGAATTCAGAATATATGGAATCAAGAATTATACGGCAAAAAGACTTGCCGTATAATCTTGATTCCTTACGTTTAAGACGGTCAAATATTAGACGAAACGCTTGGAAAATGAACTTTGGTTTATAACTTCCTCTAAACGGCAAGTACTGGTGGCTATCCTAGTGCTAGTCTTATCTCACCACCAGGTGTTTATTATGCTGACCAAGGCGTGCTGTCATTTGTACCTAAGAGATACCTAAGAGAAATACGGAATTCGTCATATTACCCAAGACATCGTCTTATCTCGCCTTCCTCTATTTGGTCTTATAATGGCCGATTGGATAAGACATTGCCAGGAGCCTTTAGACATGAAAATGAGTACCAAAAACTTAATTTGCGTAGTTGAACAACAATCCAGAGTGTTGGACGGCGATTCCGAACATAGGCGTACTCACGAAGTGGGCTATGGGGCCTAAAGCCTCCCCCTAACGATCGCAAATGAATCAAATTGTTTTATGTTTTAAAAATTGTCTTCAAATTATCCTTAAATATATTTTTTTAAAAGAACGTGGGTTTTTAAATAAATATTTACAGTTGGTGTGACATATGTACAGTAATTTTTTTACAATACTCTCTACAAAGATAACTTTTTTGGTTACAATGTCACTGAAAATATCAGATAATTATTTATGACTCTATCAGAAAGTACGTTGATAGAGGGTTTGTGTTTTATGGATAATTAGCACAGATTATTTTGACGTTATAAGGCAGTTATAACTATTACCGAAGTCGCTAAACCTGAATTCAGAATATTTTTTTTTCTATACGACAGTTGTAGCTCTACCCCCCCCCCATCCTCTTTAACCTAAAATACTAGGTGCGCCACTGATTCTGAAGCTTGCAGCAAAACTATAAGTAAATACTGCCGAATGTTTCGAATGCTCCCCCTGAACTGCCTGGCAGCCTATTGTACAAATCAATAAGCATTGTATCCATATTTACAGGTATAAGAATTTCTTTTAAACCATATTATACTTTGTAACACTTTGTTAAAACAAATGTGTTCTTATCACTTGCATATGCTAAATAAATTTAGTAAATCATATACAAGGTTTTCAAATGAATTCTCAAATCAAAAATGTATCAAAATAAATCAAAAAGAATTATTTAAACAGCATTAATGAAAATCTACATTTTATACTAAATAGTTTTGATGAAAAGGTTTTCTATGAAGATTTAAACTCAAATATTCCGCTTTTCTCCATGAGCATATTAAATTAGAGCCAGTTCACTTTTCCTACTTTCAAAAGATTTAATTTTTGGAATTTCTTAAGTCGATTTGATACAAATGCTTCAAAACAGAAACTCTTTGAAGTAACTTGAAAAAAGAGCACTTTTTAAGTGAAAGAAATATGCAATGCTTTAGGATTTTATTCGGATGAATTAAATTCGAACGCTCACCCGATACAACATATACAGGAAAATTTATTAATTACTTAGAATATTTTAGTATTATATTTGTGAACATTCCCTATGGGAAACTAATATTGGAAGGCTAATATATTTTACAATGATTTATTAAAAGTATTAACAATGTTGCAGTAATATTTATTTTATATTGAGACTGAATTAAAAAGATATACATTCATACACATATACTTTATGCTATAGCAGTGATTCCTCCGATGATTCCCACTGTATCAAAAGTATTTACTAAGAATTAATGTTACTGTGTAAATATCTGGAAAGTATTCCATCTGTTCTATAAATATTGATTTTGTGGTGTAACTATATTTAACTAAGACAAACATAAAGAAAAATTCAACGTAAAATGCAACATTTAAACGAATTAACGTAAAAAAAAATTATCTATACATCATTTATCTTCGTAAACTAAGAAATAGAAAAAGTAACTATAACTAACATGAATGTAGATTTTTATGACTAGTTTTAATATAACATGACCTGAGGCTGTCTAAGCCATGGAACTTAAAATTCACTTAAATAGTGAAAATTTATTGATATCGAATTCGGTAAAAATCCTGACACTGAATTAAAGCTTCTGTATTTCCTTTCCTTTTCATTCGATGTTCAAAGAATCTCGAGATTCTTTAAAATATGTATTCAAAAATTTTCTCTCATACAAGCAAAGGAATTTCATTATGCAATTTAAAGAAATAAAGCATAAGTCCAACGAAGAGTTAACCTACAAAAAATTATGTGAGATATTTCCTTTTGCAGATTTGCGTCAATTATAAATGTTTTATATTAGCATTTATTAGTCCCAGACTTTCCACGAATTACAATTTACTAAATATATTAGTGTTAGTATTAAATATTTTTTGAACGCACATTTACAAATAACTGCATTTTTATATTTACGAGAAATTATTTCCCTAGTAGGACAAGTCTATTGTTACAAAATTTCAAATTATAAGTAAACAATGTGCGTTTGTAGGGCATTCCTATTAAATTTTGACATTCTTCATTAATTATTAATAATCTTATGTAAAACTTCAAAATGTAAATCAAAACGCTTGATTATAGCTATTTTAAAACTTAGGGATACAAAAGGAAGGAGCACATTCACACATTAGATATCACCAAATGAGTGGGTAATAGCATAGTGTAAATTTCTTTTATCAAGTTTGTTTGAGTTGCTGAGTACCTAATAATAACTTTGTTTAGGAGAATATTAATTGATCTCGTGTTCTCTAACGGTTTTTTAAAAAACAAGCTGGCAATTACACACACACACACACACATATATATATATATATATATATATATATAATTCGGCTCGGCGGCCGGCCACTATAATATTGCTCGGGCGGCGGATAAAGTCTCGGGCGGCCGGCTCAAAATGAGCCGAACTCACCTAATATATATATATATAACACTGCACATACTACATGGTTATAATCTACATTACTGCTTAAAAATATTTTTTTTTCCATTGCTTAAATTTCTATCATTGAAAAAAAAAATATGTCTCATGCTTATAGAAAATCCTCTTGCATTTTTAATGCGAAATAAATTACTTTTTTGAACCCTTCAAACTCTAACCATAACGTCAGAGGCTTAGGAAACAATTTTCGAAGAGTATTAACGCATCATTAGTGTTCACACTCTTTTATAATTTTCTAAAACCTACTTTACGAAGTATGCGCTTAACATTTTTATGCAATTTTTAAATGCTGAAGATTATTACAAGCAGTTTAAAACATCAATATAGAATGAGAGAGGGTGAAATGTTTTGCATCTCCGCTGCTATTAATATTCATAAAAATGCAATCAAATTAATTCTGTTCAGTCACGCATTATCAGATTTCTCGCATTATAAGCTTCAGAGCCTTGTTTTACATATTCCCAAGTAATTGATGCTGTGGGTTCTTGCGAGGTGCGATTTAATATGTGTATCTATTGTCTAGAAGACAATACGAAGTCACCGTAGCAGATGCAAGCTATATTCTTATGAAAAGTTAGGACTAGTCTACATCATATGAATTTAAAAGTGGAAATTCATTTTTATTTGAAAAATTTGTCTGAAGAAGAATTTTATTTTACACTTTTGCCTTCTGCAGAATAATGAAACTACAAGTCTTGGGTATGCAAAAAGGCATGCAAAGATATTACTTTATCTTTCATCTGGAATTGGTTGGAATTCAAGAGATCATTCATAATGGGCAACGTTGGCCTGCCTACTAGGCTTCCCCATGACCAAAAGGTCATCATTTCCGGCCCTCGTAGCAGACAAGGCTACAGCAGGCAGCTGACTCAGATACTGAAAAGGAAAAAGAAATACTTGCATGCATAGCATTATAACTTATTTAGCATACTATTTGTATGTCAACCTATAATAAATTAAATTTATACAATCTGAGCCACTTATAACGAGCCCGGGTTCTCGGAAAATGGAGTTTTGGAAAATGCAGGAATGGGTTAGTATAATGTTAAAAATTCATTAAAGTATACTCTTTTAGCGAACATTTTCTCCTATTGTGTTCGGATTTAACGAGGGAAATAATTACTGAAGAGTGATAAAATTACAGGAAGATTGAAAAATAATTAACAAAAATGAAAAACGCTCAGCATCTTTAGAAGTATCCTTTTTCTCTCGCAAAGAAAAAAAAATTCTTTCATTCTCGGTATGGAACCTCAGTTAGTTGTCGATTGTCGTCTTCACCAAGAGGGTAGAATATCATAGTTATTATGTGCTTTTTAAAGAACGTATTCCTTTTCCACTTCCACTGAGCACCATCGAGCTGATCCAACAAGGCCCTGATTGTAGGGGCCCTCTGCTAATCATGTGAAGGGACTCTTTCTTCCCTTCACCTATTTTCAACCGCCCGCCCGCCCGTCCGAAACGACGCGACACGAGTGCCAAGTTATCGCACAATAGCACGGACTAGAGAACAGCACTATTGAATATTTTTCAAGAAGTGTAGAGGAAATAAAAAATGCCGACGAATTCATAATGAAAGCGAACCAGTTGGTTCCGATTGCACCTTCATTAGAAATGCTCATATGGTTTGAAAGCCTGGTGTAAGGAAATTCATTCTCGGTGCATACCTGTCTTTGAGAGAGTATTTCTTTTACTTTGTATAACCCTTTGAGGCGCAACCCTTTTCCAATGCTGAAAAAAGGACAGCCGTTGCCATCGCTCCACTTAACTACCAGCAAGATGGCGGACGATCGAAACGTTTATCACGTGCCACAGATCTAGAGACCCTTTTGTGCTGTGATGCTGCGCACAGCCAGCTGTCGTCAAAAAAGGGTCTCTAGATCTGTTGCACGTGATGAACGTTTCGATCGTCCGCCATCTTGGTGGTAGTTAAGTGGAGCGATGGCAACGGCTGCCCATTTTTCAGCATTGGGCAATCTATCTGGCTGTTCTCGCATTCTTCCATTTTTCAGCAGATGTCTGTGCTGTTAAAAATATTCGTGACCATTTTTTTACGGGAAATGACGTGCTAAAATTTAAAGGATTCTCGTGGAGCTATGTCACCCGCAACTATTTTTATAGAAATCAGATCTATTCTTCGTGACTGGCAACAGTCAAAACGTCAGAGTTTGGTGTCCTCACGGCGAGGACACCGCGCGTTAAAGGATGAAAATGTCGAAAAGAAAAGTTTTATCCGTAAGAGAAAAAGTAGAAATTATTAAACTTTTAGAATAAAGGGGGGGGGGGGGAAATGTTGCAATAGCTAAGCAATTTGGACATTCATCTTCAACTGTGTCAACTCTCTTGAAAAACAGGGAGTCCTTGATGAAAGCTTATGAAGCAAATGAGACTGACTGCAAACGGCTGAAGAAGAGCGAAAAAGAGGACTTGGATAAAACTCTGCTAATGTGGTTTTGTTCAGCAACAGAATTCTCGTTTGCCAATTACTGGGTCCATAATTAAAATCCAAGCTGAAAAATTTGCAACTCAGCTTATTTGAAGTTGCTTGC
Organism: Cheiracanthium punctorium; assembly: GCA_038373885.1. Taxonomy (NCBI): domain Eukaryota; kingdom Metazoa; phylum Arthropoda; class Arachnida; order Araneae; family Cheiracanthiidae; genus Cheiracanthium; species Cheiracanthium punctorium. The sequence continues at coordinate 161,370 of JAWZYV010002045.1, forward strand.
TAGGGTACACAGATTTTTCATGCTCTAGTGGATGGCTGCATTGTTTCAAGCAGCGTCACAACATTTTTACGGAGAAAATTATAGGTGAAGCCTCCAATGTCAGTGGCAAGGATGTGATATTGGCTGAATACTACATGGAAAGATTTAAGTGAAAATTTTGCAGAAGGTAACATGTATAATGCCGATTAGGCCGGGGTCTTTTATAATCCAACCCGTTATCAAAAATTGAAGGTGAAAAATGTGTGGGTGGTAAGTTGCAGAAAAATTGTTTAACTTTGTTACTATGTTGCAACATGTCAGGCGAAGGCAAAAAGAAACTTTTTACTGTCGGTAAATCTACAAATCCAAACTGTTTTAAAAGAGTAAAATGCCTACCCGTGACTTAAAAATTCAATAAAAAAGAACAACGGATGATATCAAAATTATTTTTATCTTATTTGCACGACTGGGATACGGAGCTTCAAAAACAGAAAAGGAAGATTATACTCATCGTTGACAAGTGTTCTGCTCACCCGCATGCCAGTAATTTACAAAACATAAAACTACTTTTTTTTTTATCGCCTAACTCAACCTCACCTTTACAGCCTCTCGAACAAGGTATTATTCGCAGCTTCAAAAGCCATTATAGAAAAAAATTAATTCTCATGATGTTACAGAGAATGGATAAAAATCAGGATTAAAAAATTTTTGTGTTCTTGATGCTATACATCTGATAACAGATGCTTGGAAAACTGTGGCGCAATCATGTATTCAAAATCGCTACAGGAAAGCTGGATGGATTGACAGAAGTGATGGTGAATTTGATGATGAAGATACCTTGCTACTCTGTCTGGTTACAACACACGAACATTGAACAATTTAAGGATGTTTTAAGCATCGATGAGTACAATCCACTGAGGATACCGTCGCGGGAGTGATAAAAGTCAAGGAACTCGAAAAACAAATGATAGTGAGTCGGAAGAATAAACTGTGCTTAACACACCAACACATACTTATGAAGCAGAGTCATTTAAAAAATCTTGATCAGTTTTTTTAAAGTATGGAAAATACAGATGAAGTGACATTTAATGCATTACGTGTTTCACAACGAAAGTTTAAAGGAAACTAAATTTTGTAAATGGAACTAAATTTTCAAATAAAGTCAAAAAAATAAAGTCAAAGAGACAACTTTGGATAAACATTTTTCAATTATCAATAAATGTTATGAAGAAACAATTCAGGTAAGTAGTTTTTTATGTATTAAATTTAGGTTCTTTTATTATGTATTAAATTTAGGTTCTTTTATTGTGTATTAAATTTAGGTTATTTTAACATGAATTCGGTTTTAGCTAGCGACCGGATTTAACGAGTATTTCTCTGTGCCCCGGGGATTATGCACAATAATAGGTATTGTCCATTTTGCTTTCCTTTGTTCATCGTTATGGATAATGAAAACAGGTAGAACTTTTGCACTCACCCAATAATATGGTCCGACCATGGCTCAGTGTAAGAGATACTCCAAACGGTAGACGGCTGAAGATCCTGGGTTCTGGCCTATGCGGAGCTGTCGTTCTAATGGTTTGTTCGGTTTATCCACATGCAACGTTAATACACATTAGAATCCCTGAAAAAGTTTTCTGACCAACACTGCCCCCATCACTGGCACATAGCCCTTCCGTAGTTTTGCCATAACACAGCACAGCATCATAAAACATAATATCTTCTATACTATTAAAATCTGTGCGCGTCTGTCTGTGTGTCTGTGTGTAGCATCATCTGCTCCTAAACGGCTGGGAGTTGAGTTTCGAATGAGGTATCCACGAATTCGGAAAATTTCGAGAAAGAACCTCCGCTAATTTAAATTTCGAAATTCGAATTAGTTTAGGAGATATTGATAAAAAACCAGATCAAAAACGCTAATTTTATCTCTCCGCAATTCCGTGATTGTAACCCCTGTAGTCAAAAAAGTGAGAAATAAGCATCGAGGTTGCCATGTTTGGCTATTTTATTAAATTATTTAGACTCCTGCAGTAAAAATAAAAGAATAATGATTTTTTTTCTGTTTAGATTATTTACAAAGTTATTTTTTAATTAAAATATTGCGTTCATGTTAAATCAGAGCTGGAATTCAATGTTTTTTATAAAAGAATAAGGGATTGAGAGATTTCCGAGACTAATATGTATATTTTTTAGTTTGGCCGAAAAAAAATGGCTCATTTGGCGATTTTGAGAAAGTAGTAGGTTCTACCGATTTGTACAGTTTTGGGCTTGGCGCAAATTACTGAGAGCATAACGAAATAGTATTTTTAATAACAAGTATAAGTTTTGCGGCGCTATACTTTGATTTTCCATATAGAAATAATGTAGTTATTAAGGCGATTTTAAACGATCTATAGAATTTTCACGAAATTAAGTAAACTGATTTAAGTTAGAGGAATTCCGCCAAATTTTAGAAAATTGAAATTCTCTCATTTTGTACATGGCAGTTAACGGTGATTAAAACCCGTTATAGTTAATAATAATTTAAATAACTGCTACTTATCAATAATACTTATCAATAATATGCCTGCATTAAATTTTGGCGATGGAACCATATAAATGATAGATAACTATTTCACATTTTGATTGCTGTTAAATCAATGCTTCGAATGATTCCCTGAAAACAAGAAAATCTTGCAAAATGGTGTATGTTGGCATTTGGCGATCGAAGTACTGTGTTATAAATAATTGATTCTTATTTGTTAAAGCAGCGCTACGGAAGTTTCATTTACTAAAAGCTGTTAGAAAAGCGTAATTAATACTGTCTAATATATTTTTTGTTTTACGAATTGGAATGTATGTTTATTCCTACTTTAGTACATTTCTTAGCAAAGTTGGCGAAAAATATTCAAATGTAGTGCAGCTCTGTACTTATTTATAATTCCATTCCACAATTGAGATGAGCCGATGTCACTAGCGTATGCATAGATATTTTTTTTAAATTCCGCCAAACAAAGTATTGCGTATTCACTTTAGTGTCATGTTTAATTTGTGGTTTGAGCTATTGGCCATCGACTGGCGGCGTTAATTTTGCCAGAATGGCAGTTCTAGCAAAGTATACATGAATAACTCATTTCATGTTCTATTTTTAACATTGCTATAATTTCCGTAGCAACGGAATCCATTGTTGCCACTTAAGTTGTTAAATTTGACAATTAAGTGAAACCACTCATTTCTACAGCTTTTCAGACTCGAAAAAGTGAAAGCGCATCAAACGTGAAATAAATAGAACTAACTGTAACAGACTTGCACTTTAAAAATAATCGAAGTTTTCATGCAATTCTACATGTCTTTAATTTTATTTCTTTCGCGTGTGGATGTCATTTTTTACGTCATTTTTGCTGTTTTGCTGGCAGATTATCCGGAGCAGCACATAACCTCTAATGTATTTGCTCCTCCGGACATAAGCAAGAGTGTATGTCCGGCGCGTATTTGTGTAACCCCACTGTGTTAATCAGATTTTTCTGGTGTCAGATTTTTTAGACCATTTTTTCCCGCGGAAATTCCGATCCTGAAGTATATTGATCATTGATAAATGAAAAAAAAAGATCAATTATATGCAAGCAGGAGAAACCAAAAATTTTTCATGGGAATGTTACGGGAGTGAAGAATATACATTTTGTATGGCAAAAAACTCCACATGGGGGGTTGTGACCCCCTATCTCCTCCTTGGCTTCGCCACTGTACGCAAGCATCAGTTGTCACGTCATGAAAAACCGTCGTAGATGGCAAACTCCGAAGTTGTTCTGAGGGTTATACAAAATTAAAAATTTTGCTTTTAGTAAATTTTACTTTTGATACAGTTCGAATATTTGGTTTTAATACATTTCGGCCACCAAGGTAAGATGAAATATTACTAAATACGGAAACCCAGAATTTTCTTAACTATTGAATTTGACACTATGCAACTACAGTAGATTCCCTATATACGGTAGATACGTTCCGTGTTATAGGAATCCGTGTTGTACGGGTCCTGAGCTATACTCCACCTGGACTGCGGACTGCGCGGTATAATCGCGGTAAAACTTATTTGCGCTCCGTAAAAATGCAATGATGGTTGGTGTTGCCATTCAAGAGGAATGTTAATTGCAGGAGCTAAGGCGTCATAATATCAGAACATATGTCTCATTTCATCGTGCTGTACGAGTCTCTTTTAACGTGTTACACGAAAACGATCGTAATGTTTTCGTCGTGTTCTAAGAATTCGTGTTGTAGACCCATGTTATAAAGGGGTCAACTGTAATTTGTAAAAAATGAAAAATGAAATTAGTTATTTATTTAGGGCGAATTGACAGTGAGATAAACGTCACTTTTATGTAACAAGTGTGATACTGCATTAAGAGTTCAATAAGGGTAATAAGCTTTTTCTCAGAAGTTACATCACGAACGTTTTCATATTTACAAAAGCGACATGATTTTCACCGGAGCAGGGTACATTTTTGGCTTTTAAACGTAAATGATGCATCCATTGTTTAATGTAGGTTTTTTTAATTTAGGTAAAATTTAATAAAGTCGCGTGTAACATAACTGCGCTAATGCATTGTCCACGCTTTGAAAAATGCAAGATAAAATTGTTGTCAACATCATGTAATGTTATTTATGTGGTATATACTATATATACTAAACCTCAATGTGGTATATACTAAATCTCACAAGACGAATTATTTGATGTAGAAATCAGGCATTTTTCGAAAGAGAAAAGTTTTGTCTGCATACCATAAAGTTCTTTCTTTTATGATCGCCAGTCACATTGACGTAGTTTTTGTGTCATGTTGCAATCGTCTAAAATTTGCACTCATGACGTCAACTTTTAGTCACGATTCAAGTATTTTTTCACGTTTTGAGATTCCTCATTACTGGGTTTAATTCGAATTATGTATGTGTAAGGAAAATATGCGTTTCCCACCGTGCGGAGAACGGGTACGCAGCTATTGTAATATTAATTTCATTACTATTAAAACAAAGTTTAAAATAAAAATTGGCAAGTTTTTCTTTTGAAATAAAATTTTTGGGGATACTTAGGCCTTAGGACCAATTGAAAATAAAATGTCTGTTTCAATAGCAGGCTCACTTTACTAACTACGCATTCACGCAACTCGCTGTATCACAACCTACCCGTCTAGACACACAGCCCTTCCCATAGCTTTGATGTTTCGTATTTCAGATATCGAAGGGATTGTGAAATGTTCGTTCTTTTTCGAGAAAGTCTGATTACGGCTGCACTGCTAAATAACAACTGAGTTTTATAGATCGCGGAAGCTCGTGTAAATTTATAATTTCAATGAATATTAGACGACCAACGGAATACGGTGTTGATTTTTTGAATCAGTGATTCTTTATGAATAAATATGCTTTATTTCTGTGCGCACGACGAAACCAGCTGACTTGCTGATAATTATTTTGGCAAATATGCCTAAAAAACTATTAACCAGTAAAACGAAAAGTTATGCAGCAACACCGCTGATATTTCAAATTGAAACATCAGATTTAATAGACATAAGCTTATTCTGATCCTGAGATAAATGAGAGAGATTTTTATGGAAGCCGCATCATTCTGCCATCAAAAATTGTTACGTAGAAGTTAATTGACTACACTACACATATATAGCTCTCTAACCCTATGAGTAGTTTAGAGGAACTGATCGTCGTCAACAGGCCATCTTTAACTATTAGAAAATGTTACTCTAATACACCTACATCTTTTTGATAATAGCCTTTAGGAGTGAAATCGTTGTTTAACAATCCCTAGTTTGGTAATATGTAAAAATTTCCTATTCATGATGTGAATGTTAAAAGACATTTTTCATGAATTTGCAAATTTATAAAATGCTGTCTTTTCAAAATTGTGTTTCCCAAAAAATATCGACCCAAAAGTTCTATCTACAATAAGCAGTCTACTGATGGATGCCTCTATAAATACTTAGAAATGCAGAAAGTAGGGTTTTCATGTTTATTGCAAAATGCACGCATCATTAATGGTTTAGTCTTTCACTATCGCAGAAAACCGCTTTTTAAAAGGTTTTCCTATAAAATGTATTTCCTGTATGAAAACTTCAAAAGCAAATGAGAGGTCATACAGTCGGAATGTCTTTAAATGTAAGAAAACCTATGAATTTGAAATAAAATTCGAATTTACCGAAGTGAACCTTTGGAAGATAACCATCGGACATGAAAAATAATAAACTACGTATCGTTTTAAAGTGATTGGATGTTTTTATCGATGTAGTGTGTTGCATCAAGCTGAGAGAAAAAACGAATTTAGCGTAGAGAATATAAAATCGATGTTACACTTCCAAAAAGAAATTGTCAATAATGTTTCGAGATACGAAGTAGAATAAAAATGGAATTATCATCATGTAATGGTTATCATACGTGCAAATAAAACCACTTTAATATCAATAGCCCGTAAAGATTTATAGAAGCATTTGCTTATAGTAACTCAGAAAGGTTTAAAATCGTTTATTAAAAGGATTTCTGCGAAGCAGATATTGAACTCGTGTGCTGCTTTGTAACATTTCATTCTGATTATAGTTTATAACACGTGTCAGAAATAATAAAGGTTTGATGTGTACCTTCATTTCAAGTTTCAAAACTTATTCACATTATTACTTAATGTTTCTACAAGTAGTTAATTTTGGAGAAATTTGTCTTCTACGCAGTTTCAATTTTTACATGTTATCACTTTAGGTTAATGTTATCACAAATTTAAACTCACAGAATCTTTTTACAAATCATAGTTGAACAAGAACGATAGATCTTTTAGAACGATATGCTTACACTGCTATTAACCTGTTCGCTCTATCGTCCTAAAGACATGATGGAATTCCTTTCACACTTTCACTTCGCTATCTGTATATGAGCATCCTGTTGTTTGTTGTTGTTTCTGATGCTCCCTGACAACCGCAAACGGTGGTGCCAGATCCTCCCTAGTGTGGGGAGGCAATGGGCAGAGGGGGTGCGCCTTCCATTTTTTAAGGGCCCCAGTGGGAGGAACGATTTAGCCCGTGGTGCCCTAATTTTGAACCAATTCCAGAGGAGGGACAAATCCCTTAAATCGGCACCCCCAGAGGTATTGTTTAACAACTTAGAGAACACTGGATCCACGGCAGATTTTACGTGCACCAGCTCACATTAGCGTACACGGTCCCACAGCAGTCGAGCCGAGAGGATGTTGACCCTCCCAAGCACTGGCGAAGCCGGATGCTGCTTCACTTGCCATGTTCTATTGGGAACGGTATTTAGCGCCCAGACCACTGCGGGACATATGAACATCCTACCTTTCTTCAGTTGACTTGAATCATTTCCCTGCCTTCCTGCTTGTGTGTTGGTTGGTATTCTCGCAGCTCTTGACAGATTTATATCATTACAAGCGTACGTCCTTGCTTTAGTATATGTGTTCATAACAAAAGTATTTTATGTATTTTTTAATCACTAGATGACTTTTCGCCGAGGACGACCAAGAAGTCTAATAAGCATGGCCCTGTTCCCGTGGAGATGACTATATTGCTGAAGCAAACTAATTCTAGAATTCAAGCTTGAGTACTATGTTATTTTAACCATTGTAATTGAATGAATCTTTTATCGTACAAACTTCAATAAGTAGTTTTAAGTACATTTTGTAATCTATCGGTAGGAATTTATCGTAGTATACTTTAATCATATATTTCTTACTTTCCGAACATGTACCATGTAATGTATTGTAATTATGAAAAAATTCGAATTCGAGATTTTGGTGTATTTACACGTTTTGAGGTCTTCTAAATTCATTTATGCTATTTTTACGAGTTGTATGTGTGTATGTGTGTTTGTATGTATGTGAGTGAACATGATAGCTCCTGAAGAGCTCAATTCGATTGACCTCAAATTGGGTATATATGTTATAAACCACCATCGCAAGACCGGTATTGATTTTGGCGTGTATAGGAGTTATAGTTTTTCTGTTTTACTACAGGGCTACGACAAAGATTTCTTTTACATTATGGCCTATAGGGAGAAATTCTTGAAAGTGCGCTAGCGTTTAAACGGTTCATTCGATTTAGCTCAAATTGGGTATATATGTTATAAACTACCATCGTAAGACCGGTATTGATTTTTATGCGTATAGGACTTTTAGCTTTTCTACAGGGCTACGACAAATATTTCTTTTAGCTTATAGCCTGTGGGGAGAAATTCTTGAAAGTGCGCTAGCGTTTAAACGGCGCATTCGATTGAGCTTCAATTTGGTATATATGTTTGAATTATTCATCGATTAAAATTTATTTAAATGCTTGGTAATGATCTTAATCGTAAGTGTTCGGAAAGTCGAGTGGAGTCACTCAAGATTCTTTTAATTTTAAAGACAAAAGACATGAAATTTTTCTAAATACTTAATTTTCTTTTAACCATCCATAAGCTAATCCGTTCTAAATAATCCTTTCACAATATAATTATTTCACGTTTTTTTACTGAAAGATGAATTTCTCATGTCCCTTAGTAATTCCAAATACAATCTTCTCTATCGTAATTTTGAATAAATGTTCTATAAATGCATAAAAATAAAAGCATTTTCTGTCATTTTTCATAAAAATAAAAGCATTTTTCCCCCCACCACCTTTTTTGTAAATTAGACTTCCAAAAAATACTGCTATTAATAAAATATATCAAAACCTATGGAATTAAGAAATGCATGAATAATAGAACTATTATAACTCGACGATTTATTTTTAACTCATGAAAATAAAATTAGTTAGATTTCAAGACATTATTTTTGTTCCTCGTTGCATTTTTAAAATATTTAAAGCTTTTAAAAGCTATTCTCTGATTACATGGAACATAGTAATGAAATATTGAGCACTTGAACTCCTTTATATACCTTTAAAGAATGTACTTTGTTTAGAATTTTTATTCAATGCCTATATAAAACTGAACATTTTAATTATTGATCAAGTTAAAGTAATGCGTAGAAGATTCACTGTTTTTCTTTTTAAATTGAACTTGTAAAAAAAATTAAAAATCTCCTTGTAACTGATTCTCAACTTAGATTCAATCTAATAAAAACTTTTAAATTTAATACCGTTCTTGCCTTTGCATTCATGACACCAAAAAAGCAAAATGAGATGGCATTAAAAAGCTTCTGCACTACTTAAGGAGAAGAAAATCCAATTACTTTTAATACTATTGAAGTTTACTTTGTGTTCTGGGAGCAGAAAATCTATTTTAGTTTACTTCTAAAATAACAAGATTTGCCTTTAATGCGGTATCATTATCACGTAAGTATGCAGTAGCGGCGTTTCAATTTTTTATTTGATTTCTTTCAGCTGTGCTTTTAAAAGTGTCGAAAAATAACAGTCGTAGGTACATACCTGTTAAACATTTCTGGAAATATTAGCTTTCAAAAGTAATGTTATTTCTAAAAAGTACCTTAATACTTTTTCGTCTGGACTAATTCTACAATAAATATTAATAAAGGATTCAAGCAGATATATTCTTATCGTGTGAGTTCCTTAAGCTTTTGAATTCAAGGAATAAAATCCAAGAATGAGTTCTGTATTTATCTTTCTTGAATTAATTAGCAATTTAAATTAATCTGATCTAAATCAAAAGAGAAAATATTTCAAAAAGATTTAATCCTGAGCACTTCTCCTCTTTTTAATAAATTCGGCAGGAGTTAATTAATTCTTTTTTCAGATCCTATACTGTGAAAAAATCTAACGATATGCATAAGAAAAATAATTTTATGGTCAAATTGAAAGTGTATTTTTGAAAGCATTAATATTAAAATGAAATTTTTTAGATAAAGCGTCATTATTTCTTATAAATGAAGGTATTTAAACTATTGCAACTGTTTGAAAGCGTTTGCAAAAATAGTTCAATCCGTGTTTATATGATAATTACTATGACAAATATGTTTAGAATTTTCTCTTGTTATGCAAGGTATTTTTTTTTTGGTAAACTTTATGTTATTTCAGAAATGTTGATTTATTAATTTTTCAAATTATCAGACATTTTTAAGTGTGTACGCCCTTTATCGTGATTTTTGTTTGCTCATTCAGTTCAGAGAAACAGTTGCAACTGGTAATTATTTCTTTTAATCGAGCTGTCTTCTCAAATGTAGAGAGTATTGTATTTACGGCAAATCCTCACAACATAGGTTTGATGTGTACCTGTTTATATTCTCTAAAAATATCTGCCATGGGGTCGTGCCTTACGTTACATCTAGAGAAAATCATCCAAATGATCAATACCGTTAGACTGCTGCTTGGTAGGCCAGAACCCTGAACCTTCACAATGAAGTCTACAATTATCTACCAAAGTCAGCCATCGTGGGTCCCGCTATGTTCTCAAAATGTCCTGAGAGTTTATAGAATCTAGTTCATACATTAATTGGTCACGTGAACAATGTTTCGAGAAAATAATTAACTAGTGCATAAATATTACTAGTGCAATCATATTTTTGAAAAGCAAAAGGGTGTTTCCTTATTCTTTGTCACCTCTCTAATATTTTTTGTCACATGTACCATTACATTGTTTGCCAAAATCCAACAAAATTTTAATTAAATGTAAAACGGTACACAAAATTATTTTCGGCAATTTTACCTAACTTTTATTATTATTATTGGAATTAAATATTCTGTTAAAAGGTTTCAAATGTTTACAAAGTATCGGTGTTCTGGATGTTACCAACTTCAAGAGTTCTAATTGTTTTCCGTCTGATAATACTGTTTCGTAAGAGGTCTATTCCCAAAGTTTCCTTGCGAAACTAATGATTTTTGGAAATCTGTAATGTTACGACTTTCATATATCATCTCAAAACCAATCTGTATTCAGTGATCAATAGCTTCAAAATTTCGCAATACGCTTTACAAAAATCATATTGTAGATTTAGGACTTGCTACATATCTTGAGAAGTAAATGACTCTAAAATTTCCTGTGCGATAACAAAATGTTGCATTGCTTTAAGAAGTGGCAAAGTATTCTACTTTTTGTAATTGTATTTTTATTTGCCAAAATCATTTTTTTAATATATTATTAAAAAATTATGTAATAATTCATTACTTTCAAGTACCAAGCTTTATAATAGTACAATTAACATATGCAGCTTGTTTTAAACAATTATTCACCTTTAAAATTTCGTTATAAGTTATGTTCTGCGTATTACACTGGACAACAAATAGGACTTTTTGTTTGTATCCTGGCTTTAACCAGGTTCTAACAAGCACCAGTTTCCCTAATAGCTTATTATTACTAATTTTGGGTCCAAAAAGAGTATTATGCAAATATGTTTCTTTTTAGCTCTTTTGTTTTCAAGATACACAAAAGCCCTTGCAGAAAGATACTCAAAAGCGCATCCATTGACCATTTGTAAAGGGAAGAAAAATATCCTGTTTAGTAATAAAATACAACAGATTATGTTTTGTTGAACAATGTTCATTTTCAGAAAGCAGATGTTAATCATAACTAAATACTATGAACGTTTACTTTTGGCCTGCCTCTTGCACGTCAAATAAAGAGCATTTCTTTGAGTAGTCCAGCAGTAGTCAGCCAGCATTGACTTTATCCAACGACTCTGATATCTGCATCCTACTGCAGAGATAACTTGATGAAACCTGTCACCGTGCTCAGCGCTTACAGCTCCTCCGTTTTAGGAGGGGGGGGGGAATCATGATGGAATTGGAGAAAAATATAGTCTCAGAAGCATATTAAATCCAAGGTGGCAGAACTTTTGTTGGAGTTTTCACCAAACGTTGTTAGTTCTCCTCTTTTTTCAGTTGCCTAGTAGTCCTCGTACCTAATATTTAAGGTTTCCCAGGTATTTTTCTCTTTCCCTTCCAAAAGTTTATCCAAAACAAGATCATTTATAATTGTGCGTATTTCAGGTCCCACGAAGATTCCTTTCTTAACCCTTGCTTCGCTCAACCTAATGAATTTTTCTTTGAGGTATTGTAAAGACTCTCCATCCTTGTTCATGGAATTCAAAAAGATCTTCATTATTTCCTACTTGAGATGCAATGGTGGAAGCGGAAGCAGGACGTGTTATTGGGATTTACTAGAAAATCATTTTCAAGATTTACCTTCCCGGAATTTAGATTTCTTGAAGTCCATTTATATTTTATATAGTGAGATTTTCTATCTCGAGAATCCCAGGAGTACAGCAAAATAACTTTTAAGCCTCCATGGATCTGCCATTTATGATCCTCGTATTTTCTTCACTCTAGGAGTAATTTCACATTCCTGTAAGTCTCCTTTATGTGAACGGAATGCCCAACTAAGCTTGAAAGAATCTACAAACAACCTCCACTTAAACCAGAAGTTACATTTAGGGAATTCATCAAGCAGTTGACATCAATACTAGCAAACAAATATTCTTCTCAAAGAAATGAAGAAGGTTCTTGTGACGAGTTCTGTGCTCTGAGACCTTGACTTCTGGTTGGAATAGGTGCGTTTGCATCAGTCTTGCAAGAAGCTCTGCCATTTCCTTTGGCAAGTCAAGATGTCTTACGAGATCACTCAGTTTTGTTTGATTTAATCTGTGTGGCTCATTCAAATCATGTGCCTCAAAAAATCTGGGTCATGATAAGTACCAAGTCTAGTGACTTTTCTTCAGCATCACCCTTTTCAATTTCATAATTTTAAAGTGGTTCAGAAATTGGCAGATTAGCCGAGTGAAAAAAGGGTGAATGGCTGATGAAACTGTGCAGGGATACTGTGCGAGCCCTAGTAGCCATATAAACAAGGCATAGTATAAATATAAACAAGCCTTAGTGAGATTTTATCACCTAAAGTGGTCCTGTATCCTCTGTGTAAAAAACATAGTGTGCACAACACAAAAAACATGGTTCTCTGCGTAAAAAACAAGAGATAATCTCAACTGTTTTTTGATAATTTTAGCGTTTAGCAAGACAAAATACTTCGGAAATAACTGTTTGAGCCCGAAATATTTTTGGTGTTGGGTAGTGTTATTAATCACACAGAAGGATTCTATTTAGAAAACTTTGAAGCTATATACAGTACAGGATGCTTACAAAAGTGCATTCCAAATGTCTACAACTGCAAAAATAAAGAACTTACAATATATCAAAAATATTATTTACATCATATCAAGTACGCAATTAAGAATATTTTGTTTCACTATTATAATAAATCAACTATAGATTATAACAAGATATTCTTATATCATGCGTTATCTCGGCAAACAGACAAATTTTTATTTTAACTAACTTGAATGTGCTTTAATTTTAGATAAATCTCGAAGAATGATTAGCAGTAAATATTCTTCAATGTAAAAATTATGTAAACAAACGTGTGCCCATAAATTTGCTCCTAAAAGAAATCGCTTGATTCCGAAATTTTTAACTGTAATAATTAGCTAACGTCATTCTTTAGTTAAGTATAATTCCTTTTAAATGTTGAGTAATTTCATGTACTCTCCATTTTCAAATATTCAGAATTGTTAAGAGATTTCTAAACCGAGAAAACCAAAAAATATATTTTTTCAACAACTCGAGTTAACTCAGTGTTTATATTTGCAAAGAGCTGAAATGCCTTTCGGAATTCGAGTTTAACTTGAATCGTTCTATGCTAAGAATTCCTCCTTGCACTCTAGGATTAAGATGGCAAAGGCTACCAGCAAAATTCATTCGTCTTCTGTCTCTCAGAATTTCAGGTGTTTAGCGTAGAAAATAATTTATTTCCGTATAAGACTTACTTTATCAAAAGAATTTTACTCCAATGCAGCTAAATCTCAAAATCTCTGAAAAGTAGACGTTACAAAGCCTGGAAATGTCACAGAATTGATTTATTGCTAAGTACGTGTGTTTCCTTAGTTTTGATTGCAAATTTCAAAGTTCGTGTCTCTATTCCAAAATTTAATAGTTTTAACAGAATTGGAAGCTGTTACTGTTCAATGATTCTTATGATCTTTCTACCGTTTTTAAAAATGCTACATATGACACGTTGACAAGCTTTAAAAATATACTAGACGAATACAAGAAACACTTTTAATTTAATATACCCGAAATATTTATTAGTATGGTATACTTTGCTTTATCCATATTATCGTAACAAATCTTCTATTTTTAAAATTAGTAATCTAATACTGACATTTCGTAGGAAAAGAGTTGAAACATTATGCCTGAAAATAAAGAAATTCATGCGAGATGCTCAGCTGAAATATTTAAATCCTAATTGGTTCATCAGAAAAAAAGCTATTTTATTTACTTTAATCTCGAGAAAATGCCAAACTGTGTTATCTTGAGGAACTATTTAGAATCGCGCAATTCGCGAATTTACTTTCATATGACAAAAATTTTCCGAAGGAATTTACTTATATGTCACATCACGCTTTTGACTGTCGTAAAATGAATCCTAGTTAGTTCCTTTAGTTCACTTGGTTCGTTCACATAGTTACTTTTCTAATAGAGTAGCATTAAAACATGTAACAACGTTGAAAATTTTTTTATATACACCAAATTTTTGTTTAAAAATGTAATTTGTGACGAAAATGTTACTACTATCTTCGGGATTTTCTTTTAGCGAGAAAAAAAAGTGGTACTTTATAGTTAGACACTTATTATTTTGTGAGATGAAACATTTTTCGTGGCATTAACTAAGCCATTGAGTTAGATTTTCTGCAGGAGGAGAAGTCCAAAATATTAGTTTAAAAGATTAACTTTAATGTAAAATGATTTTCTTTTGTATGAATGCTTCAATGGCCAAAAAATATTGGTTGACGTCTAAGCCCGATCGGCCCGATCATTTAACCAAACTGGTGTAGGACACCGAGCCGAGGGAGGCGGCCCTAATGAAACAGCAAACGTTAATACTGCTATCTGCATTGCAAAAATTCAATTCCTTACCTGGTTACCCCTCTTCCGCCGCTAAATTTAATCCTTCATTCCATCTCTCTCCCCAAGTAGCGAACTGACCACATGGAACATATGAACTCAATCAGTCTTTGAATCAGCCAATCATATTCATGAGTTCCAAATCTTGATAAATATGGTAAGAAAAATCTTCTTTAAAGCTTCGACCAGTGACTTCGACCAGCCTACTCTTCCAAGCATCATCAATTCTAACAGCCGGCCAAGATCATCAGTTCCAAATACTCATCAACCTGTTTAGACAACAGAACATTTTAAACTTTGACCAGTGACATTCAATTGACTACTCTAACAAGTACCACCTATCTTCGCAACAGCTAATCAAGCTCATCAGTTCCAAATCAAGATGAGGGCTGCTTCAGACAATAGAACATTTTAGAGCCTCCATCTGCCAGCTTTATCCGTCTTATCATCAATCTTTCTAGTGGCGAATCAGGTCCAAATTCATTCAACCGATTTTAGACAATAGAACATTTTCGAGCCTCGATCTTGAAACATTGATCAGCCTTCCCTACCAAGTATCATCATTTTTTATAATAGGAAAACAAGTTCATCAGCTCCAGATAGAGAACAGCGTGCTTTAGACAACAGAACATTTTAGATCCTCAATCTGCGATCAACGTCAGACATACTGATAACCAGTCAAAAATATCGTCAATTACAAATCGAGATGACATCAACTTAATCTTGTTTCAAAAGACAGAACTTTACAAATTTTAGACTATAAAATTTTACACCAAAGAATGCAAATATGTGGCACCTTTCACAAATAGAACACCCAAGAAAACATTTATGAATGATTTTGCCATGAAGTGAAGTGACACGGTCTTTAGTCCCGTATCGCCTACCCCATTAACATCTAAAGTACGTTCGTTACTTCCAGTCTAGAGAATTTCTTCCGCTGCCGAGAAACATCGATAAGTAAAGGATATCGGCCATAATGACATTTTTTAAACCCAACTATGAAGAAGGCATAGAAAAGCTGATAGCACTCTATGACAGCTGTTTGAACATTGGCGAAAACCATGTAGAAACTAATATAAGGTATGCTCTTTCATGTAAAAATAACATTGGCTTAAAAAAAAAAGAAAAGAAAAGCAGTCAGTCGTAGGACTGCACGTCAGAAGCGAAAACTTCTTGTCAAGCTTTCTAAAATTAATCCCTTTAACAGGTTTTAACACATTATTTATATTAACAAAAAATGAACATTCATGAAAGTTTATTCACATTTTTATACACTTAAAATCCTTTCTAAAAAATATTTTAATGGTTTTTAAGGCTGTGAGGGTAAGCACATTTATTTATGAAATTCTCACAATTTCACATATTTTTGTACGTTTGTACACATTTTAACGCAATTTTCACTGGGTTAGCATTGGAAATTAGTTTATAATATAATTAAATTTCAGATTTCATGCTCGATTTGTGTGCACATTTAAAAATTAAAAAGAGAGAGGGATTACGCGCACAGGCCGCAACGTGACACAACTGGTATATGAGTACAGTACACATCAGCCATACACATTATTCTCCACATGTTGGATTTTGTTCGATTTACTCAATAATCATGTACGCGAATTTATTAATTAGGGGAGAACGTGGTTAGTTGTGCCAGGGGCAAGTTGTGCAATCGAGCTTCCAGACTGAGCCGATAGGCTACAGCTAGAGGTCTGCGCCGCCGCGCCACGCCGCCGTGGCCGGGTATTTTTACCACGCCGCCGCCGCCGAGGTCTAGGCCGGCGCGCCGACAAAGAAAGCCGATTGTATGCGCAGCGTACAATCGGCTTCAAAACTAAAAAAAATTGCGCCTAAACTTTCAACTGCTTATTTTTTTCTGGATACTTCTTTTATTGGCCTTTTATTGGCCAGTGTTTCCAATTGAGAACATCAAATGTAAAAATTTTTGAAAAATTAAATTTTATCAATATTGACTTGAAAAAATAGCAGATAAAATTAAAATTTGACTTGATTGTTTGAAACGCAAGTTGCATTTCTATCCTTAGTGGGAAACTGGGGAAAAAAATCATAAAAATAGCCATTTTCATAAATTTTTACAGAGCTATCTTGACCCCCACCCCCTTCAAGCTTAATTCATATCTTTTTTTAAATTTAAAAATAAATCTTTCATTAATTTTTAATATTTCACTTATTATTTAAGCCATTGGTCCACATAACCCGGACCACGGACCGGTCCCGGTCCTCAGATCAAATAGTACCGTGCCGCCAAGGAACATTAAATTCTTTGGATTTTATTTTGGTGTATTTCTCTCGGGTTTTTGCGACTTTGTCGTGTTTGTGTTGATTTATACCTTTGTAACAGAAGAAATATTGTGATTTAACATTTCTCTTTTCTTTTTGCTGTTTATTAAATATTTCAAGATCATGAATAAAAATTGAAGTCATAAAATAGGGAATAAATGTTCTTTCCTTAAAACTATTCCAGACAACAACTCTGCCGGTCTAAATACTACATCACTTTATATTCTTTTTTTTTTTTTTGGTGTAACTGTATTTTATTTTGGAGGCATGTTTAAATACAATTAAATTAAAGTTATTAAATCAAACCAATCTAAATTAGAAACATTGAACACACTCGCCTTCCAACCCCCAGCGGGCCGCGGTAAAATTATCAAACGTTGGCCGGTTCGTGGCGATAAAAAGGTTGGAGTGCACAGATTTAAGCTACCCATCACTATATCATTTCCCACCACTATCTTTGAACACTTTTATTTTAAATTAAAATTATGCACTTGATTTCAGAGGCAATTGCCAAGGAAAAATTAGTGGTTGGCAGGGGTCGAAAGGGAGAGGTGAAGTGATATATGGAGCCGTTCACGTTACCTATCTATCCTCAAATACAAACGATTTAAATTAATATTTTTTAAAACAAGATCTCTTAACAAATACTGGTGTTGGAATGTAAAATTGACAAAAATTTTGTATAGTAACAAACACATATAATAGCACATTTAAAATGAAGCACCAAATCTACTAAATTTAGAACTGATGATAAAGGTGCATGAAAAACTTAAAATGATGATTTCTTTTTAAATGAAATATATAGGAAATGTTAATGTCCATATTTTATGGTAAGAGTATAAAATAATCAGCTGTTAATTTATAATGCGTTTTAGCTAAATTTAGTAACTTTGTTTTCTTATTTAAAATTTATAAAGACTTAAAAACAAAGTTATGCAACTAAATCTTTTAATCTTTTTAAGGAAAATTATTTTATGTATATATATTTCAATTTTTAAAAAAAGGTGGAGAATGCTTGAATTGAAAACAAACTGGTTTTAAAATATAGCTGTTTTAGATTTTTTTAAACGATCTAGAGGACGACAACATATGAAACATCCATAAATGGTATTTATCCACAGTGTGTTATTATACAGTTTTTATCAATTTTGCATTCTAACACCAGTATTTGGATAGAGTTCTTATTATGAAATGTATTAATTTAAATAGCCCGCATTGCGAAAGACGTAGGCAACGTAAGTGGCGCCACGTATAGTTTCAACTCTCTCGTAGCATTATTCCAAAGATGACAGGCAATGTTTCTAGAAGGTGGTGGTAAAACAAAAAATTCATATACCCTTAGGGCAACCAAGAAAAAAAAAACTATTCTCATTTTTATTCCTTAGCTTGAAAACGTAGTTTCCTATTCCTATTTTAATTCTGAACTTCTTTCTATTTCCATTTTTATTTCCTAATAGTAATGACAATTTTACGAATAAACGTTTGTCAACTCATTTTCATTGTAACGGTCGCATGTTCTTAAAAATAATTGTGTAGGGAAAATTTTATGGGCAAGAAACTTCATTTGCAGGCAACCAAAATAATTTCAGTGTAGCTAATTGGCCGTAATCCTACAACAGAAACTCATACTCAAGACTAGTTTTCATAGTCTTAAAAAATCTTTTTACGTCAGTTTATACATAGGTGTGTGTGTGCTCGTACGCACACGCCCATTTTCATTATGCTCATTTTCAATAATTTTTCTATGCCGCGGATCGCCGCCGCCGGATTTTTGAGGTCGTTATGCCGCCGCCGCGAATTTCCGTGCGGCGCAGACCTCTATCTTCTACTAATAAATACCTAATTTAATTGTCACTATAATAAATATATATATACACTGCTCAAAAGAATTAAAGGATATTGTAAGTTTTATATAAAATAAAGATATAAGCGAAATTTTTTTTGAAGAAAATGGAAGAAGAGAATCACAAATGCAAATTTTTCTGATTTTCAAACTGTGGAGTATGCTAATTTGGAGTTCGACGTCAAAAACGTCGCTTCAGCGACAGCGAATAAAATTGGACTTTCAACTGAATAAAAGACAATGAAGACAAGGATGATCGGCATTCAGTGAATGCTTTGTTTCGATGAGTACGACGTCTCAGTGAAGTGATTTAACCGATTTAGAATCTTGGAGAGTTGTCGGTAGGTTAGAAGGGGGCCAAACTCAATCCGAAGTAGCGCAGGCCATTGGAGTGTCACAAAGTGCTATTTCCAGGAACTGGAACCGGTTTTTGGCGACTGGAAGAGCAGGCCGAAGACCAGGGCAAGGTCGTAGACGGGCAACAACGCCCAATGAAGATCGTTATTTAACGTTAACGGCTCGGAGACACCGGAATATGAACGCTATTCTTCTCCTGGACCTCTGACTGGTCGCCGATATAGGTATGAGATCCTCAGACATATTGTAGTCCCTTACGCTAAAGCAATCGGAGATGACTTCATTTTAATGGACGATAACTGCAGGCCATATCGTGCTAACCTGGTGGAGGATTTCCATTTCGAGGAAGGAATCGTACGAATGGAATGGCCAGCGTGTGCTCCAGACATGAATCCAATAGAGCACGTTTGTGACGCTCTAGGAAGACGAGTTGCTGGCCACCAACCACCCCCACAAACTCTCCTAGAACTGGAAATAGCTCTTCTGGAAGAGTGGGACAGAATACCCCAACTCGTGATTAATAGCCTCATTGACTCCATGCCTCAAAGGTGTTCAACGTTGATGGCCGTCCGTGGAAACCATAACCCCTACTAAAAATGATTTCCTTTAAAGAAAACACCTTTTCTTATTCTTTTTTTTCTCATATGCACAAATTGTGTTTTTTTTCTTTTCTATACAAATGCGCAATAAAATGCATTTTTTTCTGCCAAACATGTGTAATTTATTCTCATATAACCTACTACACGTGTCGACCATGTATCAAGTAGCTAAAAAGTTTCCCAGTCACAAGATCCACCTAAAACCGCAATATCCTTTAATTGTTTTGAGCAGTGTATGCAGTAAGGATGATACGCTTTAAAGGATAACTTCCCATAGAGCACAATGTATTGGGACTATTTTGAGTGCTCCTGTAGAAAAACTATAAATGCTACATAGGCCCTTTTCAATAGGGTACATGGTACAGTAGAGAAGAATAACATATTGAAATTTCGTCGAAATCGATGCATATTTACGGGAGTTAGAGCACGGACGGAGACAAACCGAAATCATAAACACTTTTCATCCTTATTGGCAAGTGTTAAAAAGGATGAACCTGCTGAGGAACATCAAAGACCTAAATGCACGAACGTGTAGCGTAAAAACGAGCTGTGGAAACATGGTCACCGGCATCGGCGCTTGGCTCAAATGCACGAATACACACCAGAATGAGACCGAACTCATTTCTCGGAGAAAAAAAAAAAACAAAAAAAAAAACACGGCGATCACCGACATGTCCCGGCCATGGCATACGAACTATGGTTGGGGAGATGCCGGCGACCCCCGACACACAGCTCTGCCCCATGTCCCCGACAAGGCATACGAACTATGATTGGGGAGATACCGGCAACCCCCAACACACAGACTGTCTTGCCATACACATTCAACCTCGGCAGGCCGTACTTAAAGCTTGCATTGTTGCAAGCACATTGTTACACAAACATACGCCCATTGAATATGAAATGTATTAATTTAAACAGCCCGCATTTCGGAAAACATAGGCAACGTATGTGGCGCCACGTATAGTTTCAACTCTCTCATAGCATTATTCCAAAGATGACAGGCAATGTTTCTAGAAGGCGGTGGTAAAACAAAAAATTCATATACCCTTAGGGCAACCAAGAAAAAAAAACTCTTCTCATTTTTATTCCTTAGCTTGAAAACGTAGTTTCCTATTCCTATTTTAATTCTGAACTTCTTTCTATTTCCATTTTTATTTCCTAATAGTAATGACAATTTTACAAATAAACGTTTGTCAACTCATTTTCATTGTAACGGTCACATGATCTTAAAAAAAAAATTGTGTAGCGAAAATTTTATGGGCAAGAAACTTCATTTGCCGGCAACCAAAATAATTTCAGTGTAGCTAATTGGTCGTAATCCTACAACAGAAACTCATACTCAAGACTAGTTTTCATAGTCTTAAAAAATATTTTTACGTCAGTTTATACATAGGTGTGTGTATGCTCGTAGGCATACGCCCATTTTCATTATGCTCATTTTCAATAATTTTTCTACGCCGCGGCGCGCCGCCGCCGCCGGATTTTTCAGGTCGTTACGCCGCCGCCGCGAATTTCCGTGCGGCACCGACCTCTAGCCGCAGCACCTGTCTCGTCACGTGAGTGAACAGGTTGATTGTCTCAGTGTGCTGTTGATGTTTGGAAGTTTAGCGTTATTTTGTTTTCGAGATAAAAATATTTATCGTGTTTTGTATTACAAAAGTAAACTTTGTGACTTACGTTGGAATCATCCTTGCCACTAGGCATACTGAGGTATGTAAACTGGTCTAACATTTTTTGATTGGTTGTGTTTTGAGCTGTTATTCTATGTATTTCATTTGTTGTTCAATCCAACATTTCGGAAACTAATGAATAATGTTCAAAATGACGTAAGGCGGGGCTAGTTATGACGAAGCCTTGGGGGCATGTTGTGACATTGCCTCTGAATACCCCTACATAATTTTTAATAAAGGTTTGTATGTTTCAAGAAAAATTGTACGAAATTACAAGAGGCGTACTGAAGAGCTACAGCAACTTTAGAACATTATAAAAGGGCTGCAATAGAAGTAAATTCCGGAAGGTGCCGTTTAAGAAAAGCCCAAGAATTATTCAATGTAAATCGAATGTCCCTTTATATATATATTAATAAAAATAAGAGTACTAATACGGAAGGAAATATTGAGCACTGTGTCGATCTACGACATACCCGGTTTTGTCAAAATAGCCCTTCCTAGTTCTGCCACTCCAAAAATGTATTCAAGCAGGATTTTTTTCAAGTGGAATTTGGGAATTTAATAGGAAAAGCTTTACAGATGAAGACTTCCTATTCTCCTCAGAACTGAGTGCAATGTGTCAACTGTAAGTTTTGTACAGGGCTGGGGAGTAGCGCGCTACAAGTAGCGAAACTACAGTAGTCGCTACTTTTTTTAGTAGTTTGTAGTGTAGCACGCTACTTTTTTTAAAAAGTAGTTTGTAGTGTAGCGCGCTACAAAAAATTAGTAGTTTGTAGCTCGTTTTGGAAGCTACTTTTGCTGCGTCATCATTTCCGGCGATTGATCTCGAGTGCAAATTCTCTTTCTCATGACACCAAGCATAGAACTGGAACTGAAAGAATACCCAATCCCTCCCCCGACCCTCCCAGTGTATCTATGTGTCTTTGTCTATGTTTGCCCCGTGCCCCCCGGGATTCTATGGGGGCACACACCACACGCACACGAGCATGTATTATTTCTATGCTCTCACAGAATTCAAAGGAATTGTGTGAGAGGGAATTCTTGAAATCTGTGGGAAGAACTTGCAGGGGGCTATACAGCTTCGTTTTACAACTTCCTGGTTTACACCAGCCCAGAAAATTACTGAGAAAGCAATGAAAAGGAAAAAAAACTCCAATTATATCCCTTGAACCTGAACCTATAATGAATTGTCTACTTTGTTTTGTTTTCTAAATTCGTTCTCAAACGTGAACTGCTTGTCCATTTATTGTTGTCATTTTTGGGGGGAGTTACGTTGCGTTCAAATTTTCATTTTAACTTGGTTAATGTGACTTGTAAATGTATAATTTTGTGAATAGTGTTTAAGTTTCTATATTCTATGTATGTTTAATTTTATGTTTAAATTTTATTTAATGAATACAATTACCAAAATGGGCCTAAATCAAAGAACCGAAGGTATGTTTAACTTATGTGCATATTTTTTTCTCTTTGTTAAATGTAATATAAAACCAAAAATAATTAAACAGTATGTAACATATTACAAAAATTAGTTTTATGCGTGATATCCCGCCCCCCACGAATCTCGATGAAAGTGAAAGTTTATTTTTGTAATAGTTGTAGTATTTTACGATCTCAAAGAAAACTGCAACAAATAAGAATACGAGTTTTGTTTTAAAATATAAGTAACCGGATTATCTAAATACAAATTTAATGATTTTTTGAAAATCGCCTTTTCCCAAAGGGGAACAGGGGGCAAAACGGGTATTTCACAAATTTTTAATATTGATTTCATATCTCAAATTAAAAAAACAGACATTCACAGGATTTTTGTTTGAAAATATAAAAAAACAGGAAAATCGAAAAAAAAAATGGGTGATTCTTCGAAATTTACCTTGAGGGGATGGAGTCAAAATGAGTTTTTCACATATCCTTCATACCTTACAGGAAAAGAAAAAACAGATATTAAGATTTTTTGTTTTAAAATGTAACAAAATGGAAAACCTAAAGAAAAATTTAAGGATTTTTTAAAGATTGCCACCCCAAGGGATGCTGCACTGGGGAGGGGGGGGGGCAAAATGTTTTTTACATATATATTTAACATATCCTTTGTATTAAAAAAAGAACATTCATATGATTTTTTTAAATACAACAAAAAAGAATATCTAAAAAGAAATTTTAGGAAGGGGAGGGGATATAGAAAGTTGGCAAAACAAAGACAAACAAATGAAGTATAAGATTTTTATTTTTATTTTGCTTTAAAATGTAATAAACAAGAACGTCTAAAAAATATTAGTATTTTTTTTCGCCCTTATGGGGGAGAGGAGGGAGCCAAAACATGTTTTTCAAATATCCTTCATATCTCAAAGAAAAAAGAAAGCAGATATTCTTTATTTGTTAATGAAATATTTAGATTAGTTAAAATATGTGTTAATTTTAAAAAAAAGTTTTGCTATGTCACTTTCTTGAAACATTCAACTATCAATATACGTCAAAAAATAGTAAGGCTGTCTCAGCCCGCCCCCCCCCCCCCAGAATATACATTTTGTACGGCAAAATTATTACATACGTAGCTCTAAACGACACATTTAGTGGCGTAAGCTGTCCTCCCTTCGCAAATAAATAAATCATTAGCTTTTAAAATGAAATGTCGTTAATTTAAATATACAAGTACAACATCGTGCTCTTAACAAAACATAGGAACTAAATTAATTTGGCAAGCCGTTACGTGATCTTTCTTCTTGACGCAATGACACCCTCGATTATTGAATCGTTTCTTTATACAACTAGTCCCACCAGTGGCGTATAAATACTTCCTTCAAGGGAGAGTGGGGTGGGGTTATAGACATAACTTTGTGTTAAAATGCGTAATATTTAAGCTAAAAAATGAAAATTTATGGGTATTTTGTTAAAAAAAAATTGACAAAGGGGGGGAGGGTTGAGGGACTGGAAACGATGCAATAACGCCACCGAAAAGGAAAGCCCTCTCAACATCACTTGAATGTTAATCAGGGAGAGCATAGCATTGTTTATTCCAAGGTTGAAAGAGCCGAACGTCTCTTCCTGAGAAAACTTAAATTTAAAAATGTGAGGTATTACCCAATATTAAACCCGTGTTTTATCTGTCCCCCATCATCCAACGGAGGAGACTCCCCTGGAATGGCCAATGTTGCTTCCGAGGACGGGGGTGTTTGAATGTACCGTCTGGGTACAGCTTTGCTTAGCGCTTGCGATAGCTTTCAAAGAACCCATATTTAACTTGTTCGCTTTCATGTAGAAAAAAAAAGGCACAAAAAAGTATGTAATCACCTTGTAAAGTATGTAATCACTTCTGTAATCACCCTGCTGTATTTATATATATTTTTAATGCTATTTATATTAGAAATAAGGTATTATTTTGTAGATGCAATTAAGTGGATAAAATATTTTTTTTTAAATTAAGGTAGAAACGTATTAAAAAAAAAAACCCCTCTCATTTAAACGAGTTTTGACCGAGTTTAACGAGTTTACGGCTCAGACATCCAATTATTATTATTATTATTATTTTACTTTTTTGGTTCTCATGATTTTTCTCATGCTTTCAGAGCTCACTTTCCCAATTTATTTTTATCATAGAGGTATTAAAACTGAATTAGTTTTCAACAATACTTCAATAATTAGCAGTAGTTGTCAGTAGCATATATATCGGCTTCCATTTCGAGGGGAGGGGGACGATTCGGTATTTTAAACTTTATTGTTCTAAAGTTAAAAGAAATGTTTCAAAATAGCTCCTTTTTAATAATTGCTTTACATTTCTTGAGGAGGCCCGCCGCCCTCCTCAAACACTCCCCTGGTAGTTGTTTATTAGTGCAATAGTTTTTTTCTAATTAAGATACCAATAGTTTTCTCTAATTAAGATATAAATATCCTTAAATATGAATGTAATGCAAAATGAATCTGTTAGCAAAATTTGTCTCCTAAAAGTAGCGAAAAAGTAGCGACTACATTTCAAAAGTAGTGTAGCTAACTACATTTTTCAAAAAGTAGTTGTAGTTGTAGTTAGCTACATTTTTCGAAAAGTAGCGGTAGTTGTAGTTCGCTACAAAAAAAAGTAGTTTTTCCCACCACTGGTTTTGTAGAAATAAGACCTCTCCCTAAAGCAGGACCTATAAAGGGCAAGCTCTCCGCTTGTAAATGTTTGAAATCTGCCACTCTAACAAGCACGCCTATAAAAGAGAAAATTCGAGCAGAATAAAAAACAAGAGAATGCAAGAAACAAATAGAAGAAGAGAAAGCAAGAAAGAAATTATATGGAAATGCCAAGAAAGACACAAAAAAATTACACCTAGAATATTGAAAACAAGAAAGATAAATCATGTCAAACGCATCGATTATAAAACACTTTCTAACACATCAGTATTATTAAACCATGTTTGGCGATGCATTTTCTTTAAATCTGACGAGATTTCGGAGATAAGATAAAGTTGTATTATCACTATAAATGCAGTTTTATAAGACCCTGTAATATTTTTTTTCATCGTTTAACTGAAGAATATAAAAATTTTATACTCATTGTCTTGTGCTAGAAATGTATTAGTGTCTCCCAAATGCCACAGATTGTGAGGTATTGGAATTCTTTTCAGTGTTCCTGTAGAAGAACTATTAAAAATAGAGACAATATTTTCAATTGACAGCATTATTCTGAGAGCCTTAATAATATGCACACCAAATTTGTTTACTTTAAAAAAAAAACGAAAATATCTCTAAAATACGTTTTCAAGAATGACTGCCCATAGAGTGCGGTATATTAGATGGTTTTTTTCTCCTGCAAATGAAACAAATGCTACTTACACTATTTTCAATAGGGTACTGTGGTGTAAGGTATAGTCGCGTAGGTTATAGTGGCGTAGGAGGGTATAGTGGCGTAGCCATAAATTTTTCATGAGGGGGGGGTTACGACTAGTGTAACTCACATATATGTATATGCGTGCGTGAGAAGTGAGTAAAGAATATACATTTTGTATCACAAAAAATTCCTCATGGGGGAAGATTGTGACCCCCTAACCCCTCTTGGCTACGCCACTGGGTGCATGGTACTGTACATAGAAAAAACATAAATTTCGCACATATGCATGTATATTTACGGCAGTTAGAACACTGGAGGGGTGGACAACAAAACGGACAAACAAATCGAAATCATAAATACCACTCAAACTCGTTGGTAAGTTAAAAATATAAATATTCACTTTACATAACACAACGATATCGGACGAACACGCAGAGTGAGAAATTTAGTCTTTGAAGGGTGTCTAAAATTTATTTTCCACGCGCTAAAATCTAATCAATTTCGTTTAATTTCAAATAGCAGAATATCTCTAAAACTAGAAGTCAAAGACCGTTGTGAAGCAATTGCAACGGGTGCTGGAAAAAATAACATTTAACGAAAGCATGTCTACACTCAATATGTTTCATCTTCGTTCATCTAAAATAAATTACTTCGTATTCAATTTTTATTATATATACCCAAATCGATCTTCATGCACTTCTGGTAATGTGCGGAAGCTCTTCGTATTTGAAAGATTTCGTTTTGATGTGAACATCCGGAGGAAATCATTTTATTAAAAAATGAAATAAATAAATAAAGTTATAAATCTGGAAAAAGCTGTTAAGTATGACGTCAAAATGAAGTAATTGTCATTTGTAATAGCTAAATTTGTTACTCAAATGATTAATTTTTTGGACTCTCGGAAATGAAATGTTTCTGAAAATAGCGAAAAATCGCTTAAAAAGGAAGGAACGGGTGGATTTTCAGATTTTTAAAGTGACGCAGATTGTTTTCTATATTTTTATACATAATTATGAAAACTTTCAAGCGGATCGTACAAACGGTGTAGAAATTATTAGGCTTTTTGTCATTGACATTGCAATGTTTTGCAGTAATGGCGGAAAAAGTTTTATCTTGAAGTCAGGGATCAGCGCAACTATATAGTAAGGATGATACGCTTTAAAGAAAAACTTCTCATAGAGCGCAATGTATTGGGAATATTTTGAGTGCTCCTGTAGAAAAACTATAAATGCTACATAGACCCTTTTCAATAGTGTACATGGTACTGTACATAAGAATAACATATTGAAATTTCGTCGAAATCGATGCATATTTACGGGAGTTAGAGCACGGGCGGACGGACAGACGGACGGACGGACAGGCGGACAGACAGACAAACCGAAATCATAAACACTTTTCAACCTTGTTCGAAAGTGTTAAAAATGAAGGAGCAAGAATGAGATAGATCTGAAAATGAAAATTCCGCTTGTTTAGTTTGCTTGGAGCAATACAAAAATTCTAGACCAGGAGAAAACTGGGTGCAATGCATGACAGGTAAAGGTTTGACACATGTCAAATGTATCAAAAAGGATCCTTTTTATATACCTTTAGTAACTGCAAATCAGACGCTGAAACAAGCGAGTAAAACGGGGAATTAAAAATATAGATAGGCTTATAGGATATAGGTCTATACGCTGTAGAAGGTGAAGTCAAAGATCAATATGATCAAAGATTAGTGCTGGCTACTTTTTATTTCTTTCTTATTAACCTAAGGCTTTTTCTTTTATTTTTATTGTTGAATGTCACTAAAAGTAACTTTATAAAGGACCAAGAGTTTACAAGTGTTAGTAATTTAACTATTTTATTCTCATTTGATTTAGAGTGTTATTAAAAACATAATGTGTTTTTAGTGTGTTAAGAACATTATAAATGAATAAATTTCTCATTATTGATTTAAAAATTTCCATTTAATTGCATTTCTTACATAAGTTGTATATGTTACAATGGATCTGTGTGTCACAATGTGCCCCAAACATGTCACTACTAGCCCCGCTACGGGGTAAGTTGTGACAAATTTCGAGGTTACCCAGAATTCATTTTATGTTATCAAAAACGTTAATAATGATAGTTTTATAAATATACAAGAATTACTCTAACGTTTGATATAGTGAATGTTTTACTTCAGTTCAAATCTTGCGGATAATATCAAAAATATCGAAAATGTCACTACTAGCCCCGTTCTCCCCTATCAATAATTATGTACCTACTTTGAAATGAACAGTAATCCTGTTTATTTGTAAGGAATGATGGATTTATAATTCAAATTCAAATGCTGTGTAGCATAACACTTATAATTCAAATAAAGTACAGTATATAATTATTGACACTCCTCACATTATCAAATTAACTTTATTGCAAAATAACTATAAAGCTATCCAAACTCAGAACAGTTTTTTAAAATAAATAATCGAAAATTATAGCATCTACCCAGCTAGAAAAAGTCGGCTCGTTTTTTGCAAAAGCACATAGATTGTACACAATTTGTGCATAAAAAGTGGATATTTTTGAATATTTTGAAATTACTAGTCATTAGGTTCTAGACGCGCTTCGCTCGTTTTTCGTATGACGCATTCGGCCCTTAATAAGGCTTATTCGTAAAAAAAGGCGTTATTTCAGCAGACAAAACCCAAATGTTGGATCAGATAGAAAATTGCTGAGCTTGGTTCTTGCATGTGTTCATTGGTACATAAAAATCTAAACTTCACACTACAATAGCCCCCCCCCTCTATAGCACGGTAAATACTTTCCGTGTTATAGGAATCCGCGTTGTACGGGTCCTGAACTATACTCCCCTGGAGAGCGGATTCCGCGTATAATCGCTGGACAAACTATTTTCACTCCTCAAAAACACAATGATATTTAATGTTGACATTCAAAAGTTATATTAATTAGGAGCTAAAGCGTAATAAAATCAGAACATCTGTTCCAACTGTATTTTGAATTATGTAAAACCTATGGGACGCCTTGCGTATTCGCCACCCATTGCGATTTTCCATAATTTGGCGACTTAGGTATATGTATACTTAATAATTTGTTTTAAGAAAACAGTACTTCATATGTTTTCTTTGATAAAAACTACGGATTAGATAGGATAGCTTGCCACCAATGGATAGCTATCCTATCGCCAAATAACTATAAGTCGAACTTTTAATTATTGGCGATTTGCACATGCTCATAACCAATAATTACTGCTCATGTAAGGTTACCGGGAAAACCGTTATCCATATACTCATATACACAATCCTTTGCAGATTGGCGTATTTAGCACATCGAAATATATCATCTCGTCGCGCTGGCAAATATCCAACCTGTACTATAACTGCTTTAATCGCATAGTTAAAGCCACCATATATTTCTACTGGTAGCAAATATCCAAGCTGAACCTGGCCGGCTTTAAAATAAACTGCATTTTATTTATTTTTCATTTTCAAGATACTGGGTTCTAACATTATGGAACTCGCGGTTTAGATTCACCCTGTTTGGTGTTTGGAAAGATACCATTTTCCCAGACTGTACCTAATGCCAAGATGGCGCTTTACAAATCAGTTACAATTAGTTATTCTGTTTTGGAAAAACGAATAATTGATAACTCTAAACTCCTGTATTCTAAGAGAACTTACTATTTGAAAATGGCAACTTTGTGTAACACACTTTGAGTTATTTATTTCATATACTCCTTAATTTGGCGTAAATTTGGTGTAATTCTACCTCATGTTTGTCAATTTCACGCTATTCTACATACTTGGAATCGCTTTGTTACAAAGGAATGAATGATTTTATGCTGGCAAAAATTGTCAAACCTGGCAACCATTATGTTTATTTTTTCAGTTTTTTATTAATATCTTCAAAAATAATGGTAATTTCGAAATTTGTCAGCTTATCGGCTTCCCTGGAATTTTTCGAATCCGTGGTCATCTTTGCCTAATACCAAGCGCAGTACCATACCACGGAAGCAAAAAGGACTCACTTTAAAAATATGTTAAATTTCTTACATATGGTGGCAGCACTAAAATTCAATGACGTCACAATTAACTTTTTCTCCACATGTATCGCAGCGTGACGGTTACGCCAATTCAATGCTTTTTATCCATCTCAAAAGTGCCTAACGCGCCTAAAGAAGTTTTCACTTTAAAAATTACATTTTTTTTTTCTAAACGATACTTACTTTCTAAATGAGCCTACTTCTGACTATGCTCCTCAGATTAATTTAAGTCATCGTCATTCACCCGTCTCTTCCTATAACTCTTAACTAACTAGTCGCAACATTTCACAAATCGAAATTCCCTGTGTATTTTGTACACCATGTAACTCTAAATTTCTATGTGAAAATACAATAATGCTACAATAAGGCACGATTAGGTGGCCGTGAAAGCTCCATCAGTGTACAAAATACACGGAGGATTAAGTTTTATCCCTAGGCTCTGAATCATCCTATAATACCTACGTTGAATCTATTTGCTAAAATTTAAATGGAATTAATGTAAATAAATGAAAATTTTTCAAATTTTATGTTTGCACCAAAAAGCGTTTTCTTCTTTGATTATACCACATAAACAATTACCATCAATGCTTTGTTTTCATCGGCCAACTTTTGTGACTTAAATTGTAACACAAATATTGTGTTGGTGGATAATTAGCAGGCGTTTCTTTGGAGTGATATATTTCAAAGAAATGTACAATATTTTTAATTAATAACATTTAATTTAATTAATTAATTTCTTTATTTAATTTAATTGGATAATTTAATTAATTATTTCAAAATTACAAACGCCTGGTAATTATGCACCAACGCAATATATGCAATGGCTTACCATTACGGGGCATATTGATGTTTTTATTTTCTTCGTATATTAATAATTTGTATTCTAATAAAAATCCACTAAAACTTAAGTTCAGAGTTAAAGAATTTCCACCATATCACTTTTATGGGAATTAAAAATTGAGTGTAAAGGATTAACTGTTGTCACCCTGGAGGAAAATAAAACACTTCCCTTACTAAAAAAATAATAGTACTCCAGTGCTAATAACGATAAATACATTATTTAATGTAAATTTGTTATGAAGTATAACAGAGTTCATGAAGACTGACAGTCGACCCTATAAGTGGGTTTAAAATTGTTAATGTCAGTCTCCAATATTTGTTGAATAATCCAAATACTTTACAGACTCTGACCGAACTCATTTGTTAAGCCAAAAGGAAGAAGAAAAAAGCATAATCGATTAAGTTCAACATTCAACAAAAGCCTCCTACTGTCATTCACGAAATATTAAATAAACAGAATAATTACATCAGACCATTAAACGAGCATTAATTTATCTTGTCTAAAAAACAGGCTAATAGAGCACTCAAATTGCATGCTTCGGAGAAACTGTAGCAAGAATTATTTTTCATCTGCATAAGAAGAATTCACACACACACACAAAAATTCTTTGTCAGTTTGAAGTTTGTCATTAACCACTTTGCCAGTTTCAATTTATTTCGGTGGCGTTACTTACCTAAAAAAATGCGATGGAAAAATTTATAATAATTTCACTATCTTTCGTTTTATAATTGAAAGACTAAAGATAATGACGTGAAAAATGTATTATTCCAGTTTTTAAAACAATTTATAATTCGGAAAAAATTATGGCAGCCTAATAGAGAAAAGGGGAAAGAAAGAGCAGAAGAAACTGAAATGGAAAATTACTTTCCGTAACTTCGGAATTTATTTTCTCGGGATAGATTACCATTCCATGTAAATTAGACTCCAAGAATATTACTTTGGGCAAATTTTATGCATATATAAAATTATGGCAGATTCATTATTGAAATTTACTTGTGGCTCTTCAGTATAATACCTCGTCAGTAATAACGGTGAGAATGATTGATCGGCCATAGAATTGAATTTGATAAAGTTATTAATTAAAATCCTCTCAAAATTTAAGTTAATTTTAGAACCACACTTTTTTTATTTAGATCTTAAAAATTCGCAATTTAAAAAACTTTGAATATTTTTGTTACTAGTAATTTTATTTTCATTTTCTTTCCTTATTCGTTCAAAAAGTTTCTAAACAAATGAGGTTTGTCAGTGTTATGCAGGATGCAGTGTTATGCTAAGGTGACCATACGTCCTCGAAATTCGAGGACAGTCCCCAAATATAGATCGTTTTTTCATTTTGTCCCCAAAAATACATTGCCCCCAAATGTCCCGAAATTTAAAGATTTGTACTTTTTGCCCTGAAAGTTTCCGTTTACTTTATTTCTTTCAGAAAAATCTGAAGAAATAAGAAAAATAAACCAACTAAAAGCGCCATCTACTCAGAGAAACAATGAAATTCGATCTCTGAAAACTTTTCTTGTCATTGTGTGTGTAGCGTGTACAGACATTCAATAAAGTATCCGACTATGAGCCAAATGTCCCATTTCAGTTTTGTTAATGATTAATCACCTTTCATGAAGAACCATGCTTTAAATGTGAAATTGACGTACGAAAAATTTCCTGACCTCGAATACTTTTTTAGAGGGTGTACAAAGTTTCATGAAAAATTATCACAAAATGATCCAATGTAAAAAGCAATGTCTTCTGAAAAATACAAATACTATTCCAAGAGTAAAATTTTGAATAAATTGCAATATTTCAACATGATGTTCCTTTCATATTTCTGGTTTAAATAAATATTTATAAATGAATGAAATACTTCCATTAATTTATTAGAAATAAGAATACACAATTGATATAAAGAGCTATTAGAGTTCATTTTTAATTATCAAAGTCAGTCACGATTTAAAGTATGGGTATACATGGTAATATGTTGTGTCCTCGAATAAGTCCTCAAAAATATTTTCTAGTGTCCCCAAGTTTTCCTTGGATTCGAGGACAATGCTTGATTTGTCCCCAAATTTCTGTTTAGAAATATGGTCACCTTATGTTATGCCCCTAATAGCCTGCCATTTCTTTAACTCTCTTACGGGCTGAATAAAAAGAATACCTCAACTTCGAAACATGGTATGTATGCAACTAAACAGTTTACAGGGTGTCCTGTTGCTCTTATATCGCATAGGACATATTTTTTATGCTTGAAATATTTTTATTACTTTAATAATTTTAATCTAATCATCAAAATCAGAAATTAATTGTTTTTCCTTTAGTGTGCCTCTTCGCAAAAGGATTCGCGTCATTTATTTTTCTCACGTATCTTATCATCTGCTCTACTGCTAAAAAATAAAATGATAACAATTGACGCCTCTTTTTACATATGCTGTCTGCTCTGACAGCTGTAAAACTTTTGCAGTTTTCTCTCTCGCTGTGAGTAGTGTATCTTGCTAACTTCTCGAAATTTCCCGAAGAAGTGATTTATATCACTATCTTGTTTTGAATTCCCTTTTCACGGTTTTTTTGTGACGGATTTTGGCAGTTGGTGCGTGGTTATTCGTGTGGGGAAGTCCGTCACTTTGGAAGTGGGGCGACCTCCACCACGTACGCATAATGAACTTCACGGTGCGTGCTGTTAATAATTTGTCATTGATTTACTGAAATTTTTTATCCTTTTTTTGTGCACCTTCAATGTGAACAGCCAGATCACCTGTTTATATTGAACCTGTACCTTCCTTTTTATCAAATTGCTGTAGTACATTTTTTTAAGTTACTATAATTCAGTTGTTGACATGGTTGTGTGGTGATTTAAATTTCCCAATGTGGTAAACATTGACAAATTTTCTTCTACTGTCCTATCCCTCCCCTTTTCTAGTTATTGGAAGAAATCCCGTTTGATGTAAGTGAAATCAAACAACTGCACTCAATTTTCTTTTTTTTTTTTCCCTCAATTCTTTACTGGACTGTGTTCTGTGACTTTGGGATTTCCACTCCTTCCCCCGCCCTTTCAGTACAAGTATTATATTCTGCCATCTTTTCCTTTTTGGAATTTTTCATGGAATTTAATTACTTTTTCTTCTTTCAGCTGATTAGCAGTTTTCCTGTTTTTGCCTTCTTTTTTTGGGAAGCTAACTCAGCGAAAAGTTTTACTGCAACAACTGCAATTTCCTTTGGTACGATGCATACCAAAGCCAATTTTCAATTTTTTTTCACAACCTTTTGATTTTTAAAGACACGAGTAAGTTTGAGTTGTTCCTATGAGTTTAAATATGGGATAAAGTATATGTACATATTTGTACGTCCTTTCCTTTCAAAATAGCAATTTTTTAGATTTTTAAATAAGAACAATGTAATATTAGAATACTTTTGAATGTTGACACTTGAAAAAAGGAAGAAAAAAATGATTTTTTTATATAACAAAACCCGGGTCATTTTTTTGTTGAAAATTTTATACTGCACTTTTGTATGAAATATTATCTTTATTTTAATATCAAATCTACTGAAATATTGAAACTTTATGAATCTGAATATCTAAGAACTGTTGATAAACTTTTGCAATTGATCACACCAGCAATGCAGAAACGTTAGTACAGTTTTTAGTTTCGTGAACTTTTTTAGTGTAACAAGTAGACTATGTAATAAGAAATCAAGACAACTTTTGGTTTCCTGCAAGTACCTTTTGCAACAGGTTTCTTTAATATTACAGGACTTTGATTATTTTGATGTTTATATTGAACATTTAATACATTTTGCAAACTTGGGGGAGTATATGTCCTGTTGCTCTTATATCGCATAGGATATATTTTTTATGTTTTAAATATTTTAATTAATTAATAATTTTAATCTAAACGTCAAAATCAGAATTTAATTTTTGAATTTGTCTCTTCGCAAATGAACTCGCGCCATTTTTTTCTCACGTATCTTATCATCTGCTGTACTGCTAAAAAATAAAATAATAACAATTGATTACTCTCTTTACATATGCTGTCTGCCCTGATAGCTGCAAAATTTTTGTAGTTTTTTCGCTCGCTGTGAGTAGTTTATGTTGCTAACTTCTCGAAATTTCCCGAAGAAGTGATTTATAGCACTACCTCGTTTTCAATTCTCTTTTAACGGTTTTTTCGTGACGGCTTTGGCAGTTGGTGCGTGGTTATCCGTATAGAGAGGTCCCTCACTTTGGAATTGGGGCGACCTTCGCCACAGACGCATAATGAACTTCACGGTTACGACATCTCCAAGTTTTTCTTTCTTTAAAAACGTACACTGTAATCTAGAAATGTTGAACTATCGGGAAAGTGAATAAAAATATGACTTTGAAAGAAAAAAAAAATGCGTGTTGTTAATAATTTCTCATAGATTTACTGAAATTTTTATCTGTTATTTTTGGTGCTCCATGTTTCGCATTTTATGTGCCTTTTTTCAGGAAGATGTGAAACGACGTGAGCTAAGAAGGCGAATGTATTTTCTCTACTACATCGTCATGTGCGTTAAAAATTAGTTGGCCACCTCCCACATTTTTTGTGAATCTCCAAATGTGATTTTTTTAAAAATTGGATGATTTCGTGTCCGATATGCGATCATATTATCAAGGTTACGCATTTCTCGCTCCGAAACCATACGAATTTAGTTTCTACTGCCCTTCATTTCATTTTTTTTTTTTTTGTTTTTGCAGGTACACTTTTGATATTTTCCATGGATGTGAGAGAATATTTGTTGTTGGGGACGACGCAGTGTTTTTGCATGCAGCATGCGATAATAATTTACCTACCAACCATCCACTACACGTCCGACCAGCTTGTATAGTGGACTCACTCAAGCCGACGAGATTGCACAGTGTGTAAAGCCCCGTACTACGGTTTCGGGTTCAACTCCCGGTGGTGGATGTTCGATCCCCGACTGGGCGTTGATGTCATTGTGTCCGTCCCTTCATAGGGGGGGCAGCGTTGGTCCACCTACTATGTGCCCCTACAATAAAGTGACCAACAACTTCGGCTTTAGTAGTGGCCAATGACTCCAAGGCATTGTTAGCGCCCGACATTTGAAAAAAAAAACCTATCCACTACACGACGCAGAGATTTTTAAACTTATATACATCACGGAAGCCCTATTGCACAAGATTTCACTTTTCGGAACTTTTCACAAACCAAGGTGTTTAATGTTGTTCATGAAGCTTAATTTATGGCTCAATGATCTCGTAACAGCAAGGTTACAGTAAAAACAGGTAAAAATGTAAAGCGCGCAGTTTTCTCAACTTTTCATTGGAAATATAGAAACATACAAAAAACTTCTGGCAAAAATTTAAACAGTAATGTTAATATTAAGTAATTTTTGGGCAATATGATATAAAAAATATAACAAGAACAGTGATTATGTAAGATTTACAGAGCATAACAATAGCTTAGTATTTTATTTATTGCTTTAAAATTATTCTATACTCGCTGTGCTCTTGGTTTTTCATCAACTTCTTCAACTGCTTGAAATCGTTTTTCATAATTTTTCAGACCCATTGTAATGGCTACGAGAAATGTAACAGTCCGTGGACCAGAGTTTCAGAACCTTTATTATAGAGATTCGTAATTTAATATTATTTATCCAGTGATCCACCGAGAGATTTATGCCATATCTCTAACATGAAATTTAAATAATGCATAAGAAAATATTGTTAAACATTCCAATACAACTTTTGAAAAGTCTGTCTTTCATAGTTAAAATTTATCCTTTAGGCTCCTTTCCATTTGTTACTTTAATTGTATAAAAAGCAAAGTTAAAGATGAAGAGATAATTGCAACAGAGGTGTATTAAAATATACTGATATGTGCTAGGGAATTCCCAATTAAAAGTTTTTATTCCGTGGGCTTTATATGCGTTGTAATAGTATACATATATTTGACTTATATTTTTATGTGCTCTTCCAGACAAAATAAAAATTTCACAATTTTCGACAGAATCATGAATGCTTAAAATCAAATTGGCTCTCTCTGGATTTTTTTAATTTCATTCCGCGTTCAAAATGAAATATTTTTTGAATATTTATCAATCGAAGTTTCATTTAAATGTTTTATATATCTTAATTATGCTTCCATTGTCATTTAATAAGCTTACATCATTTCGCTTTTCGAAATATTCTCGATTTGTTTTAATTCACCCATTAATTTTGGAGTAGCGATGAAAAGTTTCATTTTCTGTGAAATATTTAATATTCTAGTTTTTAATTTTATGATTCATTAGTCATTTCTTGAAAACCGCTTTTTCTGTTTCTTTTATTAAAGAGTTATGAAAAAAATCATTTTTAAAATCTTTTGTTTTAATTTACAGATTTGACCTTTTAAAACTAAAATTAAATATTTCAAAATGAATTTTCTATTTTAGATTGCACACTTTATATTTTAAAACTTAACATTAATGGTCGATATTTATCGAAATCAAACGCTAAATTTAGTTGTATGTACATTGAATAATACCAAAGACATATATGGTATTCCTTTTTTGTCCTGATTTTGTGGTTTTAAATTACATACTTGATATAATTTTAATGTACAACTGCAGAAAAAGTATACTTTTTTTTTACTCGTGCTTTAAATGTTTGAAATTAAAGACGGTCTTTCTTGCTTTTTCAGACAGTTTTTGACAAGGAAGGCTCGCATAGTAATCTTTATAATATTTGTGTATTGGAACGTTTCTGCAATTAATGTTTGGGCAAAGTGATGTTTATTTCATATTCTTGAATGTACAGTGAGTTAGAATCTAGAAACACAAATGACTAGAACTAATTTAAACACGGCAAGGGACTCACTGAACGGTTTTTAAATATTTAATACACATTTTGAAGAATCAAAATCCTCACCAATAATTGCTTAAAAAATGGTACAAGTAAAATTGTTTGAAACGAAAATTAGCACGCGCCTATATATTTTCTTTTATCATTTTACTATTTTCATAATTCATTGGTATTGGATATATGAGTGCAAAATTTATTTTCTTTTTAGTTTTCTTTCTTATTCTTTCGTTCTTTTTTTCATTCTAACTTAGCAGAATGAAATTCCTTGTCAATGTGATGTTCGTTATAATTTTTATTTTTAAAGATAAAACCCCGTTTTTTTTCAAGTTCGTTAATTATGAAACACGATACTGTTATTTTTCTTCATCTAAATTAAATGTTTATCTGATGCTAAAGAAAACTCTCAAAGAAGATATGATTCTACGTCCGACGAATAAGAGATGGGGGATTTTGGGGGGAAGAGAGAGCTCTACCCTGTTTTCCAAGAAAGGTAGCAGTGGCCCTTTTTAGAGGTCTGACTGGACATGCCTGTTTAGAAGACTATCTCTATAGTTTTGGAGTGGTGGATTCCCCGGACTGTGTTTAGTGTGACTCTAGGCAACCAATGACTTATGAACATTTAAACAATTGTGTTGTACTTTCTCTATATGAGGCCATTGTTAAAAAGTATTGGAGAGCCCGTGAACTGAAGGCTTAGGCGCTAATGTTCGGCATTTGAAAAATAAATAAATTCTTCTAGAAAAAAAATTAATTGACATGTAAAAACTTTCACATTTCACATTTATCTCCTAAAGACAGTAATCTGTAGACTAATATGAGACATTCAACCCCCTTAAAATTCAACATGGTACACCGAACATACCTCAACAAAAATATTTTATTTAATATTTTTATGTGACTTTTTAACAATAATTTTTAATCCAGAAATAAACCAACGTTTAATACGTGTGTCAAATATTTCACTCAAAATAAAATAATAAAAATGAGACAAGTTTTCGCTCATAGACTACCAAAAGACCACCTTGTTTTTTTTTTGTTCTAGACTTTTCGAAATGTAGGAATGTTATGTTTGTTAATCGCAGGAAAGAAAAACTATATATTTTTCTGTACAGGCTTAATACATGTTGTAATCATAGTTAATTCGTATGATATATACACCATATAGCTCATTTTTTTTTCAAATGTAAATGAATGGAGATTACTCAAAGTGATTTTAGCCTTTTTTTAAAAATAATAACGTGTTATACTTCAGAAATTTTAAAATACGTGAAAAAGGTAGTATACAATTTAGTCATGTGAAGTAGATCTTTGAAAAGAAATAGACCCAAGACAACATTCTTGAAAATATTCCATATATCTTAAAAATTATCCATACGTTAACTATAATAAAATTACGTAAAAAATTCGAAAAAGCAATACTTAAATGCTTGTATTTTGAAAAAAACTATAGGTGATGGAAAAAGGCTTACATTTTTGAATTCAGCATGAAAAGTTGCATAAAAACTTTATAAACCTTCCGTGTGCCAAAATTTCTGTTGACTAGTGTTATTAGGTATCTCATATATGTACAAATATTCGACTTACTCATTGATTGAGCAAAATCTTATACATTTTTAAGCGATAACAAAATTACAGATATTTTATTCCAAATTTTCAACAAATATTGTTTTGAATAATATTTTCTCAGGCTGCTAGGAAAGAAACGTTTCTTTTTTCCTCCTACGATGCGTTTTCAGTGAATTTTTACGATCGCCATATTCGGTATCCAACTGCAAACACTCATCATGTAGAACGACAGTTCTACTAGTGACGCAGCCAGCCCCAACCAACCAACCGTAAAATTTCGCGGCACTTATATATACAGCTAACTTTTCTATTTTCAAAAGTGTCTCATCTGGATCTCGGCATCCGCTCTAACGAATTTTTTACAATTAATATATGATTTTAATCGGTGCCAAATTCGATGAGTGACGTCGCCGGTTAAGCTAGGAAAACTCGTTTTTTTTATTTAATCCAGTTCAAAGAGGGAACTATTTAACCCGCGTAAGGAAATACGGAAAATGATCTCGTTTTAAAGGCGGTAAACAAGGCAGAGAGTAGGAATAGCAAGTAAGAAGGGCAAGTAAAATTTACGTAAATATTTAGTTAGTGTCATAGTAACCAAACTAAGTGCAATGTATTTGAAAATTTTGCTTGCCCTTTTGGATAGCGTGACGCAAAAGATAAATTAAATTATTGAAATAAATTCATTTGAATATATTATACAGACTCAGTGAAAATGTGATACATTTGACAGTGTATTTCATAATTAAAAGCATTGCTTAAATGCGTATATCTTCTTTAGAAAATAAAACGAAAGTAACTGTAATGGAATTTAAAAACAAATCTTTAAAATTCTCAGCAGGGCGTCACTCAAAATTTGATATCATTATTTTTAAGACCCGTATTTAAAATTCATAGATCTATAAAGTAAAATGCTGCGTCACAAATTTTTAACCAGTTGAGGGTTTTTGCATGGGGATATAGTTCACAGGCAAATCGAAAACTGATGCAGCAATCATGTTTATATTTTTCTTTTATTATATCAAAACACGCGAGACAACTATTTATTAAAAAAAGCACATAAACTGGAAACTCCATAGATTGTTGGTCCAAGATAAAGTAATTGTTATCGCTTTGTTCAATATATGTTCTCATTTTCTATCCTTCCCTTTTGGCTTGAAAGTCCAAGGCCAACTGAAGTGCATTAATAAATTTAATTTTACTAAACATTTTCTGTAAGCAAATTTGCTGAAGCAACACGATCGTATGAGCGGCATAAATTATCAAAAATCTGAAATAATTATTCATCATGTAGAGAATAATTGTAAATGAAGTTACGTTTTAAAACTCCTTTTAAAATGATGTCTACTGGCTAAGCACTTCTTGAATTAGAAATCACAGTGAAATACATTTTTAAATCAGAGTACTATGGCTCAGTCAAAAATCGTTGACTGAAGTGATAGTGAATACAGGGTGATCCAAAAGCTCTTTTGCGGATTTTCAGGAAGGTACAGAACACAAAGAGAAACTGTAAACAAAAAAAAAATGTTATATTGCAATCTTCACCTTCCACAGCATTTAGTAACAACTTCAAGAGCAGAATTCGTTCGTCAAATTTACATTGACAGTTTGAAAAATGTATTCTTTGAAAAAATCATTCAAAAAACATACATTGTTTGTAACGTGTGTATCACTACAAATATCTAAGCAATTTAAAATACATTATTTGAGATACTTGCATTCCCCATTGCTATATATTTGTAATGGATCTTTTGAATACCATACAGCTAATTTTTGAATACCATACAGAAAGTTAAATTAGCAGTGAGACTTTAAAAAAACAAAAAAAAACCACTTTCTTTCGTCGTTTTTAAAGTGTGGGGTGTTAAGGCCATTTATCTGCTCAAGGGATCTAGGCCTAAGGGGGGGAGGGACTTCTGTGGGATCCTAACCCGTATTTACGTGAAGTTTCGGAGAAAACCACGGAAAACTCCGAATGGTTAGGTAGTCGGACGCGACCTAGTTTCGAACCAGGCACCTACCAGTTCAAAGCGCTAGCGCTATGCCTCTGGTGGGGCTCGTCGTTTTTAAAGAATACTGCCATTGATTTGAGTTGGATGAGATGTCAGAATCCATTGTATTGTAAAAAGGTTTTATAGCAAAAAATAGTAATTTGTTCAAGAAGTGACGGTAGATGAAAAGTTGAAATTCCTTCTAAGAATATCATTGTAACACAGTTTTAAAACAGCGCCCATGCTGATCATGTTTATGATCTGACAAGAATTTTTCGCAGATCACGTTAAAGAGAAGTAAAACGACTTTTATAATTAACCCTCTCAGTGTTCAATTTGTGCACCAAAATCGCTTCAAAATTTGTGTAATTTTTTTTTTCATATTTCGAATCTATATACATTCGAATGTATATAGATTCGATATATGCATTCTAATGTATATAGAATGCATACATTAGAAATTGAATTGTGAATTTTTTCTTTCTAGAAAAGGATTTTTATATAGATTTTTATCATAAGAAACTAATATTAAACTCTAATTTATTTCACTGGTTAAACGGTGAAAACCCGGTATGCTTTCCTCAATACAGGAAGAAAAACACCAACCTAAAGTTAATCTTAATATCAACATATTTACACATCTTTAATAATTCTACAAACGATAGCATTTTTCAAATGGTTATGCTAAATTATATAAACTCATTCTGTATATAAGCATAACAATTATTACTTTGACAATTTTTATGAAGGTGTGAATTACAAAAATATTATTATCTTATAATTTCTTTAGGAAAAGGAAACATGTTTTCCTTCTCAAATTATACGAATACCGCTACCCTGCTCATAAAACAAACCCGGAATACATTTATGCAAAATATATCCTCCATAATTTTAAATTTATACTAGAGATGATCCAAGAAATGTAAAAGAAAAATTGCCTCCAATAGTTCAAAAATATATATTCACAGATGGGGATATATATACATATATATATGTATATATTCATTTTCTGGAAAGAATCAACGGACCGTAGATCTAAAACACCCCCAACCGAATCTTTGGGAAAATTGACATGCCTATATATGGATAACTTGATAGCTCCTGTCTTTTGCACTCGTGTCTCTATTTGGTTGTTTTAGACCAGAATAGAAAATACACAGAAGAAATGAAGGATTGTTAGACAACTCCTTTAAAATTCCAGTGTATGATAACATCAGTTCATGAACGTACGAATAATGCGAGATATTTGAATAATATGAGATTTCTTATTAAATTATGCATGACCTGTTTATTCAAATTTCCTTTCAAAGGGATATTAGTTTATTATGGTTCTGGATGCGTTGTATTTCTTGAGATGCGTTTACATTGTGATAAAATTTATCGTTGAACATATATTCTCGTATATGAAATTATTTGAGAAAATCAGACAAGTAATTATTTCAAATATTTTAGATATAAAAAAAATTTATATAGGGTAGAAATATATATATATGTGTGTATATGATCAGGAGGTGTAATTGTAAGTAAGCTAAACTAGAAACTTTCCAAACTTAACCAAGAAAACTTTCGTTTTTTGGAAATTTCAAAAAACGAAATGATTGTAAATAATTAAAGATGGGAATAAGGAGAACAGATCGCGATGATTCCACGATTTTGAATGCAACACATCTCAGTAATCTCAAATGTTTTCAATACGTTTCCAGAAAGCCTATTTTCTGTTAGTCCCTCAGAGTCTATGGCTTAGAGGTAGTGACAGGTCATGCCGTTGAGGAACAACTACTTGAAA
Organism: Cheiracanthium punctorium; assembly: GCA_038373885.1. Lineage (NCBI taxonomy): Eukaryota > Metazoa > Arthropoda > Arachnida > Araneae > Cheiracanthiidae > Cheiracanthium > Cheiracanthium punctorium. The sequence goes on from JAWZYV010002045.1 coordinate 204,785, forward strand.
CATTTTTATATTTATTCTTTAAATCCTTCAAGACCGCTTACGTGATATTCATCAAATTTGGAACAGGGATAGTGATCATGTTTAGACATTACTAAAGCTTAATGATCTGTCATATCGTTGGAGGAGGATTTTCAATGATTACTGAAAATAACGGAATTTCAAAGATTGAATTTTGCGACATTTGCTGGCTAACTCTTTAAGATTGCTCTTGCGATCTTGACTATATTCGGCAGAGTAATAGTGGTCGTGGCGTAGATGGTATCAAAGTGAGATGATAGTGACCGATCGTGTCATTGCGGAACAAAAACTGAAAACAATTTTCTATTGATTTAACATCACAGTCAAAGTAGCACTTTGAAATCTAGAGGCTATATTCAAATCACTACTTTCGCATTTCCCAGATGTACGCTAATGCAAGATTAGAGAATTTTTTTTCTATCACATTTAAAAAGTGCGAAAAGTTTGTCTAATAGATTAATCTTAATGTATAAAGAATTTCATTCTGATTAATTCTTCTCTGATTCGTCAGAAATGCGGCGATAAAATAAACGTACTTTGCGTAAATTTTACGACGAAGTGTTGGCAGCATAGGTTTGCCAATGTTTCGTCATAATTTTTACGGTAATACTTTTTTACAGTAGAAGTAAGTCATTACGTGTCCCGTATTTGGTAACCCAAAAGAACTTATGTAAACGCAGCTCCTAAACATCGACATCAAGACATGCTAATTGCTGCTTTGAATAATGGAAAAATCTGGCATCTTTAACCGGGAGCAAGGTTCCAAGCTTCAAGTACATTCACGAAAATGTCGCAAAAAATATTGAAAAAGAGTACTTACATGCACCTATTCTCACATTTTCACTCGCTCGCATAGTATAGGTGATTTACACGTACCACAAAAAGATCCTCATGAAACGCTACAAGTAAAGAGAAAAATCTGCAAATTACCAGTTAGAGATTCAACGATTTTTGGGAAATTGAGTAGTTTATTTGGCATAACTTCTTGAAAGTGTGTAGAACTCTCTTACTTGCAAAATGTCAAGTAAGGAATCTGTTTTTGAGCAGAAATTTCTGATATGTCATAGAACATCTAGAAATACGTGCAGCGGTAGTGTTGATAAAACTACAAATAAAGTTCTAAAGAAGAGTGAAAAACAGAAATCTCTTTCAGCTAAGAGGTTATCCCATACTCTTGAAGATACTTCGCAGGTAGAACATCTAATTACTTTGAGCGGAGAATCTAGTGTTTGCCTAAACTGGGGTACAGAGACATTCAGTATATTAACCGTCTGGTCCCAGCCGAATCAAATGCGCATCTATCTACCAGCGACTGCTAAAATTGTCGTTAGATATCGCTGACTGCGTCAGCCATTTTGCAGGAATTATGCAGTAAGAAAAAATCTTGCTTTAGTTAAAATTAAAGAGGTGAGGAATAGAAAAAGTACGCAGCACAAAATCTGCGAAGCTGCAAGTATCCGATTTGTTCTGTACTTTGACGGCCGCCGTGATCTTACATAATAGCTTAGCTTTAAATTCAATATTCTGTTATTATACCTCATTATGTTTCTTCTGTCATTATAACTCATGTATTCTCATTATAATACTCTATCGTTATTAAATTCAATACGGTGTCATCTTGAGATGAACTCTCTTATCACCAAATTTCTCTTTCTGTGGTAAATTCTAAATCTACTCTTCCTTGCCCTCCTTCCTTGTAATTTAATATTCATGACTAGCACATTTCCTTAGACATTCCAAAAATTACTCTTAAACATCTTTTATCACACATAATTAGACAAAAAATTATATTCCGTTTTGTGCCAAATTTTACATTTAGATTGATTATTCTAATATATGACTCTATTTAACAGTGCCTCTAAAGCACCCCCTAATACTTGGAATTTTTAAGACAGTTTAAAAAATTAGTTTTTAAGTACTTTTTAAAAATTAGATTTATTCTCAACTATAACTTTAAGAACTGCAAGAAATTTAACTTAAATAAAGAGGGAACATTTTATGGTTCTAATTTTTTTTAGATGACCATGAATGAATTATTAGCGCAATATATCTTTCAGAAATTCAGATTTATCGCACCGATAATTTTCTTCGCAAAAGGAAAGTGTCCGCTTTAAAAGTATGTTCGCAGATGGAAGAAGGGAAGTCATTTTATATAAAGAACCATGGATGTAGAATTCTTCCAGCCGAATCTTTGTAAAATTCAATACGCAAGTATTTCAAAACTTGATCATTCCCATCTTTTGCATTCATGTCTCTGCTTGTAGAATGTTGTGGACGAGATTGAAAAGGGTTGCGAAGAAACTAAGACAACTCTGTAAGGGAAACCACGGTGTAGTGTAACAGCAGTGCTTGAAAGTTCCGAATAATAAGATGTTTTTAGTATAAATTATGCATGAATTGTTTTATAAAACAATATTGGAGATGTATAAGAATGTAGTTTACTGCGACACTTTATTTAAAAGTGGAATCGTGGTATTTCATTCACAACGAAACGTGCCGTTAGATTGTTTTAAAACTAATCGAGCGTTTTTTCTTGTCCTTTTTTTAATTAGAATTTAAAATAATAGAGGGTAAATTCTGCAGAATAATGCTGAAATATAATTTTTTTTTCAAAATTATATTGCCTGTCAAAGTTTGCAGCATTACATAACCAGTCTCAATGATCACATCATTTAATCGTAATTTCAGAGAATTCTTCAAAAAAACAATTTGACAAGTAATTTAGCTGAAATAAACAGGAGACATTAACAGTTTTTATGTTAAATAATTTTTATAAATCACATTACTTCATAAATATAAGACTACTGGTTTTTTTATTTACTGGTGTTTTTGTTTGATTGAAGACGATATTTTTAGTAGTTAACTGTAATGTAAGTTTTCTAGAACAATTATACAAATTATATATGGATATAAGCAAAATAATGAAACTGAAAAATTAAAATAATTACGAATCATTTTCATTATAAAACAGCCGTTAACAAAGTTTTGTGCAAAAAATAATAATTGCATGAAAAGCAGATATCTGTTCGAAAAATCAGCTTTAACTGGTGAGAATAGGCAAATAATAAAGCTATGTGTAGAAAACTACTAGCAAAAGGAAACATCTAATCAAGAGTCTTATGTAATATGAAACGCAGTTGCATGTCGAATGTAGAATTTAATCTTCAACAACTTAAAAGAAAATAAAAATTACTTAACCCCCGCTAAAATATACCTCTGATACGACAATATATATCATTTCCTGGAAGTCATTTTTGGAAATTAGAACACCTTTGCACAGCAAAATATTAACAATCGAATAATTGATAACTGCGAACTTTTGGCATAAAATAACAATTTGGCAAATAGGAAGTATCGCTGAGAAGTCTTTAGTAAGGAGGTGCAAGGGTATTCTGCGTTCTTTTTTATACACAGAAAAATGCAATGTCTGAAAAATTGTAGAGCAAGAGCCAGCGACCGCCAGACCTTCGTCATAGTATAAAACTTTCTTTGCGCATACCCCCAACAGAGGTAGGAACAATCGGCCACTATAAAATTTGGATGATCGTGGCTTTGGCAGGTAACAGGTGGCAAAGGTGTATAAAATTGCCAAAAATTTTCGTCATTTCATAAAGCTTAATTTTTTTATATGTTCTTCTTCGCAGTACTAGAAATCACTTTATCCCTTGCCAGACACTTTTCCATCGTGGCAAACCCCCGCAAGACAATCTCAAAGTCTTGAAAAACGTAATTCTATTACGAGCGCGCTGCAAGAAAGTTCGAGCGTAAGAAAGTTCAGAAGTAGCAGTATAAAATGTGCTTGGCACTTTGTGACAGCTTGACGTACTTCGTCACGTGAGTTTACGAACACAACAGTTTTCCATGACATTGAGATTGTCTGGCGGGGGTTTGCCACGATGGAAAAGTGTCTGGCAAGGGATAAAGTGATTTCTAGTACTGCGAAGAAGAACATATAAAAAAATTAAGCTTTATGAAATGACGAAATTTTCGAAAATTTTATACACCTTTGCCACCTGTTACCTGACAAAGCCACGATCATCCAAACTTTATAGTGGCCGATTGTTCATACCTCTGTTGGGGGGGTATGCGCAGAGAAAGTTTCAGCTTTTATACTATGACGAAGGTCTGGCGGTCGCTGGCTCTTAGACTATTGGCGGTGAAATGAACTCGTAATACTAAGGCATGCTTCACGGAAATCTGATCTAAACGCATTTAGAAAGATTTTAGAAAGAAGTTCGAACGAGATATTCCTGTTGCTGATCATTCAACTGAATTAACTATAGAATAGTTTAAAAGAAAAAAGATTAGTGATTTATTAATTTGAGCCCTTTGTTGCGACTAATCCTCCAACGAAAATGTAGAAGCATAATAAAACAACACTTTTTGGAGACAATATAAAAAAAATAACATTTAGAAGTCGCCATTTTGGTGGAACTGAAAATGTGTTTCAGCACTGGCCCTGAATGCAAATTCCGACTAAGACATTCGGAGGTCCTAGGCACAGCCACCTGCGTCAAAAAAAGGGTCTCTAGATCTGTGGAACGCGATGAACGTTTCGATCGTTCGCCATCTTGCTGGTAGTTGGCACAGCCAGCTGTCGTCAAAAAAGGGTCTCTAGATCTGTGGCACGCGATGAACGTTTCGATCGTCCGCCATCTTGCTGGTAGTTGGCAGAGCCAGCTGTCGTCAAAAAAGGGTCTCTAGATCTGTGGCACGCGATGAACGTTTCGATTGTCCGCCATCTTGCTGGTAGTTAAGTCGAGCGATGGCAACCCTTTTTTCAGCATTGCCCTTTTCAGGCTGCCCTTGTTTCAGCATTGGGCAATCTATCCAGCTGTTCTCGCATTCTTCCATTTTTTAGCAGATGTCAGTGCTGTTAAAAATAATCCTGACAATTTTTTTTGATGGGAAATGACGTGCTAAAAAGTAAAGGATTCTCGTGGAGCTATGTCAACCGCAACTATTTTTATAGAAATCAAATCTATTCTTCGTGACTGGCAACAGTCAAAACGTCAGAGTTTGGTGTTCTGTTCCCAGAGCGGGAACACTGCGCGTTAAAGGGTTAAAACTCTCCCAACATAGCAAGATTCGATATACCCATATTTCAAAAATTTGATCGCTTCTGTATCTTGTACTCGTGTCTCTATTCGGTCGTTCTAGACAAAAACAAAAAGAACACGAAAGAAAAGAAGAAGATGCGTGAGACAACTCCGAGATCAGACCGGTGTAGTATAACAGCAGTGCCCGAAAGTTTCGAAATATGAAATTTACTTAATAAATTATGCATGAACTGCGGTATAAAGCAATACCGGAGAAGTAGCGGAATTTCATTTGGCGTGACACTTTTTATTCAGATTTTGGATATCTGATATTTCACAAGACATTCCTACATTGCGATAAAACTAATCGGTAAACTTATAAAAGGTTGCTTTCTATTCCTTGAAATAAAATTTAAGGAAGTGATAAGGTTTTGCTGCAAAATGATGTTGAAATAAATTTTCTGTATGTTTTGGTGAATTTTCTTTAAAAGTTTGTAAGTACAATGCTTTCTAAAAATGTTAAATTGAAATGATGTAAATTATATTTTACAGAAGTTTTTAAAGATTTTGTAATATATTTCTGCTTCAAATACTTTGAAGTATTCTAACCTTTTTAAAATTAAATACCCTGTCTCAAAAGATGTCTATAAACGAAATAAATTACTAGTCTGCATTCTATAAATACAAAAATATATAACTCAATCACTCAATGTAAGCATTAGACAGCTTGTAGGGATGGACGCGAGACGAAAAATTGGTGTCTCGCGTCTTGCAAAACAGCCGAAAAGCTTTGTCTCGTCTCGCAAAAATCCCTATATCATAATGTTAAAAATGCTTGTCTCGTCTCTCAAAAAAGCTGTAAATCTCTGTCTCGTCTCGCAAAAAGTCGTCTCGCGTCCATCCCTAACAGCTTGATTCGAAGTATAAAAACATTAAATTGCTTAAGTTGAAACAGACGTTGAATCCAGATCAAGAAACAGATAGAAATAGAATTATATTGTTGATATCTTGTTTAATATATCACAGGCTCATTAACTTATGATCAATGGAATATTATGAGGACCTTACAAGTTTAAATGCTCACGAGATCTAAAGTAACGGCAATTAAAGGCAATGAAATAAGATAAATTCACAATACACATGTGCACGGGGATAATTTTCCTCACACAATGAGGATCCATATTACTAAATATGGACGCATGAAATTCTGGCAGCAAATTTTAGTTTCTTTCCGAATTACTTTATTGTTTTATTTCCAGGTTATCGTTTTAGATTCACCAATTAACTAGCTCCAAACTGACACTAAATTTACGGCATACTAAAACGTTTTACCGTAAGAGTCCCATCAGGATAAAATAACTCGGCAAAAATTTGACATACCGGCTATTTAAGAAGAATAAATACCATGGAAAATTCTACAGTATTTATTATCCTTCAACTGTCACCATATCAATTATAATTCTTTATTATTTTTCTTTCATACATTCATATTTTATTTTTCTTTATTATTTTTCTTTCATGAATTGGAAATCCCTTTCACATAAAAAAGTAGTAGTATATCACCAATTGTTGCAAAATAGTAAAGACCATAAGTATCAAGAGATCATTAAGTACCACTTTCGTGGTACAAGTAGGTCCTCATCTGTGAGTATTTGAGTCTCATTACTTGGTACAAAAGCACTTTCTTTTCCAGATCTTTCTTTTCAGAACATGTAAATATAACTTTTCTGTCCCTCCATAGCTATTTAGTAGCTATGATATTTTCTCATAATAAAATTTTATAAAATATACTTTAGTTAATTTAGTTAATTAGTTAATCGAATCTGCAAAGTGGAATATTTTCCTTGAACATGAAACTGCATTAAAGTTTAATCGTAAGAAAGAAAAATAGTTACTTCCCGTTTCTTCCTACGTTAATGCCAACGCTATCCGCTACTCGGAGTACTTTGACCAATTAGGTTTCGGAATTTATTCGTGCGTATGCACTGTACTGTCTAATTGCATTTAACGTTATTGCTGGCGTGAGTGAAACCGCTATGCACAAACTCCCTATTAAGACATTTTAGTTACTGTAAGATATTCCCGTTAAATGTGTGCGCTATTTTGTCACCCTATCCAAATTTAGTGGTTAACAAATTGCTTTCATGAATTCTAAATTTTAAATTGGCATTTTACAATTTTCTTGCTCCTTCTAACTACTCATGCAATGTTATAAAGAGTAATACAAGACAGTACTCAAGAGCTTGCTTCAGGAAACTAACCCCCCCCTCCCCCTCATAAATTTCGAATTTTGTTAACAAAATAATAATGAAGTTCTTAGTGAACAATTGCGCGTTCTCTACGGGTTGAAAAACCTTAATTTGCTTTTTCAGGGTACGACCCTGCGTAATCTATATTTACTCGAGCTAGCGGGAAATAAAGTCCTAATAAGCCGATAAGCATTCTTGATTCATTATTAAAATTTTAAAATATGAGAAAACTGGTCAACTTTCGTGCAGCATTTAATTTGACAGATTTGAGTTTTTTCTATTAAAATGTCAAATTCAGTGGGGCATCTTTTTATTTATATCCTGCTCAACAGGAGCATATAATCCAGATAGAAGAATGTGTCTAAAAAAATACTTTTGGGCAAGTTACAGGCATTGGTTTGGAACTAGTTATCAAACTCAAACTAGTTATTCAGATTCACCTAGAGACATGACATTCTCTAGTATTTACTGCTAAATTTCTACAAATTAGTAATTTCAATTTTATTAAATTAATGCTCAAAATTTACGAAAAATTTAATAACTCTAAATTAATTTTTAAAACATTTTCCACTTAAATCTAGACAAATATATTAAGCTAAAGAATTTGTTTGTATGCTTGTTTGAACAGGCTAATCTCAGGAATTACCAGTTCGACTGGAAGAATTTCTTTATTGCGGTACATAGCTCGTTTAATAGACGGTTTCAATACCAGAGTTATCCGACGAAGTTTGTTTAATTTAACTAATTAAAATGCCTCGTAGAAAATCGCAGCTATCTCTATAGTCTATAACAGCAAAACGGCTGTAGCTTTTGTGTGTGCTGAAACGGAAGATGAAACATGAATAGGTTAGTTAGTAAAAATATTATTTTAACAGCACTTGGTCTTGTAGTTAACATGTGCGCGAAACAGGCATGAAAATTTAACACACAGTGTAGCACTTTATGTAGCTGTCTACGCTATTTTGAATGAGAAGTTTTAAATGAAATCTTAATTACAGAAAACTAACTGAAACTGCTGAAACTGAGGAATTCTCGGTACCTATATATACCCATCACCAATCTTAAAAAGAAATTTTCCAGCTCTGTACACAAATCTTTAAATTTTATTCATAATAAATTTAAAAGAAGAGCTATGTTCTGAATATATTTCTATAAATAAATCTTATTAATTTTAAATCAAGGTCTTAGGATTTTAATAATCTTTTAAACGTTTATCTTGCTGTATTTGTTATCATCTCTGACATTATAATAGTTTTTTTTCTGGGGTAAATTTTATTATCTTTCTTCTTTACCTTAAACAAAAACTCACATAAAAAATACTTGAAAAAAAACACGCTTCTTAAAATATGGTGGTGAAATAATACGTTCACTTTTTACACCGATGGGGAAACTCAAATCTTTTCGTGTGTCAACTAAAAGCATGAACTTTTTTTTTTGCGCTGGCGCTTCAAAGGATATTAAGAGGTTTTTTTTTTCAGCTCCATAGAATTTCATGTGAATATCTAACTCCTGGTCTCTATAGAGAAATGCATGGATCATGCATCCAACAAATAGAAAATAAATGTGGAAGATTATCGCATCGTTAATGTCTTCTGCTTCACTGACGCTCGTACTTTATGCCGGATTATGAGGATGTCAAAGCTTTATACATAGAAAGTTCCACGGACATCTTTTTCATGAAAAATAATGGTGGATAATTTTAGCTAGCTATGTAGACTTAATTGCCTTAATATTAATCGCTTCAAAATAACATATTGGCTACATGTGTAAACAAACAGATCAACGCTCAATCGCTTTAGAATTCTTTTTAATATGGGCATTTTCATTTATATTTAATGTGCCGTATTTGTGATGATTTAAGTGCATCACGTGTATATGCACAACTGTTTTGCGATTTTGATACCCATATAAATACGCACTGCTTAAAAATGTTAATATAAATTGCTATTTTCTTATTAAAAATCATTACTCATGTTTTCCCGAATTTCTGAAAAGTTTAAACATCGCTTCAGATAATTTTTCTGTGAACGGCAAATCAGTCAGTTGTTTTTACATCCACATCCGATTCAAGTTATAATTAAACTGCCACTTTTTGTCAAAATCAGGGGTATAGCCTACAGCACCCTAAAATGATTTTGCCAATGCAATTTATCTGAAACCTTTCCTATTCAAACAAACAAAAAATCATTCTAAACGCACAAAGTGCATTAAATCAATAAAAAATGAAACAAGAAACATCAATATTTGTTTATAAAATAAATCATGTTACTTTTCGTTTCGCTGCCGTGTAAAATGTAATAGCGATGTATAAACAGCGATTGGTACAGGAATCGGGTATTAATACCGCAAGTATTATTGGTAGAGTTGAAGACAAATGCATAAATGCATAAAGCGAGAAGCTTTCAAATAAATGATATTGAAAATAAGCCATGAAATTTAAAATCGATATTGCATCTAGACGCGAAGTTGTTGTCAATATATCTTTTTCATTTCATGAAAGAACTTTTCAATACCATGTATGGATTACTTTCTTTCAATAATCATAGTTTTATTCTTAACTAGCTGCGTGCGCGTTCTTCGCACGGTAGGAAACGAAAATTTTCCTTACATGTGTAATTCGAAATTATTCGTGATGTGGAATTTAAAAAAAAACAAAAGAGCAAAATTATTTGACTCTTAATGTAAAGTTTGTGTCATGAGTACTAACCTGATCATTGCAGTATAATGACTCAAAAAACTACGTCAGTGTCATTCACTATCAAAAAAGTGGAAAGCTTAATGGTTTGCAGAGAACTCCTGGCTTTCAAAATGTCTTATTTCTATATAATACTGTTTTTTAGGCTCAAGTTGTAGCATTAAATACCTAAGACACTACATGAAATGGAGCACCATTTATTTCTTTCCGAACATGTACCATATAAGGAAAGTATTGTAATCATGAAAAAATTCGACTTCGAGATTTTGGTGTATTTACACGTTTTGAGGTCTTCTGAATTCATTTATGCTATTTTCAAGAGATGTTTTTAAAATAGCTGTGCACCCGCTCTTCATACGGGAAGAAGGGAATATTTTACTACTAAAATCATATCTCCATGTGACAAAACAGAATTTCATTTTTAAAAAAGTTCAAGTAATCTCCTCTGTTGAAATTACTGCCGGATATATTAACGCAAATTAGAATTACTTTTCATTTAGTTGGTTGTAAGACAACCGTTGAAAAAGGATAAACACTTTTAATTTCATGAAATATTTATTAACGTGGTACATTGCGATTTATTCATATTATCTTTATAAATCTAATAATACTACCTATTACGTACATTAATACTATCTATACTCGCTTCTCCCTCTTCAAGGCTCCCTTAAAAGAAACAGCTTAGATTATTTGGCCTCAGTGGGATCTTGTGATTCTGTGGCGATTCTTTGCAATTTACGCATTAGTATAAATAATAATCATTTCACATAATGGTTGCCATTAAGGAAACTCTCCATATATATTTAATTTATACATAGTTTTATAAGATTGGCGTATTTAGCGCCGCAAACCATTTCATCTTACTGCGGGGAGAAAATATCCAAGGGGTGCCATTTTAAATATCCATGTATCTAATATAGCCATATCTTTTATATCCTCCATAGTCCTGTCTCCTGAAAAACATCAAACAGTGTAATCTCGAGGAGCTACTTATTCCCATTTTAATTGTGACAGGGCGTTAGAGTTGCAGAGTTTACAAATTTCACGCATTTTTTTTAAATTTATGACGTCACTGTTTGACTGCCGTAAAGGATACCCCGGTAGATTGAGGGAGTTAATTTCGATATTTCGCATAATTGTTTTCAAACGGTATCATTAAAACTTTGCGTTGGACCTTTATGGAGGAACGTAATTCAACGTTAAAATAAAACTATACTCGCAACCTGCATGCGTATGTTAGGCAACGCCTGCGCTAAATTAAATGCCAAAAATAAAAATAGTAAATAGAAAAATTTTAATATATCGCGCTTTGAAACGAACTTTGTAACTTTTAAAATGAACATTTTCAGCGCCGTGAAAACATTTCAATTTTTAAATAAGCACCGGATTAAAATACCTCTTCTAATAATAATAATCGTGAATTTCTTAGTTTATTTCTACAGTAAATTTTAATCAAAATATCGTCTCCCTGTGTTGAAAATAGAGCTGGAATAAATGAGTTAAAATTATGGCGTAATTTTTACGTATCTTAAAGCATTTGACGTCATAGATCCTCACTTGCGAATTGAAATTCTGATATCCCATTTAAAAACTCGATTGGTTGAAAAAACCCTTTTTTTTAATCCTTTCTGTGGCAACAACCGAACATAAATTCTCGTGCCGTGATCGCAATGTAATGAATGGCGTAAGATCGCGTTGATGCTATTAAATTCTAAACATTAGGCTGCATTAAAATTCGTAAAAAATCATCTAATTTACATAATTTTTTCGTTTTTATTTTAAAAGAGGGAAAAAAGAATGTTTCACGATTTGTCAAAATATACCAGAAGTTATGACGGATAGAATTCAAGATGCGACAGTTTTAAAATTATTTTACGAAACAATTCGCCGAAGCAAATGCTTAGTAAAAAAATTCCTAAAAATCGGTAAATCATGTTACGTATTCAGAACAAACTGTTTTTAAAAGAAAATTTCTTCCTCTATCCGATGATACAAATGCCGTTTTGCTGCGAGCGTAATTTCCGCCGTTATTACGAATTAGGTGAGAAAAAATGCCAAAAATCGCATGAAACATAAAATAAAAAAAAATTCTAGGTCGAATTTTGAAAAAATCGCTTCGAGGTGCACAACTACATATTTACATCTTCCCGAGTACCAAATTTGGTGTTTCTAGGTGTAGCCGTTTGTCGGTAACGCTGCCGACAGACACACACACACACACAGACAGACACCTTCTTTTATAATAAGTAGAGAAGAGATAAGCGTTTTTTAGTATCAGGTGAAAGTTTCAGGAGCTTTTACTGAATGTGTAGAACATGTTTTTATGATGTAAAAAAAAAATAGATAAGTAATGATTCGATATAGCTGGTACACACATGTATGCATATTGTTGCGGAATTACTCTGCTACTCCTGGGGTTCGTCGGTCTAAAGTCCAGTTGGTGTAAAAAATTCAAGTAAAAAGTAACTTGTCAGGATGGAACACAAACTTTATTGCTTCTAGAACTTCGTAGAACAATCAGCTGTACACAATTCACAAGCACAATCTAGCAGTAATGTGCTTTTAACAGTTCGCTTAGATCAGAAGCTCTCACAAATGCTGTATTTCTCACACAAAATAGAACACTTTCACTGGCAAGAATTCAGTGAAAATATACGAGAAATAACACCAACAGTCTCTCAAGACTCAGCGATGAAGAATTTACACACAGCACTTAAATTCAAAGCTTCACAAACAGCGCGAAACACAGCTTCCTTCACAAAGCAAGCGTATTCACTCTCTCAAGGCTTGATCAACACTGAACTGTCGGGGCAGCGCGCCGGTTTATATAGGGGAGGCAGAAACTGCGGGAAGCTTCTAGAGGAGTATATTTCTTGAAGATTCTACATAAAGCGAGAATATTGATTACGTCATAGAAGAGAAATGTTAGATTATTATGCGTTTTTAATGCAGGAAAAACAACTTCCAGGCCCCATTGGGAAAAGCGCACCAAATGACCAAAAAGTCGCCAAGCTTGGCGACTTTATTTGGCGCCAAAAATAAGTCCTCAAAAGTGAAGAGATCTAAGCTCTAGGACCAATATTTCTCGAGTTTTCTAGAAATCCCATATATTTGAATGGGAAACCGAAACCTCCGTATCTCCGGTTCTAATTGGCCGATTTTGATGCAACAAAAAGCAAAATTTATCTATTTGAAGCGTAGAATACGAATTTTAAACCATTTTAAGCCCCAGAGCATCGGGTTGCCCCGAAAATTCGTAACAATATGTTGTATTACAAATTAAAACATCTATAATGTTTTCAGATTAGACATTTTTTCAACTTCTAAAAAAATGTAGTTGGCCATATAATAGCCGAGTGGATAAGCTATTGCCATAAGCTTTTAGATACGAAAGTGAGAACCGAAGATTTCATTTGTGCAGTTTAACAACAGTTCAGAACGTGGGACTGCAATTCCGCAGCTTGTAGTAAACTATAAGTAAGAACAACCGAATGTTTCGAATGCACTCTCTGCACTGTCTGGAAGCCCAGTGTACCAATTTATACGTTACATCCATATTTACAGAGTAAAAATCGGTTCAACATTCCTGAACTATTTTATGCTGTGTAATACTTTGTTAAAACATAAGAGTCCGTTTCATCTGCATATACTAAATAAATTTAATAAATCACATATACAAGGTTTTAAAATGAATACTAAAATCAAAAATGTATCAAAATAAATCAAAAATAACTTTTTAACAGCATTAATGATAATCTAATTTTAATAAAAAGTAGTTTTACTGGAAAAGTTTTATATGAAAATTTAAACGCAAATGTTTCGTTCTTCTTCAAGAGTATATTAAATTACCTGAGTCAGTTCATTTTTTCCACTTTGAAAAGATTTAATTTTTGGAATTACTCAAGTCGATTTATTACAAATTCTTCAGAACAGAAACTCTTTGAAGTAACCTGGAAAAAGAGATTTTTTTTCTAAGAAATATTCAATGCTTTAGTAATTGATTCCGATGAATTAAATTCGGAAGTGGTTTTGATATTACTTTTTCTGAATTTTGAAATTATTTTAAATATTTTACTAATAAATTTGTGAACAGCCCCTATAGGCAATCAATACCGGAAGACTAAGATTTCTTACATTTGTGATTTATAAGATTAAAACTTTTGCAATAATATTTATCTTACATTGAGCTTACATTAAAAAATATATCCAATTAGACACATATATACTTTATGCGATAGAAGTGATTCATTGGATAATTTTCACAATATAAAACATATTCAGTAAATATTGGTGTTACTTCGGTATTTTTCCTTATGTTGTATAAATATTCATGTTGTAGTATAAATGGTTCTAAGTGAATCAAACGTAACTTAAAAGAAACATTTAATGCAAAATGCAACATGTAAAAGAGCTACATAAAAAAATTATTCGTACATCATTCATTATCATAAACTAAAAAATAACAAAAATAAATATAACTAACATGATTGTTGATTTTTATGACTAGTGTTGATGTAACATGACCTAAGGCTGTCTAAGACATATCAGCTTAAAACGCGCTAAATAGTGAGAATTTATTGATATCGAATTCGGAAAAAAAATACTGACACTGAATTAAAACTTTTGTAAATCCTTTTTCCTTTCATACGATATTTACAGAATCTCCAGAGTCCTATAAAATATTCAATAAATTTCTTTTACACACGAAAGGATTTTTACTGTGCAGTTCTATTAATAAATAAATAAATAAAATCTAAGTCCAACAAAGAGTTAATCTATGAAATTATGAAAGATATTTTTCACAAAATACATAAACTAAATAGCAAGTTAATACTATGATGCATAAAAAAATTAATCATGTGAGTAGGCATTAATCGTCACACCTCAACTATACTGATAATTTTCAGTTTAATTTATTGTAAGATCTCGGATTTTTCTTGGGGAGGGGAAAGGAGAGATATTAACCTTATTAAATGCAAACATGTATTGTTTTATGCTAATACAGCACTGCTACTATCAACTACTTCATTAATTTTTTTATTATTATTTCAAGGTTTATAAAATCAAAAAGGAACAAGTACATAAATTACGACAAAAAAAAGAAAGAAAGAAAAGAAGGGAAATAAAAAGGTAATAAAAGGTCATCGACCCACGTACAATCCACGAAAAACATATCTCAATCTAAAGTTTCCAGAAATTGCAATTTATTAAATATATATCAGCGATAATTTTACACGCTTTGAATACGTAATTACAAATTACTGCATTTTCATACTTAACGAAAAATTAATATCCTTGTAGAAGGCCTCTATTATTGCAGAATTTCAAATTAGAGATTACTATTTTCAGTCCAAGAATGTGGACCCAAAAGCTCATTAAAAAAAAAATTACAATACGAGAATTGACATTCAACATTAATTATTAATAAGCTAGTCTAAAACTTCATTTAAATCTAAAAGCTTGATTACAGCTATTTTAAAATTTGGTTCATGGGCAAGAGCCTACTCAAACTCACACATTAGATATAAGCAAATGGGTGCTTAGCAACATAATGTAAATTTCTTATATCAACTTAGTTTGGATTGCTCAGCAGCTAATAATCGCTTTTTTTAGGAGAGTGAATAATTTGATCTCGTAATATGTAAGGGTTATTTTCTATTTTTTAACAAGCTGGCAACTGCATGTTTAGATACATAAACACATGCATGCGCGTAACCAACAGAACCCCTTAAATATGCCCTTTTTTCCACTGTTTAAATATCTATCATTGTAAAAATAAATATGCCACATGCTTATACAAAATCCTCTTGCATTTTTTATGTGAAATAAATTACTTTTTTAAACCCTTCAATGTCGCACCATAACGTCAGTGGCTTAGAAAACAATTTCAAAGAATATTAACGCATCATTAGAACTCACACACTTATATAGTTTTCTAAAACCTACTTTGTAAAGCATGCGCTTCACTTTTTTATACAATTTTTAAATGCTGAAGATTATTACAAGCAGTTTGAAACATCAGTATAGAATGGGAGAAGGCGAAAAATGTTTTGCATCCCCGCTGCCATTAATATTCATAAAAGTTAAATCAAATTAATTCTGTTTAGTCACGCATTATCAGATTTCTCGCATTATAAGATTCAGGGCCTTGTTTTACATATTCCCAAGTAATTGATGATGTAGGTTTTTGCGAGGTGTGATTTAATATATGTATCTATCGTCTAGAGGATAATACGGAAGATAACTTGAAGTCACTGCACCATTTCAAAGCTATATTCTCAAAAGTTAGGACTAGTCTACATCATATTAAATTTAAAGGATAAATTCATTTTTCATTGAAACATTCGTGATGAAGACAACTTTATTTTGTAAATGACTATGTCATTTTATCTCCACACCCTTTATTGAAAATTGTCCAAAAAACTTATCCCCAAAATGTATCTCAAAAATGGGACATAAAGATGAGACGTAAAAGTATGCGGCATATACATACTGAGTATTTTACATATATTTTAATACTATTAGTTCACAACAGCTTTAATCTATTGTTACAATATTTCGTAAGCTGTAGAATATGCATCACATGTATTTTTCTATAAATAGGTTACAATCATAAAAAATTCAACAGCTTAAGAAAATTGTTGAGTATTGACTTGTTTATTTTTTTACTGTGCAATGTCCTATCCTCCTGAATTCTGTATCCCTCAATAAACATTTATGTACTTGGATAAATGTTTATTAAGGTAACTGTTAACTGTAACTGTGCTCGAGCACGCATTCTTTTTACTTTTTCTATAATTTTCCTTCTTGATGTTACCTTGTTATGTGATGTGCCTGTTTCTTCCGTTCTAATTTAATATGTGTATTTAATAAGTAAATGTTGTTTTAAAATCCCACGCTTACCATGTTTGTGCCATAACTCTGCTAACATTTCTAAAAGGTTATGGATACTAGATGGATTAATTTATTTATTTGCTGATTTTTAACGTTCGTTTCAAGACTGCATCATTTATCCTCAAAATGGCGACTGGAACTTGGCGAATTGAAACACTGAATAAAGATAATTACGAACCATGGAAACATAAAACATGGACTCATAAAATTAAGGATGCATCAAGAATAAATTGCAAAAGGTGTAAACGCATCGGGCACTGGGCCAGCGAATGTGAAAGTGGAAAAAAGAATAACTTTAAACATAAGCCTGTGATTCTTATCCACCCTGGATGACTCGCCAATAGGGTTACCAGGCGAAATATAGCACCCTACTCACCTAAAGTTCTCTCAACAATATCATGTAACGAAAAGAAAAATTTTTGGTGTGTTAAAATAGATACTAAAAATTATATAAGTTACTTTAGTTATCATCGACCCACGTTTGCAATTGCAATTAAAGATCAGTAAACCCTCTTACTTCCAGGCGATGAAATAATTGTAAAGGAAGAATAAAAGAAAAAGAAAAAGGGTGAGAGATAAAATGACATAGTCATTTAATATCGTTTTAATATGAAAATAATGAAACTAAAAAATTAGGGGAGTTCAGGGAGGTCTCCCCCTGACGAGGCTCGAACAGCCTAGTTTTATTTCTATCTATCTATTTTATTTTTCCTGAATAGTGAAACTAGAAGACATGGGCATACACAAAAAGGCGCGTAAAGATACTAGTTTTGCATTTCTTATCTCAAATCCCCCGCTATGGCCGAATGACTAAGCCACTGAACATGGCAGACGGCTAAGTGTGAAGGTCCCACGCTCATGCCCAGCTGTCTAACGGTCAGGGGTTTTGGGTGTAATGTAAATACGAGTTAGAACCCGTTAAAAAGTCCTCCTACCAAGGCACTTTCTCCGTAGGCATATGTTCCTCGTTTAGACTTGCCATAACCTACAAACAAACAAACATCTGAAATTGGTTCAGTTTAGGTGACCACAGATAATGGGCAACGTTTTATGCCTATTACTCTGCTCCATAATAGAAAGGTCATCATATCCAGCCCTCGTAGCGGTCAAGGCTATAGCAGGCAGTTGACCCGGATATTGAAAAGAAAAAAGAAATTTCTTCATATATAGCACTATAGGCTGTTTCGCATACTGTTTGTATGTCAGGATATCATAAATTTAACATAAATGTACCCATCTCACACACAATAAAACTTTCGCTTTACATAAAATTTTATAAAGATTGTTCAATTTGTCGTAAAACAACGTAACAATGCTAAAAAAACAATATGTATAAAGATTCATATCACAAAATACAAACCCATAACCTTTGAGTTGCATAGTGCTGTAAGTGAGGCTTTGGTACTTCTCGGCCAGAGATAAATGATCAAGTTTGACGCGTTGCCAAAAAAATGGAACAGTCCGAAGGGGAGAAAGGAAGTTCTCGCAGGGACGGAAAAGTACGCATTGTTGTGTGAACTCCAAGTTAATGATAAATCCAAATTAGCCAAAAAGTGGCTAAATTGGCAGATCTAGCCACACAAATGGCCAGATCTAGACACAAAGTGGCTAAATTGGAAAACCTGTCTGCTCAACTAGCTAAAGAATTTCTTGCACATCTTAACCCATCTCCCCTATTTTCACGCTGTGAAACAAATCGCATCGTCCTCTTTTTTGGCAGAGCGCCAAACCCAATCTTTCACATCTGGCCGAGCAGTATAAGGTGTTTCACTTAGATTCTGCTGTTTCCCCTCCTAAACCCAAACCGAAATTTATAGTTTTATTGTATAAACTGTAATAATTTGTTCATGATTCAAAGTTGAATTTGCTTGTTGAGTCACTCTCATTGATCGAGCCAATTCTTCTAGACATTGACACGAGTCTTTACTTTATAGTCTGCCTCATCAAACATCTTCTCTTTTCCACCGCTATTATAGCCATATCTCGGAATGAGGACCCCCTGACATTCATGTTGCCTTCACATTTCCAAAATTTACACACACATAATTAAAAAAAAAGCATTTTACCAAGTATTCACTTTTTGAAGCGCACAAACCTAGAACATTATCAAATAATTAAAAAAATAAATAAATAAATCCTAATATGGCCCAACATGGCCAAGTGAATGAGACTCTCAAAATGTGGTAGACGGCTGAAATTTCTAGCACTCTATCCAATCGTAGGGCTGTCGGTCTGACTGTCTGCAGTTTTCGTCGGTTATATCCAGATGTAATGTGAATACGCGCTAGAACCAATTAAAATGTCCTCCGACCAAGGCAACACCCATCCTTGGCAGATAGCCCTTTCGCACCTTTGCCATAACACATCACAACAGCATAAAACATAATATGTAATATTAATTTTGTTGCTGTTTAAAAGAGTGTAAAATTTTATTAAAAAGTAATTTTTTCTTTCGAAATATTTTTTTAGGGGCCCTTATTCCCCGAGCCTAATTGAAAATCAAAAGCTGTCTGTTTTTAATAACAGGATACATTACTACACGTTCACACAATTCTCTCTCACTGTGTCACAATACATCCATCCAGATCTTCTCCGTGCTTCGTTTGCTTTAATGTTCCTTATTGGGAATTTCGATGAGAGTATGAGATGTCCGTCCTTTCACGAGCAAGTCTGATTACAACAGCATAGATAAAAGAACACTGACTTTTATAGATCTCGGAAGTTTGTGGAAATTTGTAATTTCAATCAATATTAGGCGACCCATGGAAATACGGTGCTAATTTTTTAATCTAATTGTTTGGAAATATGCTTTGTTTAAAATCGCAGGGCGGATCCAGCTAATAAGTTATTTTGGCAAGGTTTGCCTTAAAGCCTACATAAACCATTGAAACGACGGACTACCCAGCTGGTATTTAGGATTGCAACCTCAGAGTTAATATCCATAAGCTGGTTCTAATTCTGATATAATGAAATCGTTGCTTAACAATCCCTAGTTCGGTAATATGTAAAAATTTACTATTCAATCTATCAATGTTCACAAACATTTTTCATGAATTTGCAAATTTATGAAATGCTGTCTTGTCGCTATTGTGTTTCCCAAAAACATCGACCGAATCGACCCAGATCGTTGTTTAATAATAAGGAGCCTATTCTACTTAGAAATGCAGAAAGAAGGGTTTTCATGCTTATTGCAAAATGCACGCATCATTAATGGTTTAGGCTTCCACAATCACAAATATCGCTTTTTAAAAAGTTTGAATATAAAATGTATTTCATATTTGAAAACTTTAAAAGCAAATGAGTTGTCATACAGTTGGAAAGTTTTTAAATGCATAAAAGCTATGCATTTGAAATAGAATCCGAATTTTCAGAAGCGAACGTTTCGAAGATAACAATCGGACATGAAAAAAATTAGCTACATATCGTTTTAAAGTGATTGGATGTTTTTATCGATGTAGTGTGTTGCACCAAGCGGGAGAAAAAACAAATTTAGCGTAGAGAATATAAAATCGATTTTTCACTTCCAAAAAGGAATTGTCAATAATGCTTCGGGATACGAAGTAGAATAAAAATGAAATTTTTATCATGTAATGGTTATCATCTGTGGAAATAAAACCACTCTAATATCAATAGCCCGTAAAGATTTATAGACGCATTTGTTTATAGTAACTCAGAAAGGTTTAAAATCGTTTATTAATAGGATTTCTGCGAAGCAGATATTGAATTCGTCTGCTGCATTGTAACATTTCATTCTGATTATATTTTATGGCACGTGTTAGAAATAACAAAGGCTTGATGTGTACCTTCATTTCAAGTTTTAAAATGTTTTCACATTATTACTTAATGTTTTGCAAGTAGTTAAAATTGGAGAAATTTGTTTTATACACAGTTTCATTTTTTACATGTTCTCACGTTAGGTTTGATATTGCAAGTTTAAATTCACAGAGTCTTTTTACAGATCATAGTTGAACAAGAACGATACGCTTACACTGCTATTAACCTGGTCGCTCTATCGTTCTAAAGATACGATGGAATTCCTTTCTCACTTTCATTTCGAATTATGTATATGAGCATCCTATCTTTTTTCAGTTTGTTGAATCATTTCCCTGATTTACTAGATGTGTGTAGGTTGGTATTCTCGCAGCTGTTGAAAGAATTGTATCATTCCAAACCCACGTCCTTCCTAGTATATGTGTTGATAACAAACTATTTTTTATTTATTTTTAATCACTAGATGACTTATCACAGAGGGTGGCCAAGAAGTCTGATAAACATGCCCATTGCTTGATGGAGATGACTCAATTGCGGAAGTAACCTAATTCTAGAATTCATGCTTGAGTACTATGTAGCTTTAACCATTGTAGTTGAATAAATCTTTTATTTGACAAACTTTTTTCTATGAGCCTTTCTAAATACATATTGTTATCTATCCATAGAAATTTCTCTGGGTATACTTTAATCATAGTTTTATTTGTATATTTTTTGTTTTAATTTTAAATACAAAAAGCATTAAATTTTTCTAAATACTGAATTTTCTTTTAACCATCCATTAGCTAATCCGTTTGAAATATTTCTTTCACAATTTGATTATTTCCCATCATATTACTGTAAGATGAATTTATCATGTCCCTTAGTAATTCCAAATACAATCTACTGTATCGTAGTTTTGAATAAATATTCTATAAATGCATAAAAATAAAAATATTCCTGGAAATATTACCTCACCTTGTACAGCTGCGGAAAGAAACGCGCACTTGTACTTCTTTTCGCCGCCGTTCGTCGTACAGAATAGTTAGGGATACTAATCGATTACGATTGACGTATTCTTTAATTTGCTATGCATAAAATTTACATAAGGAGCCATCTACATATTAAAATTTGCACCAATATTTTTTTTCCCATAGCAACCCCTAGATTTCACTTCATATTTCAAAAATTTAGCTCATTTAACCCCGTATACCCATTTTCAATAAATTTGAGCTGAAAATGGGTGAGTTATGAGTTCCAAAATCCCCCTCCTCATATGTTAAAATATTTTTTCGTACTTTAATTCATATCTCATATAATACTTATAATAAGAAGCTGATATTTATTCGTAATATTAGAACTAAACGACCAAACATAATTTAATGCTATTATGATTTTTAATAAAATATTAATATGAATTATTAAATTAATATGCGTCCCGCAGTGGTCTGGGCGCTAAACTTCGTTCCCATAAGAACACGGAAAGTGAAGCAGCATCCGGCTTGGCCAGTGCTTGGGAGGGTCAACATCCTCTCGGCTCGATTACTGTGGGACCGTGTACGCTGATGGGAGCTGGTGCACGTAAAATCTGTCGTGGCCCCAATGTCCTCCAAGTTGTTAAACGATATCTCTGGGGGTGCGATTTCAGGGGGTTGGTCCCTCCTCTGGAATTGGTTCAAAATTAGAGGATCACCGGGCTAAGTCGAACTTCCTCCCACTGGGGCCCAATAAAATGGAAGGCGCCCCCCCCTCTGCCCATCGCCTCCCTATCTGTGGAGATCTGGCACCGCATGTGGTTGTCAGAGGGCATAATAGAAAAAAAAAAGATTAATATGCAAAAAAAAAAATTACGAATAGTGACCTAGCCAAATTTCTATGGAAATAGATGCAGAAACTAATATTACATGGCTGTGCAAAATTTCAAATTTTTACGTTCAGTAGTTTAATTTATATTAAAGGAAATATGTTATTTTCATCAGTTAAGGGACCATATATAAATTTATTAAGTGACAATTTTTCAAAAATTACTTAAAGTAAACGTAAATTTGATTTCTTTTGTGCAAAAATACATTAAAAGATAGCGGTATTAAAAAATATCAAATTTTGAAACACATAAATTACAGGTTTTTACAGTTTGATGGTGATTCTATAAAGCGTTTATTGTTGGGTCCGCTACCATATTCCCCCAAATAAAATATTTTCCATGTATATAATTAGATGCAGTATTTCTTCTAATACAACGTCTTGTTTCTGAAAAACTAACATTAAACATTCTAGCCATGAATTTGACCTTTTTAATACTGGAAATATGCATACATGGTCTTTGGACTTTCCCATACTTTATCGAACATTCAAAATCACGTTTTTCTGTCTAATTTTCATGTGACTATAAATAAAATACCGCTAAAAGTCTTATAAGAATATTGCACATTGTAGACGATAATATTAAATGAAGAAAGTGAAATAACAAACACAGTGGTAATATAGGGTCGCCAAAAAAGTAATTGCATTTTTTTACATGAAATTCAAACAAATAAATTTTCAATAATGAAACCATTCTTCAAAATCAACCGTAGCTGAGTAACATTCATGGTTGTAGTCAGAAGAGCAGAGAGAAGCCTCTCACTCCTGCCAACACTTCATCTGTCTAAGAGAACCATCAATTGAAATACTCAATAACAATTTCAAAATTAGAAAGATTTTCAAAATCGTGAGCATGCTTTTGCATTTTTCCTTTAAATCATGTGTACGAATGAAGAAAGTATGGACTTCCGGTCATTTGGACCACTGACTAAATATTCTAAATTCTACCCTTGATATTCTCAATACAAACTTTAAGAGAGATGGAAACAATATTTTACTTGAAAATAATATTTATTTCTTTTAAATCTCGCGAGCGAAATTAATGAAAGGCGATATGTTCGGAACCAACAAATAGCGTTTTTGAATTTGCAGAAAGTCTCTTAAAAACGCGTAAAAAAATAATTCGCAATATCTCCGCAAGTTATCGTAGAAAATTGCTGAAAATTTATATTAAGGGTAATTTGAAGGTTTTTCCTTCATGTAATGATGTCAAAATACAGTATTGCCATTGAGGAAAGCGAAGTTTATGCAGAATTAAATATGAAGACGGCACCTTATGCAAATTAAATTAATAATAAATTAAAGTATGAGTTATTTGCTAACGAATGATATATATAACTTCGTTGTACGACGAACGACGGCGAAATAAAGAACAAGTGGTCCTTTTTTTCCGCAGTTGTACATAAATTAGACTTCTAAAAAAATGTGCTAATAATAAAACATATTAAAACCAATGCAATTAAAAAGAATTGTATGAATAAATGAATAATAGAATTATTATACCTCGAAGTTTTATTTCTGACTCATGAAAGTAAAATTAGTTAGATTTCAAGACATTTTTATATTTCTAATTGTATTTTTAAAAATTTAAGAATTAAAAACTTTTTTATGATTACATCGAAGATAGTAATAAAATACCGATGCACTTGAACTGCTTTATATAATTTTTAAGAATATACTTTCCTTAGAATTTATATTCAACACTTATTTGAAACTCAGCATTTTAACTATTGATCAAGTTAAAGTAATACGCAGAAGACTCACTGTTTTTCATTTTAAATTGAACTTGTAAAAGAATTAAAAATCTCCTTTAAACTGATTCTCAACGTGGATTTAACATAAAACAAACTTTTAAATGTAATACCGTTCTTACCTTCACATTCATGACAGAAAAAAGAAAAATGATATGGAATTAAAAAGCTTTTGCACTACTTAAGGAAAAGAAAATCCAATTGCTCTTAATACTATTGAAGTTTACTTTGTGTTCTCGGAGCAGAAAATTTATTTTAGTTTACTTCTAAAATAACAAGATTTGCCACTAATCCGGTATCATTATCACGTAAGTATGCAGTAGCGCCGTTTAAATTTTTTATTTGATTTGTTTCAGCTCTGCTTTTAAAAACGTCGAAAAATAGCTGTCCTAGGTACATACCTGTTAAACTTTTCTGGAAATAGTAGCTTTAAAAAAATTTTATTTCTAAAACGTACTTTGATTCTTTTTTTTTCTGGTCTAGTTCTACAATAAGTATTAATAAAGGATTCAAACAGATATATTCTTATCGTGAACGAGTTCCTTAAACTTTTGAATTCAGAGAATAAAATCCAAGAATGAATTTCGTATTTATCTTTCCTGAATTAATTAGCAATTTAAATTAATCTGATCTAGATCAAAAGAGAAAATATTTTAACAAGATTTAATCCTGAGCACGTTCTCTTCTTTTTAATAGATTCGCCAGAAGTTAATTAATTCTTTTTCAGATCCTCTACTACGAAAACATCTAATAATACGCATATGAAAAATAATTTTATGGTCAAATTGAAAGCGTATTATTATTAAAATTAATTTTTCAGATAAATCCCCGTTTTTTCTTTAAAGTGGAAATATTTAAACTATTGCAGTAGTTTTAAAGGGTTTGCAAGAATGGTTCAAGCCGTGTTTACATGATAATTACCATGACAAATATGTTTAGAATTTTCGGTACTTACGTATTATCCCGGCGGTCCGCCAAGACAAGCAATTTTTCACCAAGATAAATGCCGGGCACATGAAATTGTTGATGGTTTGGAATACGATTGGCAACAGTTTGCTAGCAAATTTGACGAAAAAGTAATTTGGCGGAAGTGACCGCCGGGATAATACGTAAGTACCGAATTTTCTTCTTCTTACACAAGGAATTTTTCGGTAAACTTTTAGTTATTTCAAAATTTTTTCTTCAAATTATCAGACTTTTTAAGTGTGTAGTTTCTTTATCGTGATTTTGTTAGCGCATTCAGTTAAGAAAAACAGTTATAACTGAGAATTATTATTTGTTTTAATGCAGCCGTGTTTTCAAGTGTAGAGTGTATTGAATTTGAGAAAAACCTGCATAACAAGTATCTGCCTACGCGGTGTGCTTCACGTTACATCTGGAAAAAAAGCACCCAAATCTCCACATCGTAGATCGACAGCCGCGTGGGAGACCAGAACCCTCGACCTTCATATTTCCGGAATCGTGGGTCCCTCTATGTTCTCAAAATTTGCTGAAAGTTTATGAAGTCTGTTAATAGATTAAATGTTCACGTGGATAATTTTTCGAGATAATAATTAACTAGTGCATAAACATTGCAATTGATAGCATATTTTTTGTAAACGAAAAGTGTGTTTTCTCATGCTTTGTCACCTCTCTTTCTGCCACGTGCATCATTACTCCGTTCGTAAAAATTCATCAAAAATTTAACTAAATATAAAACTGCACACAAAATTACTTTCGGTAATTTTACTTAACTTTCCTAATTATTGTTAGAATTAAATATTCTTTTGAAAACTTTGAAATGTTTATAAAGCAAGTATCGGTGTTCTGGTTGTTACCAAAAACAAGAATTCTAATTATTTTCCATCTGATAATACTGTTTTCGTAAGAGGTCTATTCACAAAGTTTCCTTTGGAAACTATTGATTTTTGGAAATCTGTAATGTTATGACTTCTCATACAACGTCTCAAAACCGATCTATATTCAATGATCAATAGTTTCAAAATTTCGCAGAATGCTTTTCAAAAATCATATTGTAGATTTCGGACCTGCTTCATATCTTAGGAAGTAAATGACTCTAAAGTTTTCAGTTCGATAACAAAATGTTTCGTTGCTTTAGGAAGTGGAAAAGTATCCTGCTTTTTGTAATTGTATTTTTATTTTCTGAAGTTATTTTTTAATACAAGTTCAAATAAAATTTACGTTAATTCTTTACTTGGAAGTACGAAGTTTTATTACAGTCCATTTAACACATGAACTTTGTTTAAGACAATTATTCAAGTTTAAAAAAAAGTTACGAGTTATGTTCTACATATTATAAATTACATAGCTATATCCTTCTAACTATACGGGGTGTCCCAAAAAGTTGGTAACGGGCTTTAGTTCTTTATCTATTACAGATAGGTGGCCAGTGTTAATTGAAAAAAATGTTTAAAAAAAAGTAGGGGAAAAATTATGTTACGAAAAATTCCTCTCGTTAATTTTCAAAAGTCATGTATATTTTTTTAATTTGTATAGACCCCTGTACAAAAATTCGTCCAGTTCGTAAAATGTGGCATATACATTAATGAGGTGTTCTACAAAATTAGAAAATTATATCCTAAAATACACCAGAAATATGAAGTTAAATATAACGCTTATTTAAACCTATTTTCAATGCCTATAGGAGGGAAAAAATCGAGCTCAATTATCGCATTTCAGGAGACGTACAGAAATTACGAAAGATAATCTTTTTTTTTTCTACTCTAGGCTATATTCAATATCTTTTATAGCCCCTTATCATCTTCCTATACAGATATCTCTGAAACGTTGTATGATGAAAGGCTGAAATTTGGTACATCACCTCATTAGTGTGTGGGGCACACTTTACTAATTGGGACTTTTTTTTTTTTTTTTTTTTTTTTTTTTTTTTTGTCCGGGGGGTCGTTTACAAATGTGAAAAGTTTGACGTTTCGTAAATGAACGAGAGGAATTTTTTTCCTTACGGAGTATTATTTACAAACATTTTTTGAACATTTTTTTCAATTCGTCCACTTATCTCTAATAGATAAAGAATTAAAGCCGGTTAGCACTTTTCTGGATATGTGCTATGTATGAAGCTATACAGGATGTTTCCAAAAATGTTAAATGTTCTCCAAATGTCAAGGTCTACAATTGCAAAGGATTTACAATGTATAGAGCTCAATTATCGCATTTCAGGAGACGTACAGAAATTACGAAAGATAATCTTTTTTTTTTTCAACTCTAGGCGTTTATATTCAATATCTTTTATAGCCCCTTATCATCTTTCTATACAGATATCTCTGAGACGTTCTATGATGAAAGGCTAAAATTTGGTGCATCACCTCATTAGTGTGTAGGGCACATTTTACTAATTGGATTTTTTTTTGTCCGGGGGTCGTTTACAAATGTGAAAAGTTTGACGTTTCATAAATGAACGAGAGGAATTTTTTTCCTTACGGAGTCTTATTTACAAACATTTTTTAAACATTTTTTTTCAATTCGTCCACTTATCTCTAATAGAAAAGAATTAAAGCCGGTTAGCACTTTTCTGGATATGTGCTATGTATGAAGCTATACAGGATGTTTTCAAAAATGTTAAATGTTCTCCAAATGTCGAGGTCTACAATTGCAAAGGATTTACAATGTATCAAAAATTTTATTTGCATTATATCAAGAACACAATTAATCATATTTTGTTTCATTATTAGAATAAATCAACGGTAGATTTTTAACAAGGCATTCTTATATGTTATTAGTTAACAAACAATTTTTATTTAAACTAGATGAATGTAATTTAATTTTAGATAAATATCGAAGAGTGATTAGCAGTAAATATTCTTCAATGTAAAAATCATGTAAACATTGTCTACCCGTAAAGCCCCTAAAAGAAATCGACTGATACCGAAATCTCTTAATTGTAAAAAATTACCGACGTAATTTATCACTTGTATGTATCACTTCTTTTAAATGCTGAATACTAGTTTGAAATATTCTCCATTTTCAAATATTCGGAATTGTTAAGATTGCTAAACAGGGAAAACGAAAAAGTACTTTTTCAACAACTCGAGTTATCTCAATATTTATATTTACAAAGAGCTAAAATGCATTTTCAAATTCTATTTCAACTCGAAGCGTATTATGCTAAGAATTCTTCCTTGCACTCCAAGATTAAGATGTCAAAGGTTACCAGCTGGATTCATTTGTCTTCTGTCGCTTCAGAATTTCAGGCGTTTAGCGTAGAAAAATGATTTATTTCCATGGAAGACTTACTTTACCGAAACAATTTTATTCCTACGCAGCTAAATCCCAAAATCACTGAAAAGTAGACATTGCAATGCCTGGAAAATGTCACTGAATTGATTTATTGTTGAGTATGTTGGTTTGATTAGTTTTGATTGTAGATTTTAAAGCTCGTGTTGGTATTTCTCAAATATAATAGTTTTGGCAGATTTTACTTTTCAATGATTCTTATGATATTGCTAACGTTTTAACTATGCTATAAATAACAAGTTGACAAACTTTAAAATATAGTAGTCGAATACAACAATCACTTTTTCTTTAATATACCCGAAATATTAACATGGTATACTTTGCTTTGATCGTGATATCGTAAAATCGTATTATCTTAAAAATTTTCTATTTTTTAAATTCATAATCTAATGTTAGCGTTTCGGGGGTAAACAATGGGAAGATTTTGTCTAAAAATAAAGACAATTCATGCGAAGTGCTCATCATAAATATTTAAATCCTACTTAGTTCAGCTGGAAAGAATAGTTCATTTATTTTAATCTCGTAAAACATGCCAAACTGTGTTATCTCGAGGAGCCATTTTGAATCACACAGATTGAGAATTCACTTTCATATGAGGTAAATTTCGAATTTGACGAAGAAGTCCACTTAATAGATGGCATCACATATTTGACTGCCGTAAAATAAATCCTAATTACTTTAGTTCACTTGGTTCGTTCACTCAGTTAAATTTCTAACATAGTAGTACTGAGACTTGCAACAAAGTTGAAAAAATTTCTACAGGTCCGTTATGGAGGAATCTAATCCAGTGTTTAAAAATGTAATTTCTAAAGAAAATGTTACTACTGTCTTCGGGTTTTTTTGGGCGGAGGGGGTTTAAAAAAAGTACTTATTTAGTTAGACACTTATTAATTTGTGAGTTGAAACATTTGTGGTGGCATTAACTAACACATTGAATTAGTTTTTCTACAGGAGGAGGAGTCCAAAATATTATTATCTTGTTTCAAAATACAGACCTTTACGAAATTGAGCTTATAAACTTTTTTACACCAGAGAATGCATATATGTGACACATTTCACAAATAGAACACTCTAGAAAACGGATAACTCATTGTGTCATGAAGTAACAGAGACTGTAATCCAGCATCGACTACCCCATTAACATCTTGAGAACGGTCTTCGTTTCCAGTCTAGACAATTTCTCCCGAAGCCGAATAGCATCGATAAGTGAAGAATATCGGCCCTAAAGACATTTTTTTTATCCAGGAGACCGCTCCACCTTAGCCGCAAACAAAACCGTCTGGAGATCAAACAACTTCTACTTGCAAGTGGAGGTAATTCAAGAGTGACTATAATTAACCAAGGGCCTCTGAGAAAGCCATCTTTAAAGGGACTACTTGTCACTCAAACCAGCTTTTCCTGTCGTTGCCGCCTGCTTCCCTCCGCCATGCCATTCCAAAAAAAGGAGTTTCCGCTAGGTCTTTATGGCCTAGTCGTAGTTAGTACCTGGCTACCACCAGTCTTCTCAACAACATCATCGAGAATTGAAGTGCGGAATGCCGAAAGGGGGGTGTTCATAGAGTATTTCGAATAACCGAATTTTTTGTTTACCGCAAATGTGTACTAAAATCAATTTTGCTAATATTTCGCAACTTTTTAAACGGTTTGTAAGTGTAAATAATTATACAGAACACTATATTAAAAAACAAATCATTCATTCCTCGATTTTATCTAAAATTTCCAATCCAAAGTAACGCTTCCAAATGAAATTTTCTTCGAACCACCGTAAAACAATAATCAACAAAAAATCACAAAAGGAAATTGTCCGCGTAAGAAGTGCAATAATAGGGAAACTCCCGTAGAGTCGCAGCTTCCGCGACAGAGTCCGCACCCCTTGTATTTCTTTTAATTGTCGATAGATAGCAGTCAAACGCACAGAATAGATACGCAATGAGATTTTCTTAACTAGTGTATAGCTTGAAATCTTTTTAATGTTTCACCTGTAATTATGTAATACTTATTTTGAGATAAGCGCATGACTTCAAAATAAAAAAAATTAACACGTTATGCTTAAGAACTTTGTTACACTAATTACTTAATCCACGTATCATTTCGTAGTCAAAAATAAGTATAGCACCTGTATAAGGTATTGCCTATGATTACATCATTTTTCGTTGCGAGGACAGGCATTTGCGATGTGTTATGTCTGTACCGTACAAAATGGGATAAATGCCGTACTTCCATTCCGGTATGCATGCCGTAGTTTCCTTTCTACGGGACACCGCAATTTGCAAAATTTTAATTTCTCCCCGTGTTTTATTTATTTTTTTATATTACTGAATTTATGTTACTGGAGTATATTTGCTTGATTTAATTAAGAGTTATTATTTTTTTTTCCCTTTTCATTTTACACAAACTGACCAAGTTGGACATATTATTGATCGTTAATTGGAATTGTAATGATTTTGCATTTTAACGTTCTGGCTCAAATGAAATATTGTTTTTAAATTCTGAAATCCCTTAACTGAATTCGTGTGACCAACACGCTCGAATACATATAGGGGAAAAGTAGACTGTGACGTAATAAATATACCCTCTCTGTGATTTCTTCACCTTTTTTTTTAATTTTAGTGCTGCTATCTTTTATCATACATAAGAACTTCAAGTTACTTTTAAACTGCGTCCTTCAAGGTACCTTAACCTGTATCGAACTGTAGACTCCAAGGCGGGATAGGTGAGCGTTCTAACCACCAGACGGGTTCGACTCGGCATGAAATAACTAAAGTTTGGAGTAATTGTTGTTTCAATTTCGGAATTGGAACTTTTACTGTATCGAGATAAATAAAGTTAGACTTAGCATGTACACTACTTGGTATTAAAAAAAATTGCAATTTCTACCAGTTTTAAGCATTTGGGACTCCAGTACGACCGTAAAAAAAGTTTGTCGTTCTGTCAGTGCTGCTTTTTTTATTCGCACATCACGTAAAACTGGCTGAAGCGAATGAAATAAAATTTGGTGACATGATAGGTGGTCACTCAACTTAAATTACAGGCGCCGAAATTTAAAAAAAATCATTAGTTTTTGAAATTCGCCAAAAATTGTGTCATAACTGCGTACATTTTTGCTCGCACATCCCGTAATAGCGACCAAAGCGAAAGAAATGAAATTCGGTATCATGATGGCTGATCACTCATTTTCAGCTGTAGGTGTCGGATTTTTAAAAAAAAAAGAAAGAAAAAATGATTCAGAAAATGATTTCAAACTGCGTAAATTTTTGTTTTAGTATGCGTAAAATCTGCATATAATTTACACAAGTGTATACTTTCAAAATATTCAAAAAAATCCGCTTTTTATGTGAAAATTGTGTACAATCTGTATGTTTTTACAAAAAAGTGCCTTCCTTTTCTAGCTGGGTAGGCGCTATAATTTTCTATTACTTATTTTAAAAAACTGTATTTAATTCGGATAGCTATATATAGTTATTGTGCAATAAAGTTAATTTGATAATGTGGAGAGTCTTAATAATTATATACTGTACAGTATAAGAATTATAAGTGCTTTACTACAGTGCATTTTAATTTTAATTATAAATACATCATTCATTACAAATAAATAGGATCACTGTTCATAACAACGTAAGTACACCCTCGAAAAAAAGTATTCGAGCAGAGAGAAATTTCCTATTTTAGATTCGCGAATAATAAATTGAGTTGTTGAAAAACGCACAACTTGATAGAAATATGGAAAGTCATATTTATACATAGCCTAATTCATATTCTATAATAAATAATTTTTAATATACGAAACCAACGTAGGAAATTTCTCTCTTGCTCGAATACTTTTTTTGGAGGGTGTACATAATTATTGTATTTAATAAATTCTCGTGATTGATTATTAATTAAATCTAACAAAATCCAACACGAGGAGAAAAATGTGCATTGCTGATGTATACCGTAAGTTTATACTAGCTGTGTCACGTTGCGGCCTGTGCGCGCACTCCCTTTCTCTTTTTAAATTTTAAATGGCCACACAAATCGAGGGCGAAATTTGGAATGTAAATTGCCCAGTGAAAATTGCGTTAAAATGTGTATAAACTTACAAAAACATGTGAAATTGTGAGAATATCATAAATAAAATGTGTATTTAATGCGATAGCCTTACAGTCTTAAAAAAAAAAATAAAAATAAAAATTAAAAAAAAATTGAAAATTTTTTACAAAGAATTTCAAATGTATAAGAAGGTGAATAAACGTTCATAAATGTTAACTTTTCTTGATAAAAATACAATAATGTGCGAAAACCTGTTTAACTGCATAAATAAAAATTTTAGAAAGCTTGACAAGAAGTTTTCACTTCTGACGTGCATTCATACAATTGACTTTTCCCCCCTCTCAAATACACTGATGTTACGTTGTTGATGAAACAACAATTAAAATTCAATTAAAAAATTTAAGAATTTAATTTTAATAATGAGCTAAGTAGGCAGACTAATATTGATTTAAACCTGCTAGTGCGTCTCTTTATACTAATTTAGTATGTTTTTGTTCTTAAACAGGTAATTATAGTCCAGATATGAGTATTTTGATATATTTTTATTTATTATTTCATTCTGTTCTGATGACATGCGCGGCATAACTCCCGCACAAGAACGACGTCTCACTGTAATGCAATGTTTTGGGGAAAAAAATTGTTAAAAAATATTAATTATTTTTTTATTTTATTGTCACAGTACACATGATCTACATTCTACTATAAATAGCACAGCATCATTTACTTTACTGTTTGTGCAGCCTGGAATTTTTTACACCCATTCAAAAAAGTATGCGGCATAAGTCCCGGGATTACCCTATGTACTATATATATTTGACAAAAAAAATAAATAAATCACGTTATCCATTACATTTTAAATTGCTCAGAATGAAAGACAGAAATATTCGTTCGTTTTTTAATTATCCTTTTAAGGGCACTTGCTACGTTCTTTGAAATGCTCCACAGTAAGGTTGCCCACCTCCACATTACACTCCCAGGGTAACATTTTGAGAGAACGCGCAGTCCTTTTTACGGTTCTTGAAATGACAGAAGTTACCAAAGCCAGCAATGATAGAGGATTTTTTAAAATTGCAGTTGACAGTATTCTTAAATGTATAAGTATTTCACGTTTTTTAAAAGCTCATTACATTTTATTGAAATAAATAGAAAGTTATCCGCACAATGGGATAGTTGCGAGTATGGATCGTCACACTTAAGATTCAGCGATTTATTGAACAGCGCTATGTCATTAACCCTCTCGTCACCCGGAACCTCATTTGAGGCTCCTACTTCCAATAGCAATATTTAGAGAGAAAACAATTCAATTTAATATTTTTTCTTTCAGTGATATCAATATCATTAATTCATATAGAAAGTATATGAGGCTCTTAACTAGATGCATAAATCGTGCCTAGATTGCAGTACTAGTCAATTTAGATCAATTTTACAGTTTTCGCTTCATTGATTTAGGAGAAAAATTCAGAAAATATTTACGCTGTTTTTTTACCGTTTTTTTTTCTTTTTAAGGTAAGTATAGTTTTTTTCTTATTCCTCAACCTTTACCTAATATGTGCATCCTTTTAAATTAGTTTTAGCATAAAAAATGCTTCGAAAATGCGGAAATTAATTTAAGAAAAATTTAATATTAATCGAAATTAGAAAGAATATTTTTGCATGATTTATAATAGTACTTCAGATGCATTAAATGCTAGAGACAGATTTATTTTCTCTGATTTTTCATAATTCGGTGACGAGAGGGTTAAGATGAATTTGTGCGATGTCCCAAGAGAAGAACAAGCCCTTGTGCTTGCCCATTCACCATACCGTCCCAACCTTGCCACCGGTGACCTTTTTTGTTTTCATGTCTTAAAATCGATATGAAAAGACGCTGTTTTGACTCATATCAATATATACAGGCATCCGCAACCATTAGGCTTAGCGGCTTCTCATAAAATCAGTTCGAACAATGCTTAAACCACTGGCAACAAGACTGGGCTTGTTTTATTGCAGTCCAGGACACTTTTAAGAGTTTTAAGTGTTTTTCTTTTTAAGAAACGATTATTTAATTCGATTAAATTTTTCAGATTCATTTTGGGACTCATTATATCTTTTCTCCGAGCTTAATATGTCCGCTAGTGCTAGCTGGTTGAACCTACTAGCATGACTTTAGTACTCGTATATTTTCTACTTAAATAAGGAATTTCAGCATTACATTTCTCGATTAATAAGAGAAAGTTTAGTTACTTTGATTTTGCTTGAAATGTTCTATAATGCGTCCAAAGTTTTGTGTCTTTGAAGTAAAATAATTATGCGAGGTGAAATTATTTCATGCATTTACAATTTTTCCGTTAACATTTAAAAGGTAAATTTAAAAAAAAATTACTTTGAAATGCAAGCACATGCCCAAAAGCACAAAGGAGAAAAATATCATAAGGAAGTGGATTTAAAGCTTTAACAAGCCTTCATCAAATCTTAACACCTTGACGTAGATCTCAAATATAAGTTTTCCTGAGCTTTGACAAGTAATAACTGTTTGTGTTACATTCCTTTATCAATGATGTACATAATTACCTTTTTATACCAAAAAGAATGCATGAAAAATTAAACACGGAAGAAGAACAATTTAAAAATATATCTGCTATATCACATCATATGTAAATTAAATATTGGTACCGCGAAGAACCAGAGATTTAATAAATCTATGTTCGATACGTTCATTAAATATTCACTAGCAGTTCGAATATTTCTAATGTTTTGGACAGTTTTAGTATGAGTAATGTAAGACTATTCATATTTAATTCATACATCGGTGTCAAACGCATAAACTAGATTGTAATTTTCAAGTCAGGAGTTAAACACCTTTATTCTCATTTGCATTCTTCCTAACATCATACCCTTATTTTCAATCACATTGTTTGAGAAATCCATTATACAGAGTGTCTCGCAAATAACACACTGTTTCTAAAACCTGAAAAAATAGGATCAGTAGAAAAAATGCAGCACGTCTAAATTGGTCGAAGACCATCATGTATAAGTATAAACTCGTTTTTTGCCTGCAATGATACGATATCTTTACAAAGTGTCCATTGTTCGACTATAGACTGCAAATAATGCAATTTATCATCACAGCCTTTAATGTTTCAACGGAAATGGATTCACGTGTTACAGGGTGTCTGCCCACCTGAAAAACCTAGAATAGTCAGGCATGTTCCTTTGACTGGAGATGTCAGGGAGTTTTACATTTGTTGGGGAGAAAACTGGTGTTGCATTGATGTTGGAAGATATCTGATCTGTGTGTCCGAAATTGTGAACTAGAGCAAATTACTTTAGCAAAAACCACGAATGTTTTGAAAGTAGAAACATATTTGCATAAACATGACTTGGTCTAGTACACAGACTTTATTACTGGAATTTATGCATGAGCACGAATTTTTATCAGTGTGTTTCTCAATGGGCGATCGAAAAAAAAGTTGCTTCCACTTAACTTTTTTAATAATTTCACACTTTAGATGTTCTCCAACTGGAGACGTCCCATTACATTGGTTCAAAGTAAGCTCTTTTCAGTTTCTATGCGTATGTAACAAAATTGTGAAGAAAAATACTCCACGCATTTAAAGTTTCTCATCTAAAATTCAAGAGTAAGTGAGGAAATTTTACTTTTAAATCGATTCACATGCATGAGAACACAAATAGAATAAAATATTACTAGGAAGCGGTGTTTAAGTTTTAACAAGTATGCATAAAAACTTAAATTTTTGCACTTGCCTCCAGACACGAGTTTTCCTTAGATCTCAAGATGATAATAATTTTCCATCTTACGCCGCTGTATTTAATGTTGCACAAAATGTATTCCTCAGACAAAGGAGACTTCATGAAGCAGTAAAAAATAAAAATCTAAAGAGCTGTAACACGTCAAAACAGCATTGCGAAATAAATATAAACATTGACTTAAATTTTGGCAATGTCCGGAAGACGTTTTAAATTGTAATAAAATATCTGTGGTGTTCTCTTTAAATATTCATAAGTAGCTGCAAATTCTGACATTTATAAAACACATTTCACGACTTTCGTCGCATTTAAATTAGTTCTAGATTTTGAACGCACAAATTAAAATATAAATAACAGGTCATAAATAAAAATTTACTGCTTAATACAGCACATTACAGAAAGAACTAAATTTCCGTGAGATGATAAAATCTTTACTTATCAACTGAAATGTTTGATTGCATAATGTTTTGAGTAATTAAAAACATATTCATTAACATAAGCATTTTTGCTTGGGAATAATAATTCAAGTACGTTACATAATATTTTGGGAGTACAAAACTATTAAGTTTTATATGATAATTTTTACCTAAATTTTATATACTGATTATTTCTATATCTTTCAAAAATACTGATTTTCATACAAGAAACATGAATAGAAATGTTTAAGTCATCATGTTCCAAGAAATATGATTTTGAACTTCAGAAAATATTGTAAGATAAATAGTTATCTCAGTTTAAACAAATGATATTTTGAAAATTAATGCATGGTTCGTACATATTTATTCACATAAACTTCTTAATACGACACAGCGTATGATTTTTTTTACCAGCATCCTAATGCATGAAAACATAGTTTTAGTACTGTGCCACGTAGGTTCAATGTCAAAGCAAACATTACCGTAAAACTTTCCATTTTTTTATTATGAAAAGAATAGATATACCAGACGTTATGTATTTGAGGGGGGTGGGGGACATGTTCT
Organism: Cheiracanthium punctorium; assembly: GCA_038373885.1. NCBI lineage: Eukaryota > Metazoa > Arthropoda > Arachnida > Araneae > Cheiracanthiidae > Cheiracanthium > Cheiracanthium punctorium. The sequence continues at coordinate 242,048 of JAWZYV010002045.1, forward strand.
GTGTTTCATAAATATATACATGCAAGACAACGAAGATATATTTTTATTTTGTACGCAGCTAAAACAATAAAGAACTTCACGCATTTAAAATTTCTCATTTAAAATTCGAAGTAAATATGAAAATTTTACTTTTAATGCTAGTGTACGCATGCAAAACACCAACACATGCACGTATGCATGGAAGTGTAAACATTATAAAATATTCAGAAAAAAAAAATATTGACGAGCTTGCATAACATATTTGTATTTATGCTATCGGCTTTAAGCCACCGATCCTGTTTGAATTTTGATGAAATATAACTCATAAGATGGTTTATAGTGGGTGTAAATTCACTTTCCCGAAAATCACGTAAAGTCTTTGAGAATGAATGTACATAGTGTAAGAAAGGCTTTTTATTATGAAAAAGCAGGAAAAATGGCTTTATACTATTAGATGCGAGCATACAGGCTCAGTTATATTATGACGAGTTTGAGTGCCGATTGAGATAATTATTCACTCCATCCGTTCACCAACTCATTCGATTATATATTAATTTAAATAACTGTGGAAATTTAACCATGTTGTTTATAAATTTCAAATGATTTTTTTTTTGTAAAATTTAATTTTTTTTAGTTTCTAATAGTTTGATTATGAAACTTTCTTATTAAATGTTGTTGTAAGTTTGCTTTTTGTTTTAAATTATGTTTTCTATTCAATTTCTTCATCAAATATTAAAATGGTTTATTTGAAATAGACAACATTTGCTATTAATTGTTCATTTGTTACTTTTACCAACAAAGGAACAATTAATAGTGAATGTTGTCTATTTGCACTATGACTTCCATTTGGCATCAAATGTTGGCCACAATTTGACTGGTATCTGTGTGACACATATTGACATCAGTGCAATCTTACGTAATATTATGATGAAGAAGCAGCTTTAAATTTTAAAGGATATTTCATAAAAATACTATATATGCATGTTTATAAGAAGTTTAAAACAATGCCATTTCTTTAACTTTTTTTAATTTGAATAATCTGAATTGTTTTTAATTATTCTTCAGATTCATGAATAGAAACTAAATTATATCGGCTCAGAATAGATAATTTTCTTATTAACAAGAATATGACACTTGAAATCGTTAATGTATATCATCTGTGTGAAACCTGTTAACATATCTCGATCTACATACAAATTTCAGCATATTAAATGGACTTAATGGCATTTGATTTGTACTTCTTGCTGAGAGTAGGTTAAGCTTGATAGTTAAATTTTTCGACGTTTGTTCCCTGACACCCCGGCACAGTATTTGGCAAATGGTAGCCATAATTTAAATAGCACTAAAGCGAGATTGTAATGATCGGATATGTCATTGAGCAATAATAACTGAAAACAGTTTCCCTGTAGACTTAATAATGCTCTTTTGTTTTGCATTTTTGGTGCCTTCATGCATGATTTTTTTCTAACATTCTGCGAAAATAATGCTTGATTTATTCAAGGAATATTCAAGTACTCTATCAACTCTCAGTAATTCCTAACTTCATCCCACCTCTGAGTCACCCGTAGTGTATCGGTGTATTGCATGTGAAGTTTGAACAAAAATGTTGAACAAGACTAAACAAAACAAGAGGTGTAAGTTTTTTTACTCTTATCTTCGTTAGAATAGCTTCCCTTTATAATTTCTGTAAATTTAGAAAAAATTACTTTCCCATTTTATAAGAATGGTGCTCTAAAATTTTAGAGTGGAGGAGACTTCAGTTTAAGATGGATGCTCTCTGAAATCTAAGAAGTTGTTGTAATTAACTCTGTTTCCATAAGAAGACGGCAAGTGTAGCAGCATCTGGCTTGGCCAGTGCTTGGGAGGGTCAACTCCGAGCTGTGGGACCATGTACAACGGGAGCTGGTGCACGTAAAATCCGTCGCGGCTCCAATGTCCTCCATGCTGTTAAACGATACCTCTGGGGGTTCCGATTTCAAGGGAATTGGTCTCTCTTCTGGAATAGTTTCAAAATTAGGGACCAACGCAGAAGTGCAACCCTACCGGAGGCAATGGCACCCATCTTCTGGGGACAGTGCAAACTTCTATCACTAGACACGACAACAATAACAACAACATTGTAATTAACAGCTGTCCCATTTTTGTTACTAAAAATTATTTGTATAAAGTTCATTGTATTGTTAGTAGTGTATTATATGGTTAAAAAATAGTTTTAGCATTACATTCATCAAAAGATTAATAAACATTGGACATAGTAGCTTCCGCTTCTTTCACCCTGAACGGATATAAAGTACTAAATGTTATGTTTGCTCGAGGTAAAAGTCCTACAATGCGTAAGTAAACATGTAATTCTGTGTTGGTCCCTAATTAAAGAACTATTTTAACTTTACACAACAATATTACAAATAATGAAACGTTTCCGTGAATTTAAAATTTCTCATTTAAAATGTAACATTAAAGAGAAAAAAAAATGTATTTTAAAATTGACTTGCATAAATGGGAACACACTTAGCTAAAAAATTTCAGCTAAGAGATTTTAAATTTTATCATGTACTCATGAAAGTTCTTGCATTTTTTCTGGCACATAAGTTCCAGTAGTTAAACATGACAAACTTTATAGAATGCATACATGCATTCCTTTGTTTGTGGGATTACTGCCGATTATCTACTGCCGAGGGATCTAGGTCTAAAGAGGGGAGGGATTTCCCTCCGTGAGGGCTTGCCAAGGGGTCCTAACTCGTTTTTACGCTAAATTGCGAAGAAAACCACAAAAAACTCCGGCTAGGTTGACGGACGCGACCTGAGTTTGAACCTGGCACTTTCCGTCTCGCAATTCAGAGAGCTATGTTCTCGGCCACTGGTAGGGTAGGCATATTTCTCTTAATATAATTTTTCGACATATTTCTTAGTACTTTGTATCATGGCTACTTGAGAGGGGGACACATCTTTACCACTTTGAATCCTCTGTATTTTTACAACGTAAGCATCGAAAATTCTGTCATTAAAAAGTGTGTATTTTTTTACAATTGTCACTCGATTAGCATAAAATAAATGTGCGTTTGAAAAAACAAGGGTATACCTTTTTAATGCTGATATTTTTAAATACGGGATTTTACTCTTCTATGATTAAAATTAAATATTTGGTAATTTACCTAAAATAGCGTGCATTAAAAATATCAGGTACAGTTACACAGATTAAAAACACTGAAAAATATGAAAATCCAAATAAATCACTTTGCAAAAAACCTTCATTGAATTTTTGCAATATCCAATCAAAATAAAAATTCTGTTTTTTAATCTCTATTAAAATCAAAAATTCACTTACTTTACATAATGACAATAGATATCTTTTTTCGCGTTTTTAAATTTTAAGCAATAGAAACATCATGAAATTCTAGGCGGTGAAAAGAAACATTTCCCCCTTCCCTTAATTCACTTTTCATCTTGATTATATTTGTGAATTGATATTTTATATTTTAATCCTACTAAGCTCTGTCAAATATTTCAAGGAGATTTTCGTAATTTAATCTTAATGATTACTGACCAAATCCCATAATATTAAAAGGAAACGTAGCTGTTATTTTATAAGCGCTCAAAAAAATTCAAGCACAAAGAAATACTTTACAAAATAACCTGGTAAACAAGACCTTGCTTTATTTCAAAATTTCCTTTTCTTGATTTCCTCTCATAAAACAAAGACGAGATTTTTTTTTGTTTCATTTCTCTGCTTCTTTGAACGAAAGCAAAATAAAATCTAGGAATGATTGATGATGGTCGCGGATAAGTGTTTTGATTCGGGACAGAAGAGACCTCTTTCGATAAAGGGCAAAGAATCTATGGTTCAAGTTTGTCTAGTTTATTAATTTTTTTTTCAGATTTCGATGCTGCGTCTGAGAGGAAATATCGCATACAAGTAACAAACACTTGAGGAAATGATATTCTAAAACTTGAGACTCTTGAATATAAATACAAGTGGACGCAAACATTTATTTCGCGCCGAAAATCAAAGTAAGCTTTCTGTTTCTTTCAAGATAATAAGACTGAACTGTGCTAGAAGTGGAAATATTAAAAATATTTGAAGACTTTAAAGGTCATTTCGCGCATGTAAAAATAAGCTTTTCGCTTGTTGACTAAATATTAAAGATTTCAATCAATATTATTTTCTATATTTGAAATATCCGGGGAGCGTTGAAGCCGCATGCCAGAAAGTTACAGATCTCTTCCCAAGTAGCACAAATAGTTCAAAAAACGTACAAATTACGTTGAAAACACGATTTTTGACGTTAAAAAACGTGTTTAAAACGTCTTTTGGACTAATTGTGCTACTGGAGTTCGCCGTCGGAACGTTTCCAGGATACACTGTGTGGAGGTGGATCTTTTCGACTTATCGTTGAACATGGCTGCCTTGCTGCTCACTTGCACTTGATCAACCTGGTTCCTGATCCTTATTGTCCCCTTTGAAATAGTCAGCTGGTTACGGATATCTGCCATCTTCTTCAGTGCAGAGCTCTCTGCGGATCAACTATTGCAGATCGTTACTGGGAGGCGAGGAGAAGAATGTGGAAATTACTATTTTTTGTTTTTGTTTTTGCTCTTGTTATTTAGTTCTTGTTTTCTTATGTCAAGCCCCTTTGCAACTAGAAATAAAAATATTTGAAATATTTTTAACTTATACCTATCTTCTTATATACTCCACTTGTATTTCATAAAATTTCTGAATTATTACCCTTTAACCTTCATGTTAAATGTCTCAAAAATTGGTGACCTATTTATATTTGCGCATTATTACGAGTCAATATATTTTTGATTCCAGCAATAAATACAAATGTGATCCCAATTGTATACTACTCTCAAAACCGTATGTAAATTGAGTACGTTGCTTCCCAAAAACTACTGAGGGTATTTTTAAACTTACTCAATCTTGAGAAACTCTACAAAATACTTGAATAAGATTTTTGTAAATTAATGGTATTGATTGTTGAGTGAATCATCAAATGAAAAAGCAGCAGCTCCGTATAGGTTAAAGATTTTCATACGTGCTACAAAATTCAGTAAAAAAAGAGAGGCTTCAGAAAGTTAACTGGTGAACAAAATCTTGCTTCTTTTTCAATTTGCCTTTTCCTGATTTCCTCTAATAAAACAAAAACGGAGATGTTGTGTTCCATTTCTCTACTTCTTCTATTGGATCAAAATAAAATCTACGAATGATTGATGATAGCTCACGATAAGTATATTGATTTGGGACATAAGAGACCTCGTTCGATAAAGTGCAAAATCCTATGGCGCAAAGTTTGCCTAGTTTATTAATTCTTCTTCAGTTTTCAATATTGCGCCCGAGAGAAAATATTGGATACTTGTGACAAACACTTCAGGCAGTAAGATGCTACGACATGAGCCTGTTACGTGAGGAACGAGCGGAAATTTGTATTATTTTTCCTTTTGCAGATTTGAAAAATATGGAATAAGGAGCCTTATTTATTAGTTTTATTTTGAAAGAGTACATAACGCGCATTTGGTACTTTTCAAGAAAATAAACATGAACTCTTGTAGGAAAGGAAAGTTCATTACTAAGAAGCCTTTCTTCAAAGACCCTTTATGTTATGTGGATATGATGAGGAATTTTCCCGCTTTTAAAAAAATCTCTTTTTCACTGAAATATTCAGATTTAAATTGCAAGTTTGTTTTGTTTGTGCGATTATGGCAGCGCTACGCTAGGGCAATCAGAAAAGGACAGGGTTGCGTTGGTAGGAGGACTTTCTAAGGGATTCTAACGCGTATTCAAGCTATATCTGGACAAAATCCACCAAAATTCCGTTAGATCGACAGCCGCGCGACGGGACCCGGCAAAATGTATGTTCAAAATCACAAATTAAGTTGTCTAATTAAAACTGAAAGAGAATGCAAGGTCCAAGTAAACACAATATAGATTACTAGATGAATTTCACTGACTGTCAAATATTAAGTTTTAATCCGTAAATGTATACGTGTCTAAATCCAAGTCCATTATTTATCAACTGAATAATTACCAAAATGTATGAATGAAAATTATGGTAACAAAAGTTTTTAACAAAATGACAGAATTTGTGAAAATTTTTTTTAAACACTTTAAAAGCTTAAAACACCTTACAGTCCTTTAAATTGTAAATAAAAATACATTATATATTAAGTGTATATGAGAAAAGAGGAAATACCGTAAACAGAAATAAAAAATTATCAGCAAGACTGTTTCTGACGTAGAACGGAAGTTTTGCTACGGAAGTGTTCAAAGACCGCATTAAATAAATCGAACACATAAAAGTGAAAAATTTATTTCTTTGTTCTCAGAGAAATTGCAAAAAAATATATATTGAATTACTCCAGGGCTTTAAGAACAAAAGTTTTAAAATGTATGGTTTATGTTAATAAGAATTAAAAAAAATTCTGGTGTTAAAGTTTAAAATTAATAAATAGCTTTGAAATAACATCTATGTATCTATAAAAAGCAAAGAACTTAGGTTTCAGGTGATTCAAAGCTTTCATTTTTCTTCAGCTATAAAAGGTCACAGCTGTAACATAATATATGACGTAACATGGTCTTTTCTAGAAAATACTGGATATAAAATTACAACATATATATCCCTGACTACAAATGAATTTTTTTAAGTGAATACATATAACACTAAAAATATGATTTAAAAATTGTTTTTTTTTAAATTAAAATGTGAAAGAGCTCAATTCCTTACTTGTACTTTAATTTTAAAAGTTCTTGCCACTTGAAAAGCAGCTTAAAGTATGTCTTTATGAAGAGAGCAAGTTAGTCTGGAAGTAAATTAAAATATTTGCAAAATTCTTTTTAGCTTTTCAGCTTTTGACAAGATGATTTAAGTCGCTGACAGTTTAAATTCTTCACTAAGAGCAGAATATATCATTTAATGATCCGCATAGTTACCCTACCCAGTAAGGGACTGGTGTGGTCGGTTATAATAAATCACCCCAAACTGAGCTTGCAGGACTTTCTAATAAATTATGAGTTTTTGAAACTCATATTTCAGGCAAAAGTGACTTTGTTAAATTTTCAGTCTCATGCATGTAGCATATGTGATACTTTGATAATAAATTTGTTTCAATGTTAAAATATTTTCAGCTTTGCTGTTTGAAATTTCGGCGAATGTATTTAGTTTGTTTAAAACTTAGACTAAATGTTTATTAAACTAAGTTTCAAGAGCATTACTTTGTTACTGAAATATTCTTCGTGTTTTTTCATAAATTTCTGTCGAGTTAGGAAAATATGTTAGCTTTATTAAATTCACTAAGAAAAATAATTCACATTCAGAAATTACTTAAATTTCTAGGAATCACATTTCAATTTTAACGTGCATATAAACTAAAATTTTTTTCTTAAAAAAGATATGAACAAACATGAGCAGTATATCATGAGCAGTTACAGTGTACTCACATTAAAAAGGCTCATTCGCATTGAAAGTATTACTTTTATAATTGAACTATTCGATATTTCAAACTTCAAGCAGTGATATTTCCCTGTATATTTCACAATATACAGGGTCAATCTAACGGTATAGAATTTTTTTTCGATTTTATCCAGATGTAACTTGAAAGTACGTTAGAACTCCTTTAAAAGGCTTCAGTCCAAGTTATTCGGCAGAGAGCTCTAGTGTGCTTGGACTTAACACATAAAAACAATTCGCTATATTCAGACATCATGATCTGGCAACATTTTCATTCTATGCAGGACTACCTTTAGAATTAGAAAAATAATTTTTCAGAACTATTTTCTATTGCCATATTTCAGGATAAAGAAGATTTTGTTGTTATTGGAGAATGCATTTAAGTTTTATTCACTGTTACTATAGTTTTTATTTTAGCGAAGCTTAATATATAATTGTATTTATAGATAAGTTTCGTTCAAAATATTTTTTATAGAGCTGTTTAAAAATAAATAAAATCAATATAGAATTGAATTGAACTGAACTGTTTCCACAAACTGGAAATTAAAATTTTCAAAATCCTTTTCCTAAATTATTTCATTTGAAAATGACTATCTACTGTTTGAACATTTAAAAAAAAAGTTCAAGTGATGAAAAATGCAATTTTTTAAAAATATTTTTTCAAGGGGAGGGGTGATAATTCAATATTCGCTATTACGATTTTAACTTTACTATAAAACAGTAAATAGTATCAAAAATATAAAACATCAAATGCAAAATTTATTTCCGGAAAATAAACTAGTTAAATTTGTTAACATTTTTTAACTATTTTAATAACTTCCCGTTAAACAGGGATTTTAGGTTAACGCGTTCGAAATGACGAAATATAGTAAATTATTCAATTAAATGTTTGTTGTGTAGGTAATAATACGTAATAAATGATAGCTAAGACAGAAATAAAAAAGGAAGATCATTTATATATATCTTAATAGTTTATATACCTGGAAATATTTTGTTAAAAATACTCTGAAATTCCATGAATTTTACTGGTTGATCTGCTCATTCGCTTGCTTTAAAAAGCAATAACATTTCCTCAATAAAACCAAACATTTTAAACTAAACAAAAATTCTAAATAAACTCCTTTTCTGTTATTTATGCTATGTAAAGCAGTCCATCAATTTTAACTGTTGTATAAAAGGAGCTTTGTTTTTCAATTTTCTGTATTTTAGTAGCAGATACTGGCGTCTATCAAAATCCATTTTTCTATACAAAACTCTTCAAACGAACCATATAGCGTCAAAAGGAATTTGCATTTTTTCATGTGTAAAATATTTTTACCATATCAAAAATAATCTGTCATGTTTTATGCAGAAGGAGGCTTTAGTGAAGTTTCCGCACAACAAAATTAGTTTTAAAAATGCTTTTTAGAAAAAAAATAATTTTGTTTTTTCTTGGGTTCTACGGCTGACTTATTTTTTTTAATAGAAAACATGCCAATGTTCTAAATTGAATACATTCTTCAAAAGATATTTACAATATTTCCCAGACATTTCCAATATGGATTCATTGCATTCTTGCCACCATAGAAAAAAAAATATCTCAAGTGTGTCTAGTTTATTCTTTTATATATGTTCAACGCATTTCATCAAGCTTCTTCATTTATTTTCTATCATTGACTTCAATTTTTATGGAGTAGTTCAGAATTTCAATTTCTGTGGAATACTTTAAAACTTATCCTTTTATGTTAAAACTTGCCCCTTCCTTTATTAACCTTTTGAGAAGCTAAGACTCAAAATCGCGTTCATTTACGTTAAATACAGTGAGCACATTCTGTTAATTCGTTGATTTTACCAGTAACGGAAACTACATTCGTTCCCTTTTTTTGTGGGCAAGTTTTCCAATTAATTAAGCGCAGTAGCAGTATGCCATGATATGATGTAAAGCTGGTAATATTTAATACAGGTGTATTTAGAGCAGTTTAAAAAATATATTTAAAATATCGTATATGTACTTTTTGTAGATACGTCAGTTTAAAAAGATAAAATGTCACTAAACGTCAATATAGCTGCAGTGTGACGACAGCCATAGAGGAAAAGTAAGTGACAGGCTTGATTAAAAAGAAATTATAATTGCAGACACGATATCACCGGCAATGACAGTATTGAACAAAGAAGCAAAGCAGGCAATATATCCCCATAAATTGCGAATATTTATGGAGGAAAATGATCAGGGAAAGTTGTGTAGAGGGGGCAAACCATAGCTCAGGCATTTTTAAATGTGAAACCACACGAGAAGGCGAATAGAAGAACGACGCAACGTCTCCCAAAATGAATCAGCACACCGTACGGAGAGTTAAAAGACAAAATATGCAAAAGTGGAAGAAACAGAGCCGCAAATGCATCCTAAATGGTGGTAAGTTGATTGGGAAAAAAGTGGTAAAAAATAAAATCCCCCCCCCCACAAAAAAAAATGAATACGGAGGAAGAGTTTACAAATTTTTAAGAATCAAGAAAAGAGTACGAGGAGAGAACAGGCTTGTTGAGGACCTTTATATATATGCCTGATCCCGATGCCCGGAGCCGGACCATCGGAGAGTAGTTGCTCAAAACCTCTTGTGCCTGACCACCTTTTGAGACGGACCCAGAGCCGGACCAACGGAGAGGCATTTGCTGAGAACCTCCTATGCCTGACAAGCATAACTGAGGCGAAGCTGGACTATGATGCGCGAGCGAATAAAGGTGCGAGTTATTGTTTTGTCTTTAACTGAACCGTGTCCTATCTACCCTCTATTTCATTAAATTTTAAGCACCGTCTGAAATTGACAAGCATTTAATAAGTGAAATAAAATTATTGTAGAGATTGTAAATGAATTTAATTAAACGAGTTACGAAATTAAATAAAGCAAATTAGGAAATTCTTATTTTTCTTGAGAAGTGAATTCCCAATTTTATTTCAGATGAATTTTAAAAAATTAAATTTTTGTGTGCCAGGCTGCTTCTTGAAGGATTTTCGAGAGGTAAGATTTTGGGATATTGCGCGATGTGGACTATGTACTACACTGCTCAAAACAATTAAAGGATATTTCGTTTTTAGGTGGATCTTGTGGCTGGGAAATTTTTTAGCTGATTGATAATTGGTCGACAGACATAGTAGGTTATATGAGAATAAATTACACAAGTTTGGCAGAAAAAACTGCATTTTATTGCGCATTTGTGTAGAAAAGGAAAAAAACACAATTTGTGCATATGAGAAAAAAAGAATAAGATATGGTGTTTTCTTCAAAGGAAACCATTTTCAGTAGGGGGTATGGTTTCCACGGACGGGCAACAACGTTGAACACCTTTGAGGCATGGAGTCAATGAGGCTATTAATCACGAGTTGGGGTATTCTGTCCCACTCTTCCAGAAGAGCTCTTTCCAGTACTTGGAGAGTTTGTGGGGGTGGTTGGCGGCCAGAAACTCGTCTTCCTAGAGCCTCCAAAACGTGCTCTGTTGGATTCATATTTGGAGAACACGCTGGCCATTCCATTCGTACGATTCCTTCCTCGAAAAGGAAATCCTCCACCAGGTTAGCACGATGTGGCCTGCAGTTATAGTCCATTAAAATGAAGTCATCTCCGATTGCTGCAGCGTAAGGGACTACAATAGGTCTGAGGATCTCACCCCTATATCAGCGACCAGTCAGAGGTCCATCTCGAATGATATAGAGGTCTGTGCGCCCGTCAATGGAGATGCCACCATACACCAACACTCCCCCACCGCCAAAGCTGACATTTTCGTGCACAAACTCAGGATTATTCCTACTGCGGCGGTCCCTCCAGATGAAAATACGCCTATTATCAGGATGAACTGTAAAACGGGACTCGTCAGAAAAAAAGGCCAGAAGGGGGGGCAGACCCCCCTCCCCCACATTGGCTACGTATCTGATGGTGGGGCAGAAGTTCACAATTTTAGCTTTATCAAACTCTAATAGTGGAATCTTAGTTATTTTGAGAAATAATGATAACGAAGATGATTATCTGAGGGGGGGGGGGGTAGAACTTTTAACCCAACCTAGCATAATTTTAAAGTGGACCGGGGCAAAGAATAAGAAGCTTTCTTATATGTTCAATACGAAATGCACTCACAGGAAAACAATTCGTCAATTTTTATTATTCCAGCCAAACTACTCAGTTTCAATCAAAGTAAAAAATTTAATAATAAAGAAAACGATAGTCTGAAAAACAAACAAATCGCAAAAAATATTTCATCAACGTCAAACAATAATACAACCATTACACTATCTCCATATAAAACGCGCCTTCGCTTCATACGCTCTTAGCCATCTCTTATTGGCTGAAAAAGAACCTGTTCCGGACCAGCCTCTCCTATTGGCTGAAAAAGAACACGTTCTTTGATCACGACTGGAGGAGTTCTCCGAGCAGTGAGCGGGAACACTTAGTTCATCGTTCTTTTCCTGAGCTGATGTTCTTTTTCGGAACGGAGAGCTAAGAGGTGTTCTTTCTGGGAACGGGGTAAAAGGCGTTCTCTTGCTGAACAGGTTAAACGAACTGTTCTTCGGTGAAAGGTGTTCTTTCATTGATCTGTTCCCTATTCTTTTGCTTTAATTAAGTTCTGAGCTAGGGTCAAAGTTGTAGACTTGGAGTCAGAAACAAGGCCGTACTTAGACGGGGTCCTATGAGTTCGGACGCCGCTCCCCCGAAGTTATTACATTATATGTAAATGGTGTATTTATACAGGGACATAGCCAGAAATTTTTTTCTGTGTGGGGATGGTGAGGGGCATGGGCGCCGGCAGCATAGGGCAAAGGGTGGGGCAATGCCCCCCCTGGATTTTTGTATGCAGTGTTACCCTTTGCTTTTTTGCTCTTTCCAACATAGTAACTAAACGTTGAAGTAGTCTTTGCCCCCCCCCCTGGGAAATATTCTGCCGGTGCCCATGGTGAGAGGTATGAAATGCAGTGATGTATAAATGAACGAAATGTTTGCGCAATAATAAAAAAAATTAATCTTTCTAAATTAGACAGAAATTGGGTGTGGGGTGGTGAAAATTTTATCCCGAAATACCATGCTCCCCGACTCCGAAATTATTTTCTAGGTATGGCCCTGGTCGGAAGCCATTTAATCTGGATTTTCGGAGCCATGTAATTTTATATGCCAAAGTCGTATTCATTTTCTTAAATCGTAGTCGAAGCAATCGACATATTTATACACGCATATTATTTTTAATCTGGAGCCTGATACTTAACAGCTTTTTAAACGGAGTCTTTAATTTTTAAGCTGGAGCATGTACTTTTTAAGCTGAAACTTTACTCTTTTTTTCTTTTTAAGCTCTAAGAGTGTATCGACTCTTCGATGCCCCCCCCCCATTGGAAATGTGCAGGTGCATGCCGTATGTTTTTAACCTGAAGGCTACACAATGATTTTTTTAAACTTGAGATGGATTTATTTAATATTTTGAGTTAGAGTCTAAACTTTAGAGCTAAAAATGTTTGTCGTTGGAACCAAAGCCATATCTTTTAAGCTGGAGCCCGATACATATATTTTTACTTGTAGTCGCAGCCAAAGAATGAATGTTTATATATATATATATATATATATATATATATATATATACATATATTATTATTATTATTATTATTATTCGAGCCAGATCCATAACCTTTTGGAGCTAGACCTGGAACAATAAAATTTTTTTAAGGTAAAGAGGCGGACCGAACGGCGGAAAAGGGTGAATTTTTCATAAAACGATTTCATCATTATTATTTTGTTAAAAACATTTTAAATTGGGGGGGGGGGAGCAGACTTCCTGATTCACCACCTCGGGTACAAGGGGTCAGAGCCGTATCCAGAAAAAAATTTATCCAGACAAAATGCCAATAATTTCGGAGGGATACCAAACGAAAGAAAGGTTGAATTTTTCACAAAGACTTCATCTTTATTAGTTTGTTAACAAAAGTTTAAATTTCGGGTGTGTGGTGGACCAGACCTCTGGGTACGGCCTTGAAGGGGGTACTCCCTCTCCAGCGGTCCTACAACGCCCCCCCCTCCCCCTTCTGCTCTTCCAAGGGTTACGACTTTGACTATAGGATGGAAGCTTTCCCGAATGTATTCCAAGTGCATTTTCCGTGCGCTTTATCATGAAATTTATGGTGTGGACTGAGAATAAGACTAGGAAAGGGGGGAGGGGGGGAAATTCATCGCAGATTATCAGCTTCGGCGGTCTGCTGTAGTAGTGCTGAAGTAGAAAAAACAAAAACAAAACTGGTGTTTCGTTGAAATTGATTTTCTCTTTGTTTAGATTTAGCTATTGCATTAGCATCTTGGAATATTGTTCATCGAATCGTTGAATAAACACTTCTGTGGTTGGATCATTTTTATGTCTTGTAAATAATGATAATAGTTATCTAAATAAATTAATCCAGTCAAAAAGGAACAAAAATTTGTAGCTTATATTTTTTAAGTGAATCCAATATTGTTTATCATGCTGTGTATGAAGTATATACAATCATATATCTATATCGTGTATATTGAATCAGCCATTTCTGTACTTAAATTTATATTCAGTTCAAGTAAATTAATGTTTAAAAAATGAAGATTTTGTAATATTGTCTTTTACTAAATACGGATTTTAAATTAATGAAAGCGATACAGATGAAGTATACTAGTTCTTTAGCTCTTCTATAGTGTTTCATTATATTTAATTAAAATACCGACAAGTCTAATCAAACAGTTATGAATATTATGTCATTTTAGGAGCTTTCAGAATCAAATATTGTTTACTAATGTAAGCAATATTGTACTCAGGTAAGTACTCAGGTAAGTACTCAGGTAAGTAATCGAAAATTAAGCCTGGCCTAAATAATTCTCTCTAGAATTTCAGTTTTTCCATTTATTTTTACATACGTGCTATGAGTAAGGATAACAAAAGTAAATAAAAAGCATCGGAAAAAAATTGATTTTAAAAAGATGTGCATATTTAACAGTATATTATAGAACGTTAATATAATTAAAATATTTTTACAAAAAATTACTGTTAACATACTTGATTGAAGAAAGCCAGAATGCTGGTTGCAAAGTTCTTTTTTAAACACTTACAATTGTTGTTGTTGTTGCTAATGCCCTCTGGCAACCCGCAGGGGGTGCCAGATCCCTCAAATAGGCAGGCGATGGGCGGAAGGGGCTGCTTCCATTTTAATGAGCCCCAGTGGGAGGAACTGCGACTCAGCTTGGGGTCCCCTAATTTTGAACCAATTCCAGAGGAGGGACCCACCCCCTGAAATCGGCACCCCCAGAGGTATCGTTTAACAATTTGGAGGACATTGAAGCCACGACGGATTTTACTTGCACCAGCTCCCATTAGGGCACACGGTCCCACAGCAGTCGAGCCGAGAGGAAGTTGACCCTCCCAAGCACTGGCTAATCTGGATGCTGCTTCACTTTTCGTGTTCTTATGGGAACGGAGTTTATAGCCCAGACCACTGTGGGTTTTACAATTGTACTAAAGTATAGTACATGTTAAAAAGACGTATATTTTCATTTTTAAATTGAATAAATTAGTCATAATAAAGCTACCATAAATCAAAGAACCTGTTCTCAAAAGAACAGGAAAAAGAACTGTTCTTTTAAAAAGAACGGGAACGGTGAACAACTGTTCTTTGAAAATAACGGTTTTCCCCACCTCTACTAACGACCTGGTTAAGAGAGAAAAAGAAACCAACCACCGCAATGTTTTCTCTACAATAGCGGGTGTCTCAGAAAGGACTACCTTTTATTAAAAGTGAATAAAAATATACGGATAGAGTTATCAAGGAAATTCTTGCAGGAGGCGAATGTGTGATGTCAGATTTTGTTTTCTTTCTACACCACTTTATTACGGTAGTACAAAAGCTTGCTGACAGGTGACGCTACGGCTACTGCATTCAGAAACAGTGAGTTTGTATTAAATGAAAATATTCTCAAAATGTTCTCCATTCATCACAATTACGTGTCGGAATCTCGGAATGAAATTAGCACACACTTTTTGCAACGTCTCTAACGGAATGACTGCACATTACTCAAAGATAAAACGCTGTTGCTCTGCTTGCTCAGTGGGATTTTAGCAGTAAACCACTTTCTTGAAATTGCCCGAAAGAAAAAAATCACTCGGATTTAATGGTGAATGCAGGGCATTTTGAGAATATCGTCATCGATAATTGCCACAACTGCTGATCAGTAGGTACAGCGATACCTGTCGGTAAGACTTTCCACTAACATGACAAAATGTTGCAAAATATATTTCAGATATCACACATTCGATTCCTGTAAGAATTTTCTTTTATAACTCAATTCGTTTGTATTTATTCATTTTTAAAAACGGTCATCCCGTTTAGGATTCTATGTATCAATCGAAAGAACAGAATACTTGAAAGTAATCATAATTTTTACCTCATAGTGTTTGAACTATTTTTATAAAGATTATTTTATGTTTCTCAAGTATTTTATTAATTTTATTTATAATTATGGAGTAAATGAAATTTCCATTATAATCAGAGTCTTAGATTGTGTATTAGCGAAGAGCAGTGTAAATTCTTCGCAAGTCTGTCGCATCTCTCTCTCTTTTTTTTTTTTTTTTTTTTACTTCTCTTCCAACCCGAATTCACGGACTTGGATATAAGGCAATCATACGATCATTTTGGGTCGTAACCATTAAGTTTATGAAGTGCGCATGCGTGCGTTAGTGGTATATTGCATCATGACTCGCCGCTATCTCTCGCTAGAGGACGCTTATGCAGCTAATATTAAAAAGGGGTCGAGTATTTTATTTTGAGAGGTTGACGCTATTTCGCCCGCCTGCCACTAGTCTATGATTGCCGTATACACTGAAAACGCCTCTAACGGTCACCTCCGAACAAGGGAAACCTCCAAAGGCCGGCCAAATATCAATGGTACCGAAAATGTTCTACAGAATTACCATTAGACCTAACCTCTGAACAACGTATTCTGAACAACAGCCACCTGTCGGCATTGCAGAAATATCCTAACAACTACCCAAGTGTGTTTTTCTTTTTTTATTTTCCCAACACAAAGTGTGAACAATGTTTATTTGCTAGAAGGATGTCCATAAAAGGTAGGGTGGGTCAAGAAGGCATTGCAAACATCGGTATAACCACCTTAGCAACGAGGAACAAAGGATAGGCACTTACTCGTATAAGAGCCAGATAGGCGAAGATAAAGAAAATTCCTGAGGGAGAGGACAAAACATAATACCTCCCCAGTGCCCAGCCTATGACTAGTGTTGGGTGTTAATCAATTAATTTTTAATTGACGCGTTATTTGATTAAAATAGTAATTGCGATTAAAATAATTACAATTAAGTTAATTGCGATTAAAATTTCAGTTGCACATTGCAATTAAATTATTTGGATTAATGTATGTTAATCATCATTCGCAATTAAAATAATTGCAGTTAATTTTTTAATTATTCTATGAAACAATTAAAACTAACAATTAACTTACTTACCCTTACGGAATCAATTGAAAGATACATAAAATTTTACCTACAATATATACCTAATGAAATTTAATAGTGCTTTTAATAGCACGAACGTTTATGTAGCTCTCTCACTTTCTATCCTCAAAATAATTAGCTTTCTAGACTACTCGTACACGTACCCTATTTTTAGTGCAACCGAATCCCGCGTCATGTACGTTTCCTGTGCGAATTGCGGGCGCTGCATTTCTTACAGAGCACCACATTTTCGCCTCACACACGTCACTTCCATATCGTCGTGTGAGTCACTCAACCTCACTTTGCGCCGGTGCCGACTACCGTTTGTTCAGTACTCACTCGCCCGCCGCGTAAACAAGTCTACGTTTAGTTATTTGCATACCTACTTCTTTGTGTTTTGGTTTTAACTAAAGTAAATGCACCATTTTTGCCTAATTTTGTAAAAGAAAATGGCGTTGATAGACGACATTGACGAAGACAGCAACTTGCCGGTGAATGTTTCGATTTCAGACACTGATGAGTCATTAGAAACGGATTCACCAAACGACACCTCCAAGTGCTCGTCATCTTTGCAAGCGCGACTTCTCTTGCTCGATGGAACATTTTTCAAATACATACCTGAAGAGTGTACAGGTAATAAATTCACAGCTGTGTAAATGAAATGTCCAAGCGATGTAATCACTAAAGTTAAAGGCTATCATAATTGAACATCGAAGTTTTGAGTCACCTGAAGCGTAAAAACGGAAACCAGAGCGTTGAAGAATACAAAACATATGTAAAAAAAAGAAAACTGACTTACAGAAAAAGTGACTTATTGCTAAAACCAAAACTTCTAAAACAAAGAAATCAAATGAGAATAAAATAGCCCAAGAACAATTCGATGAAAATGCTTTGAAATATTTTATACTCTCCATGATCCCATTACGTGCAGTGGAAGATCCATATTTTTCAAAAATATTCCCGGACTTGGAAATATCTAAAATTGGCTTAACTCTAATGAGTCGACATACACTAGGACGTCGTATCGAAAAACACTACGAAAGCCAAGTGACGACGATAAAGTCCGAACTAAAAGAAGTTGACTATGTGTGCACAACAATAGATATTTGGTCCAGCAAAAAGAGGTTTTATCGGAGTTACAGCGCACTGGATTGCAAAAGATCTAAGCAGAGTTTCAGGGGTATTAGCTTGTCAAAGATTCAAAGGCGTGCACAGCTACGAACGGCTATCCGATATAATTCAAGAAATTAACGGATATCTGGACCTGAATACAAATAAAATTGTTGCATCGGTGACGGATAATGCTAGCAATTTCGTAAAAGCTTTCAAAATGTTCGGTGTCAAATTAACCAATATTAATACAGGTGAAGTTATACCAAACCCTTATCCACCAGAAGTCATATCTGAATCAGATGTTGAAAAAGACGTATCGTCAATTATAGATGATCCTGGGAATATCCATTTCCTTCCTGCTTAATTTCTTTCAAAGGAATTGACAATGCTGTGCGCTTACGTTAAGCCCATGCACAACTATGGATGCGAACAAAGTTTTAAGTGAGCAAAACACGCCATTGTCCGAAATGCATGCTGCAGTCATGAAGAAGTTTAAAACTTTGTGGAAAGCTGCAGGACGACCAAAGAGTGCTGATATAATACAGAACGTGTTAGAACACACATTAAGCCGACCTGTTGAAAATAGGTAGAATAGTTTGTTTGATGCGCTCCAGCAAATTTTCACAATTAATGAAAAAACGGTGGCTTTTACATAGGTCATTAAACATAAAAATTCTGTCAAAGAGAACGAATTCGATTACATACACGAGTATTTGATGTGTACTGCTTCAGTAGCAGAAGCCCTCCACATTATGCAGAGTGAGACTAACGCATACTACGGAATGCTTCTGCCGTGCCTTCTGGTGCAAAGAAAAGAAATGCTCAAAAATGAAAAGAAAAGCAACTTTTCTTTTAGCAGCAATTTGATCAAGGCATACAGAGAGGGTGTCGAAAAAAGGTTCCAAAAACTGTTTGATGTCAGGACTCCTGAAGCGGAAAATATGGCTATTGTCGCATTGTCATACCCCAGATTTAAGAATAAATGGTTAACTTGTTTAAAGCCTGCAGATCGTACAAAAATTCTAAAAGTTTTCAAAACCATCATTTCCAAACAAATGAATGAATATGTAGTAGCAACAGTGGCAACAAAAAAAGTACCCAAGAACACATTTTTTTTCAATTTTTACTTTGACTCCGACTCCGATATTTCAGCGGCAGAAACAAACTAAAGCTCCTCCGCCTCCAATGCACCAATAACTAAAGCAGAACTTTTAATGCTGAATCTCTTTGCAGAAGAAAGCCACGATTCGCAACTCCTCAATAGATATCCTGAGATAAAAAAGCGCTTTTATAAAATAGAGCACACCTTTACCATCGTCAGCTGAAGTTAACGCCTCATTTCTTTTGGGACAATGACAAATCTGCCGAAGAGCCACAAATTGTCCGACAGTATGTACGAAAAGAGAGTTGTGTTAAAATGTAATCTAAATTATTATAAGAAATAATAATCTGTTATTCATTACCTGTCTAATCATGTTTAATTAAAGTTATTGATGATTATTAATATTATACTTTTACTTGTTACTAATATGCATTTCAAACCAAACTATATTATTAAGGCTGTCTCTGTTACCCTTCACGCCTATCCGCTGAACCGATTTTGTGAATTTTGGCACAGTGATTTATGGGACCTCAAGAATGTACATATCCTACCTTTTGTCGCTAAAAATGAAGAGATCCACCACCAGTCATATTTTAATTGTTAGTATTTATTTAAATTCATAAAACAATTGAAAATTAATTAACTGTTAACTGTAGCAAATGACGATTGACAATTGACTAATTGTTAATTGCTGTGCCTACAATTAACAATTAAAAAATTTAATTGTAATTTTTGATAATTACAGTTATTCAATTCTTAGTTGTTACAGTTAACAATTAGCAATTGTTAATCTTTAATTTACAATTAATCAATTGTTAATCTTTAATTTACAATTAATCAATTGTTAATCTTTAATTTACAATTAATAAATTGTTAATCTTTAATTTAAAATTAATCAATTAATCTTTAATTAACAATTGATCAATTGTTAATATTTAATTGTCCTTACAATTAAAATTTGCCCAACACTGCCTATGACTAATTGCCGTACTGACCACTACGTAAACTAGTTCTTATCAGTTAGAGCCTTTGTACGCTTTGTAGTGTCTTCGATTTAGCTGTGTCAAGTCTCTGTGTAGTGCAATCACGGTGAATTCCAAACAAAAATTCTTAAATTTAAAGGAAAAAATCAAGGTATGGATGATAGAAAGAAAGGCGTAAGAGCGAGAAAATTGGCGACTCTTTAAAGTTACGGCAGGTCACAGATATTCGATTTTAAGAAATAGTGAAGATGACTTATCCTATCGAAGTGCGAACTTGGACATCATCTACGAAGCGTTGAAACACTGGGAATGAAGAACTTGATGAAGTGTTGTTGGAGTGGCTTTCCAACAGTGTTCCGATTTAAGAACCCATTTTGCAAGAGAGTGCTTTGAACATTGCAGAAAGACTGGGAATTCCAGATTTCAAAGACTCCTAATGTGGATGACTCCAGAAATTTAGGGTCCGACACAATATCTCGCATTTTGAAAGGTGACTGTAGAAGCTGCAGATTGCCCACTGGATGAAGCTAGCGAGTGGATGGAAATAATTGCTATAATTGCAGACTGTGATTCTAAAGATCTTCAATTGTGATGAAGCATGACCTTTTTTTTCGTTCTATTTCTCATAAAACATTGTTTGAAATTTGATGCTAGCAGAGAGGGGAAGCATGAAAAAGAGAGATTAACTGTATTTTTGTGCTGTAATATGGAAGGAGACTTTGAATTAAGAATCACCCTATTGTTAACTTTTTGATTATTTTAACTAATTTAATATTAATCCTTTAAACAACAGCCACCTCCTAATGACGATCGCTTTGGATGGTCCCACGGGTGACCCTTATTCAGAGGTTAACTGTGTCCAAGTCCGTGTCCGCATTATATGAAAATAGATTATGAATCTTCATGTTTCCCCTTCATGCAGAAAACCATGCTTTTAACACTTTCATGTCTGGAGGAGGATTTTGATACTTTGTTTTCTTTTTAAAAAATGTACATTTTCATATTTTTTTCTTTATAAACTCCAAACTTTTCTTATTGATAATTTAGCAACTATTTAAATGCACTAAGAATTGGTATTTAATCAGGCATTAATTGGAGAAAATATGTTTAAAGTGTAAAAAAAAAATGCTTCAGTTAAGAAAGCATCATTTTTTAAATAGAATTTTACTGACTAAATAAAAATTTACCGAAGTGTACAAATATCTGAAAATAACTTTTATTTGTAAACGAAAACAAATAGTAAAATTTGCTAAAATAGAATAAATATGACCAACAAATGGTAAGTAACTCGAAATTATAGATAGTTTTATGTATTAACTGCATAAAAGTATCTAAAGAGTTAATAGTATATTAGTAGTAGAATTGAATTTAGTGATAAAATTTATAACGGCGCCAAGCATAATTATGTTTATTGTTGCTTTATATCTATGCTCATATACACATATATCGAAGGCTCCTAGATACATTTGAAAAAACAACAAACATATATAGTCGGTGCTTTTGTAACTCAGAGAGTTAAAAGTTGACCCCGAGTGACAATCTTAGACCTAGAAATGTTAATTTAAATTTATCTGCATTCATCTTTAGGAAAAAGAATGAAGAAGTGCAGCTTCTTTGGGCATTATCAGATCTAAACATTCCTTAATGATTTCCGAATGCACCACACGGAAGAATGAATGAAGACAGTAATGCTATGCACTACATGCCCATACTCGGCAAAGGGCAAAAAGAAACATGCCTTTAAGAATGTAGATTATTTTTAAAATAACAGTGATGTGAGTATTTGCTCATTGGTGTTACTTCAAAATATAAAAAGATGATAAATTGAAAGACTCATTAAAAATATCCTTGAAATAATGTTGATTCAACGTGGAGGAATAAAGCGATTGCTTCTAAAATTTTAAAGGTAAAGTACTGATTTTTAGTATTTTTGAAATACAGTTCTTTTCATTTGGGACAGTAATAATGGGACAGTGTTTTTATGTGGAACGCGCCATGAGAGTTTTTAAGTTTTCTCTTACAGTTTCAGTAGTTTAATTTGAGGATGAGTAAGTCCTGGAAATATCTTAAAATTATTGAATTATTTGCATCTAACTTTTAAAGATGTTAAGTAATTTATTTTTGAAAATTATAATATTTACAAAGTAATATTTATACGAAGCGTAGATATTTCTTATAAAGTATCCGGATGCAAGTACTTCCCTGTTTTTTTGGGGCATGCATTAAGAATCTTAGATGCAACCACCACTTAGGCTAAAAGCTGATATATAATGCATTAGTCCTAATCATCTGCATTAGCAATAAAAATCCAAAACCTCTGACGATATCATTTTGTGCTTCACATATTCTCTGAAGAAAAAAAGAGAAAATACATATGGCTATCTCTAATATACGGTTCGCTCAAATAAAAATGGTACTATATAGGTTGTTTTAGAAATAGTTTAAAGATATTAATGTAAATTAGTATACAAAAGAAAGACGTATTACAAGGGTAAGAGATAGGCTAGACAAATTAACCTTGTAGGTTAAAAAATGTCCCAGCGATCAACGAGATGATGGATACCCGAGGGAAGAACCTCCGGCAAAATTGTCAACCTTTCATTCTTTGCTTATAAACATTTCAAGTGCTATTTCGCAAGTGGAGATTCGCCGATTGATTCTCACGAGACGATTCGCAGCGGCAACTGTTTACTTGGTGATAACCACATACGCTTGACCAAAACGTGACCTACCGTCAGTATTGCTTTTTCCATTACAAAATCTCTACTTGATCGGAATACCGCGAAAGAATCAGCGAATCACCACTCGCGAAATAGTACAGGAAGTGTCTTTGAGCAAAGGAAGTGCCCGCACAATACTACATGAAAGGTTGCCCCTTTCCCCGGAGGTTCTTCACTCCGGTATTTTCTTTTGTATATTAATTTATATGAATGCCACTAAACTATTTCTAAAACCACCTGTAGTGCCATTTTTATAATGGGGAATGTAATATGATGATAGTCAAATGATTGTAGGAAGGCCATGTTTATAACACCAAATTAATTTTGCTTCGATATGGAAGGTGCCATGTGACAAACAGAAAACATATTGAGGCTGCTGAAGATACCCCAAAGCTTCGAAAATCAATTTTTATTAAATGGATCTAGCGAAATGCAGACATTCTCACTTACTCATAACATATACCCTTATTTACGCAATTTGACAGATGTTATCTCGACACTTCGTATTTTTAACACTTTCTAATCATGTTAAAAATCTTTACATTTGCAGTTTGTCTGTCTTTCCGTCTATCCGGGACAATAGTAAATTTGTATCGATTTCCAATCAATTTATAAATATTATTTCCATACTTCGTATCATGCCCCCTACTGAAAATGAAGTGTGTAGCATCAATAGTTTTTTGCAGGGAAATCCAAAAATATTTCAATACAGTAAAGGCATTAGTTACGGATAGCCATTATTTTGTGCAGTTCGGAGATTTCGTCTATTTCAGTAATGTTTGTAAAGTTTGCTTATCTTTTACACGAGAGAGCTGTCAAAGATTTAAGCTTTAAGGACAGTGGTTAAAGCAAGTTCTTTAAAACACCGGGAGATTGAAAATAGATGTTAAAATGATTATCTTTTAAACCGTAAGTTATCAAAACATACTTTCCATTAGAAAAGTTCATCAAATAAAGAGTAGCTTCAGATATAGCAAAATTTTACTAGACGCGGTATGCATTTAAAATATGAAATTTTATACGGTCGCTCCTTTCCTATCACTTATAGTTTAGAAAATTGTTAGTCCGTCTCAGAGAAGGTAAATTTGAAAAATTCCATGTATCTGAGTGGTACAGTCTTCGAGATATCGCAAATTAAAATAATTAGCATTTATCGCCTAGTAGTAACTGGATGCCTCAAAAGTGAAAAAAAAATAAAATTACTTTACAGCTTGCATTAATTGACATTAGTGGAAGTTCGACAGCTACATTTGACTCGCGAATATCCTATTTTAACTAGAATTTTCCTATTATGCGTGTTTGCCAGTTTTTACTGAAAGTTCTATACACTATTACTGTGTATATTATACTTTGAAATTTCTTCCCTAGAAGCGTGACGTATTTAGTGAATGACCCCCTAAAAGATTAAATTATAAATAATTTCATAGTATCTAGTAGTTAAGGTAAAATGGTACAAGCTAAATTCACGTATTTGAATGTATTTTATTGCCGTTTTCCAGCAAAGGCTACACAATTTAACATTTATCAACTCATAATTGGTCTCCTAAAGTGAAGATTTTTGAAGTGAAAACTTTTTTAGTCGCGTTGAGCACTTTTGGGATGGAGATAAACCACTGAATTCGAGTGGCCAGCACGCTGCTGCGTGACCGTCACTCTCAGATACATTTTATATACAAATTGTATAAATCTTATATGTTTTTGCCAAAAAAGTGCAAACTTTATCCAGCTGGGAAGTTGCTATAATTTTCGATTATTTATTTTAAAAACTGTACTTAATTTAGATAGCTATATAGTTATTTTGCAATAAAGTTAATTTGATAATGTGGAGAGTCTTAATAATTATATTCTGCATATTATTTGAATTATAAGTGTTATACTACAGTTCATTTGAATTCGAATTTTAAATCCATCATTCGTTGCAAATAAACAGGATTACTCTTGTGAAAAGTGAAAAATGATGAGAAAAATGTATATCACTATGTATACCGTACGCAAATACCGGCTGTGTCATTTGCGGCCTGTGCGGGCACTTCCTCTCTCTTTTTTAATTTTAAATGAGCACACAAATCAAGCGCGAAATTCGAAATTTAAGTAAATTTTAAAATTTTAACATTTCCAATGCTAACCCAGTGAAAATTGCGTTAAAACATGTACAAGCCTACAAAAACATGCGAAAATGTGAGAATATCATAAATAAATGTGCGATACCCTTAAAGCCTTAGAAAAACATAAAAAAAAAATTACAAACATTTCCAAATGTATAAAAATGCGAAAAAACGTTCATAAATGGTTTTTTTTTTTTGTTGTTGTTAACAAAAAATACAGTAATGTGGGAAAACTTGTCTAACTGCATAAATATAAATTTGAGAAAGCGTGGCATGAAATTTTCACTTCTGACGTGCATTCCAACGACTGACTCTTCTTCTTCTTCTTCTTCTTTTCTTTTTTTTTTTGTCTGAAGAAGGGCACCAACACAACAGGAAAAGTGGTGTAAGCCGTCCTTTTTTTTAACATCGAACATCTTGCTAATTTTTTCTCTGGCATTTTTTTAATTCACCTCCTTATACACAAAGCAACATTTTCCCAATTATAACTGATAGGAAAGGAAGTACCGTACAAAAATTAAGTTTCGTATTTTAATATGTATACAGCCCCTGGTAAAAAAATTGCAAGATCTGAAAGCTACCCTTTATTTGACGAACTTTTCTAGCTTAAAATATGTTTCCATCACTTACACGTTGTAAAGGATAACTTCTTTAGCATCTATTTTGAATTACTCAGTGTTATTTGCTTTTACCTTTCACATCTCTTCCACCTCTATATAGACAATTTCACTTATGTGTTGAAAGCCGTTGCTAATTTCTATTTGGATCAAACGTTTTTGAATTGTAGAAATATAATTCTTAAATTCGTGAAATTTTAAGTCTTGAATGAATAATAAAACCAAACAACTTTCATGTTTCTCAACTGACTTTTAAAAATGCATGCACACCTATAAAAAGCAAAAAAGTTTTCGGAGTTCGTGAATAAAACTTTTACATTAAACACACAAGAGAAAAAGTTTGGGGGCAAGGTATATTCACAGTCTGAAGTCCGATAAATTCTTAATGAATCCTCTATGCTCAAGTGATCCATGCAAAGTTCCACTTTCTCTAACAAAATTTCCTTTTACTATTTTTTATGTGAAGATTTATTTTGCTTTGTCCTAGGTATAACTGTTAAGTTTTTTTTTTAATGTCTTCAGAGTCTTTTAGACTATTGTATTTTAGTATGTGAATTCTAATATTCTTTTTTATTTGAAAAAAATTAAGTATATGTTAGCCGTGACTGTCAGCAAGGTAAGTCTGACGAAGGATACTGAGCAATTTATAAGAAATAAGTATTCAAGTTGAAGTCCTTGAAGTTGATTTCATTTCATTTCCTTTACTGCTAAAAATTTAATTAGTAGAACAAAGTACACATGAAGTGCAATATAAGTACAAGATGTTGGAAAAAGTCGTAACACACTTCAGTGCTTCATGCATTAGGAATAAGTGGACAATGTAAATTGAAAAAATGTTCTGAATGAGGTAGAAAAAAAACTCATTAAGAAAAAGTTCATCTAGCTTATGATTCAAAAGTGAGACCTTTTAAATTTGCATGCCAACATATGCAAAATCTCGGCAGTTAGTAATATGTGCCCCATACACTACTGATGTGATGTGCAAAATTTGAGAGTTATATCCCAAAATGTGTCAGTGATGCGAAAGTAAATATAAATCGGTTTATTTCGAATACTACTGAAAAAAAAATCGCATCTAATGACACGATTCTAGGGTCGTACAGAAATTGCTCAGGGACTGTAGAAATAAATGTTTGCATTCAAATTCATGTATACTCTGATCATCTTTGTGTTGAGGTTCTCTGCGATGTTTTATGATGAAAAGTTAAAATTTTGGACATCACCTCAATAGTGTGGGGCATATTTTACACGGTAATTTCATTTTGTATGGGGGTAGTACACAAATTTGCAAAGTGTAACTTTTTGAAAATGAACCGAATTTTTTTTTTCTTAACGTAGTCTACCTTATTTTGAACATTTTTTCATTCATTCAATCCGTAAAAATATCGTGAATAACGCAACAAAAATGTCCAAAAACACGAAACCCGTAAAAATACCCTTGATAAATTCTTTAATAGCCCTTAGAATCCATAATAATCCATGAATAGCGCCATTACTTAGAATGTAAGAAAATTCCAATGAAATGATGAATAAAAAACCACAAAAAACCAAGCATGCACAAATAAATTTCAAATAAAGGAAAATGAAAACCACGCAAGTTTAAAAAGAATAAAGACAGTAAGATTGAAATCTTACGCAACATCAATCTGGAAAACGTAGTAACTAACGTCCGCAGCCTAAAAACCAATCTCACTAGCGCCATCTAAAGTTTACAAAATGAATCAACAAAATGAATACCAATATAAGAAATATATTGCAAAACCAAATGATATAAAATATACTGAAATTTCTAGAACAATTTCACATACGTCATCTGTTGAATACAAAGTAAAAATAATATTAGTAAAAAACAAATAAGACCAGCCGTTAATCCAAATACAGAAAACTAAATAGTAGTTATTAAAACAACAAAAAATTAAAATTACTTTTAACTGAAACTGTATTTTAAATTAAAAATACTTTAAGAATAACCCAGCTTATAGGTACTTTTGTATCACAATATAAGTATTATAAGGCAAATTCGGCACATAACTGTATTATCACTTAAGAATATATATATATATATTAATGACTATGTCATTTTATCTCTCACGCCCCATTATTGAAAATTGTCTGAAAAATATGTCCCCAAAATGCGACATAATTTTACATATATTTAAATACAGCTTCACTACAGCTTTAATCAGCTTGCAATCTTTCGTAAGCTGTAGAATATGTATCACATGTTTTTTTTTTACATATATTTAAATACAATTAGTTCATAACACTTTTAATCTATTGTTACAATATTTCGTAAGCTGTAAAATATGCATCATATGTATTTTTCTATAAATAGGCTATAATCATAAAAATTTCAACATAGGGTTACCAGGCAAAATACACGAAAGATGAGCGATAAAACTACATAATAGATTAATATCTTTTTAATATGGCAATAATGAAACTAAAAAAATTAGGAGGGTTCAGGGAGGGGGTCTCCCCCTGATGAGGCTCGAACAGCCGAGTTTTATATATATAATTTTTGTAAGTGTTTAAGAAACAATGAAACAAAAATTAATTTAGATGAAAAATTCTTCATCTAAGGTAAAAGAATAGAATGAAAATAACCCTAAGATGGTTGAATTAATCTGGAGTAATGTAAACAGAAAAAGTAATTCAGATAAAATGGATTGGTTGGAAGAAAAACTTATTACAAAGCTTAATTTGGAAACAATCAAGTGAAATAAAGGCATCGAGGTGAAATAACGCTTAGTGATAAAACATCAAGAGCAAAGTCATCTTCTACAATTGACTAGCTTTAGAAAATTACATTTTTTTCACGTCCTTTCTCATTTTTCCAACCGATTATTTGTTGAAAAAAGGGAATGGTTGGCCGTTCTTAAAATGAATTTATTTAGAATGTATTTAAAGAATCGATGTCAGTTATGATTTTGCCAATAAATATTTGCATTTTATGAAGATATACATGTAGGCATTTGGTTACAGTTACTAAACTGAGAAATATGTATTTGGCTGTTGACAGTTAGAGGCTGATATAAAATCTGCACAAGACATGAGTGGTGCACACTTCCTCCTGGGATAACTCAAACTGGAATTAAATGGCAATGCGAGGTTAACCCTTTAACGCGCAGACTTCCGCTCTGCGAACACCAAACTCTGACATTTTGACTGTTGCCAGTCACGAAGAATAGATTTGATTTTTGGAAAAATAGTTGCGGGTGGCATAGCTCCACGAGAATGCTTTACTTTTTAGCACGTCATTTCCCGTAAAAAATTGTCACGATTATTTTTAACAGCACTGACATCTTCTGAAAAATGGAAGAATACGAGAACAGCTGGATAAATTGCCCAATGCTGAAAAATGGGCAGCCGTTTCCTTCGCTCGACTTAACTACCAGCAAGATGGCGGACGATCGAAGAGTTCATCGCATGGCACAGATCTAGAGACCCTTTTTTACGCAGTTGTCTGTGCGCACAGAGTATCGATCTTCCGCCATTTCGCTGGTAGTTAAGTCGAGCAATAGCAACGGCTGCCCTTTTTCAGCATTGGGAAAGGGTTGCGCCTCAAAGGGTTAAAAACGACAGCAATTAATTATCACTATGAAAAACATGCTGAAATAACAGCCAGCGTTACGACTATGATTTCAGAAAAAACATGTTAATCTATATAAATAAAATTAGACTTTTGTCTGTACATTTCTTGGAATTCAAAAATTTTGCGATTTTTATCCACTTTAAGCACCTGGGAATGAGGTGCGACCCTCAAAAAAAAGTTTGTCTGTCTGTCAATATTACTTAGTTACTCTCTCACTTGTAATATTTTAACAAAAAATAAAAATTATAACTCTTTCTTTTTTTTGGCAGTATACTACATCCATTCTACGTACTCTTAACAATGCTGACGAAAGTTCTTGCTTTTTGGAAATTTGCATTCAGTACTAACCCGTCAACGACGGGTACTTCAGCTAGTATCTTATAGTGATTATTATTTGGGTGAAAACAGTTTAAACAATTATAACCTAATATTTTACTAGAAAATCCCTTTTTTATTTCAGTTTTGTATGTGGTATACTGGACGTTAGCTATATTTAATGGTACTTATTTTGAAATTTTAATATTCAAATCATTTTTTGACTCCAGCACACGGTAATATTTTCCGGGACAAAACTCTTTGCTAACTGTTTTTTGTTGATCTTCTAAAATAATAAAACCGCATTCGAAAGTTTGCTGTTTAAATTCCAAACAGTTTTGGCAATAATATGAACAGTAATTGCATCCACTCGCAACAGATTAAATTATATCGTTGCTATCTATACTCTTAAAACTGACAGATGTCTATACTAGTATTTTATAGACGTAGAGTAATAATGAAAGTGGTTGTTCCACATATGGTACCAGTTGTCTTGTAGCGTAAAAGTGTAACTAGCAGAAATACCTAAAAATCGTTTTCAGGATTTTTTAGAATTCGCATCGAAAGGTAAGGTGCCAAAACGTTCTTTAACGTTCTTTACATATTTCCCTTGATATATCGGAGGAAAAAAGAGATAGTCTGAAATTCTTCTTTAAAAATATAGCGAACACAAATTCCTTAAAGTCATTTTCAGGATTTTTTAGAATTCATCAAAACGGGGATCATCTGAACGTTGTTTCCAAATTTGCCATCATATCGCAAAGCCCGTAAAATTCTTGCTTTAAATTGTAGCGAAAAGGCATTCTCAGAGATATTTAGTTTCCGTGTACAAACTGGTGCAAGGACTAAAAGCGTTGTTTTCATTTTTGTCTTTATATTTCGAAGGAAAATGGAGATAGATACAAAACATCTTGAATTAAATTGAAACGAAAAAAATTCATAAAAATCTTTTTCAAGATTTTTTGTAAAAATCGACATCAGTAGGGCGTAGTTGACAGAATAAGTATTTTTCACGTATTTTTTAACTCTTCAGTGCTGTTAATTTCAGACAACATTTTGTCTACCTTGTGGAAGAGAGAATCACAATTCAAAGATTACCAGATTAAATGTGAAAAGTCGCACAGTTTCGCCATTTTATCTGATTTACTTGCAAATTCGTTATAAAAAAAGTAAGTTCACAAAAGTGGACTCAGCTATTCGCTATCTTCCATATTTGTCGAGAAATCGCCTAGTTCTACTGTTTATTTAATTGGAATTTTGGTGTCTTTATTCGTGTAAATAAAGGTGAAGTATAGTTAGAATATTTCCAGCAAGGATTTTAAAGCAGTTTTAGTAGGCGATTTTAATGTAGATGTATATTTTGAAGAAGTGTTCTATGGAACAAGAAAGACAAATATACTGCACTCGTGGATCATGATGTACATTTCAAACAGTATTTAAAAAGATCAATTACAATAAGAATAACGATAACGAATATTGCAAAATAATTTTGTAGGCGATTTAATCTATAGCCCCAAGTATGTTTCATATTTATTTATGTATTTTTCATTCGTATTTGTAGATGTAACAAAGTCCATTCCGTGCGAAGAACGAGTACTTCAGTTAGCTTGTTTCAATGCCTGTAAAACTACTTTTACCTTCAATACACAGTCAATGATGAAAAGGCATGTATGAATACGTATGTGGAAAATTATTGGTTTCTATGCCTGTAAAACTACTTTCACCTTCACTACACTGTCAATGTTGAAAAGTCATACATGTGAAAAATAATTGGTTTCTATGCCTGTAAAACTACTTTCACCTTCAACACACTGCCAATGTTGAAAAGGCATATAGGGGAGAGTGGCCTAAAGCGGGTAGGTTAACGATAAATATCCAAAAATAGTCGTTTTGGGGCTTTTATCATCAACATGAATGATTTATTTCTTAGGAGAAATCTTAAACTTCAAAACAAAAAATGATTATCGCGTTATTTTATTTATAATAATTGTTTATTATCAAAAATTAAAAATGCTTAAAAACCCACTTTGCCCTACAAGGGGGCTAAAGCGAGTAAGCCGTTCGGGCAAAGCGGGTAAGTACAATATACTTTACAAATCTGAGCACATATTAATTTCTTTAAGGATTACTATTGAAACTTTAATTGGATTTATAATTATCATTAAAAATAAACATCATAGAACAATTTTTTACTTGTTTTATCAGCCTTATTAAAGGTCTCAATGATATAAATGATTATCAAATTAAATTATTTTGATTTGGTGCATTTGTTAATTAAATATAAAGTAATAAATGATAAAATTATTAGATTAGTTAACTGTCAATATGAAAAAATAACCGTTCAAGTAATACTTATGTCATTAACGCTTTGAAGACGGGCGGTCGATTTTACAACCAAGCAGTAGAACACCTTAAAGGACGGGCTTGGTTCATATTTCGACCAACTAATTCTTTCCCCCTGTGCAATTGTTCACTTGTACTGGACCGGCGGGGAGAGATGTCAACATCCATCCATCAATTCAGTTGCACCCCAGTTCCTGAAAAGGAGAATATACACGTAAAGGTCCCTTGTTCAATAAGTTCGTTTTACTTCGGGGTCGGGAAAAAGTAATGCATCAATGATTGTTGCACAAATAGCAGCTTCAGCTAAGAGTCACTGAAATGGGGAAAGCATTTTGCAGATGCTCCCGTCCTTCTGAAACAGCACGGCCAAAATTTTCCCCGACGGGAAAAGGTTAATATTCAAAATCTCATTTGGTATGTCTATTACTAAAGTAATATTTTAAAAAATGACTAAATCATCAGACTAGTCTACTATAAAATATTTTTTTAAATAGATAATAGCTAGGTCTTCTTGATATGTGTAAATGATAGAATGATATAAATACATGATTATGGAAAGCACTTCATTTAAATTTAAATAAACATTCAACAGTGCTTCAAAGCAATTATGAAATAATGCAGATAAATGGAATTTGGAGCCCAATATTGTTATACACTGCTTAAAACAATTAAAGGATATTGTAAGTTTTATAAAAAATAAAGATATAAGCGAATTTTTTTTTTTTTTTTTTTTTTTTGCCGAAAATGGAAGAAGAGAATCACAAATGCAAATTTTTCTGATTTTCAAACTGTGGAGTATGCTAATTTTGAGTTCGACGTCAAAAACGTCGCTTCTGCGGCAGTGAATGAAATTGGACTTTTAACTGAATAAAAGACAATGAAGACAAGGATGATCGGCATTCAGTGACTGCTTTGTTTCGATGAGTACGATGTCTCAGCGAAGTCATTTAACCGATTCAGAAGCTTGGAGAGTTGTCGGTAGGTTAGAAGGGGGCCAAGCTCAAGCCGAAGTAGCACAAGCCAGTGGAGTGTCACAAAGTGTGATTTCCAGGATCTCGAACCGGTTTTTGGCGACTGGAAGTGCAGGCCGAAGACCAGGGCACGGTCGTAGACGGGCAACAACGCTCAATGGAGATCGTTATTCAGTGTTAACGGCTCGGAGACACCGGAATATGAACGTCACTCTTCTCCAACAACACCTTCGCTCGGCTACTGGCACCACGGTTTCAACTCAGACTGTCCGAAACTGACTCCATGGTGTAGGTCTGTATGCTCGCCGACCGATGTATGTGTTAGACTAACATCAAGGCATCGTCGCGACCGCAGGGAGTGGGCAAAAGAGCATGTGAACTGGAGGAGAAATGAATGGACAATGTTCTTTTTTTCTGACAAGTCCCATTTTTCAGTTCATCCTGATAATAGGCGTATTTTCATCTGGAGGGACCGCGGCAGTAGGAATAATCCTGAGTTTGTGCACGAAAATGTCAGCTTTGGCGGTGGGGGAGTGTTGGTGTATGGTGGCATCTCCATTGACGGGCGCACAGACCTCTACATCATTCAAGATGGACCTCTGACCGGTCGCCGATATAGGTATGAGTCCTCAGACCTATTGTAGTCCCTTACGCTGCAGCAATCGGAGATGACTTCATTTTAATGGACGATAACTGCAGGCCACATCGTGCTAACCTGGTGGAGGATTTCCTTTTCGAGGAAGGAATCGTACGAATGAAATGGCCAGCGTGTTCTCCAGACATGAATCCAATAGAGCACGTTTGGGACGCTCAAGGAAGACAAGTTGCTGGCCGCCAACCACCCCCACAAACTCTCCAAGAATTGGAAAGAGCCCTTCTGGTAGAGTGGGACAGAATACCCCAACTCGTGATTAATAGACTCATTGACTCCATGCCTCAAAAGTGTTTAACGTTGCTGGCCGTACGTGGAAACCATACCCCCTACTGAAAATGATTTCTTTTGAAGAAAGCCCCATTTTTTATTCTTTTTTTCTGATATGCACAAATTGTGTTTTTTTTCCTTTTCTACACAAATGCGCAATAAAATACAATTTTTTTCTGCCAAACATGTGTGATTTATTCTCATATAACCTACTACGTCTGTCGACCATGTATCAATCAGCTAAAAAGTTTCCCAGCCACAAGATCCACCTAAAACCGCAATATCCTTTAATTGTTTTGAGCAGTGTAAAATGCCGATTTCTGAACATCATACAGCTCCAAGAAGTTTTTGCACATGGTAGTGAATTTAATGCATGAATGTATAATAAATCGTCCAGATTGAAAGAATCGGAAACAAGTTTGGCTACTAAACATAATCTGGGTGTGTATTTTTCGCTAATCTTGCTTAAAAAGCAAACTGGCTTTCAAATCATTTACAGAAAACTCCCGTATTTTATTTAATTTTTTTTTTCTTGGGGGGGGGGTGAAAGGAAGGGATGTGTACATAGATAGAAATATTAAAATATAAAATTTTCCTCCTATTATATTTTCTTTAAATCACTTTTTCCATTTAAAAAGTGCATGAAAATGTTCGTTGAATCATCATGTGAATCGGCTTTTAATACACCAGTAATAAAAGCCATCTAGGGCACAAATTACAATAGTTTTAGGGTTTTAGGAAATAATGAGTGGGATTCGTTCTATAAAATATGGCTTATTTAAAACCAGGATAATACGCAAGAAGATATACGATTTCACCTATGAAATACGAAGAGAAATGTTTCATTCAAGTCGAACTTCAATAACCCAAGGAAAAAATATTACTTTAGCAGTGCTCTATTTACGCAGACAAAAAGTTCTACCGGTAAAATGACTATGTTAAGAAAAATTGTTATCGTTATTTCTTTAAAAGTTAGATATTTTAAATTTGTATAAGACCCCTGTACAAAAATCCACAGTTTTTAAAATATGCTCCGTACACTAATTAGGTTTGGTACAAATTTTCAGGCTTTCATCATAAACCATCTCAGAGATATTTGTAACCAAAGATGATTGGGAAATATATACGAATTTGAATCTGAACGTTTATTCCTAGAGTGGACAAAAAATATTTTCTTTCTTAATTTCTGTACGACCCCTGAAATATGATCATCCGACGTAATTTTTTTTCTTCGAGAGCCACTGAAAAGTGGTTTTAGTCAGCATACATTTATCGTCATAGCTCCGACTCTTTATGACAGAATTCACAAATTTTGTCCAGCACCTCATTAGTGTATGGGGAAAATTTTACTAATAGGGAATTTTTTGTACGGGGCTCATGTACAAATTTAAAATGTGTAACTTTTTGAAATGGCCGAAAGGAATCTTTTTGTAGAGTAGTCTTTTTTACAAACTTATTTCAAACATTCTTTTTTTTTTCAATTTACATTGCCCACTCTCTAATCGATAAAGCATTAAAGCGAGTTAAAGCCTTTTGTGGGACACCCCTTATATATAATTAATTAAAGTGTAATTTGTTCAATATTCCGATTATATTTTATTTCTCTATCAACATAATCCAACAATGTCTCGGGGTAAACCCGGATAACTCTATTATTATTTTCGAATTCTTTTTCATTTTGACTCATCGAAAATTCTACTGCGTTGAATTTAAATTACCAAAAATTTAGAGGAACTTTTACCGAGATAATCATTTTTCCGGATGCAAAATATTAAATTTTTGAATAAAATACGAGTTGATGTACAAAACTTGCAATCGTAACTCACGTTAAACTAGAAAAATTACTTCTAATGTATTTTTGATCATTTTAAAGAATATTCATTTTTAGTATATATAATTTGAAACTTTATAGCATAATTAACAGTGATTTTTTTTGGTGAACATACTATGCAATGAAACTAATCACTGCTATAGTTATGGGGGAAAACTTGGGCATTTTCATTTTCCAATTCCTAATCCGATCTTCTGGCAATCCGCATTAACCCTTTGAGGCGCAACCCTATCCCAATGCTGAAAAAAGGGCAGCCGTTGCCATCGCTCGATTTTACAACCAGCAAGATGGAGGACGATCGAAACGTTCAAGGGCAGCCGTTGCCATCGCTCGACTTAACTACCAGCAAGATGGCGGACGATCGAAACGTCCGCCATCTTGTCCGCCATCAAAAAATTTTCAGCACTGAGCAATCTATCTAGCTGTTCTCGCATTCTTCCGTTTTTCAGGAGATGTCAGTGCTGTTAAGAATAATCGTGACAATTTTTTTACGGGAAATGACGTACTAAAAAAGCAAAGGATTCTCGTGGAGCTATGTCACCCGCAACTATTTTTATAGAAATCAAATCTATCCTTCGTGACTGGCAACAGTCAAAATGTCAGAGTTGGGTGTTCCCGGAGTGGGAACAGTGCGCATTAAAGGGTTAATATAGACTCATATACTTCTTCCACATGTTATTTCATGATTCTATTAGCCATAAGGAACATTAATTCAATCACTTGATATACCTGGAAGAAATTCTCAAATGAAAAGAAACTAAAATTTAAAAAAATATGGAGCGAAAATGCATTTTAGAAAATCTAATTCCTTCAAGCGAAGAAAATAAGGAATATAAACACTCTCCTGAAAGAGATTAAAGAAACAATTTCTTCAACCCCCCACCCAACCACTTTCGAATTCTTTTCTCTCCAATTTAAGTAGATTTCTGGGACGTTCTTCGACTCTCATACAAAGTACATTAATGCCTTTATTTCTAGCAAAAAATTGTCAACTAAGCATTAAAATTTCAAGACTCTCTCCTACTCTTCTTGTGTTTAAAAAAACTATGAATTTTGTCAGTAGAGACTATGGGATTAACGTAAGAGAATGGGAAATTCGAAGTTGATTTTTTCCTATTTTGCTTTTTGGCCTGAGCACCAAAAATAAAACTAGTAGTGTGCTTTTCAGGTTGTTATTGAACTTTAAATAAATATTTGATGTAGTATAAAGGTTTTTTTCGTTTGACCTTTAATATTCATGTAGCCTTTCCGAAATGCGTATAAAATTTAGATTGTACAACATATTGTTGTTTAAATTTGTCAAATCCCCCCAACCCTTTCTAATTTTGGACGAAATGTTTAAGTAATAAAACAAATTACTTCTAATGCACACATACATGAATGTCAGAGTCCCCCATCCTAAACTGAAAAACAGATGTACACAGTGGCGTAGTCAGAATTTTTTCATGTGGGGGGGGGGGGTTACGACTACTGCAATTCACATACATGTAGTGTGATAAGGAAGTGAAGAATATACATTTTGAATGGCAAAAATTTCCTCATTGCGGGGGGGGGGGGATGTTGTGATCCCGCTATCTCACCCCATGGCTATGCCACTGGCTGTACAAAAGAATTTCTAGATAATTTCATTCGTATATTATTCGATTATTTTTCCTTGTAAAGTGTTTCAGCTGCTGCTCAGACCAGAAAGGCTGACCTTATTTTCTTCAGGTACAAAAAGAGTTTTTTAGAAAATATTAGCTGATGCCTCGTGGAGATATAATCGTAAAAATGAAACTATGGTCCAATAACTTCAGGTTGTTATTGAACTTTAAATAAATATTTGATGTAGTATAAAGGTTGTTTTCGTATAAAACATATAGTAACACAGGATAAGTTGTTTTAAGTATTTAGTAGATGATACCCGTGAAAATTTCAGAGTAATCAACTTGATGATTCTACATCAAGATGTGTGTCGTTGTGGCCTACTGTAAGACCACGGAAAGTGACGCAGCACCCAGCTTGGACAGTGCTTAGGAGGGTGAACCCCTCTCGCAACTGGGCTGCTGTGGGACAATTTCTTCAAAGTTATTAAACGATACCTCTGGGGGTGCCTATTTCAGCCTTCCTCTGGAATTGGTTCAAAATTAGGGGACCCCGAGCTAAGCCGGACTTTCTTCCACTGGGACTCATTATAATGGAAGCCGCCCCTTCCGCCCATAGCCTTTCTATGTGGGGCATTCGGCACCGCTTCGCGAGCATTAGAAACAGGAACACATCAAAAGGTAGAATCATCCAGATTTTGATTCTACATTAAAATATCTAAGGCGGGAGAATCTTAACTCTCATACAAATCCATTTAATAATATGTTATATATGAATATATATATATATATATATATATATGCGAAACTGCACGACTGGTCGGTTGTTCATGATCTACCGTTGTTAGTATTTATAAAAAGTGGATTAATGACAGTGAAACCAGCAATATACGTCAAGATGTTAGGCGTCCTCGCATCATCAAAGAAAGAGGAAGCCGGAGACTGTCCCGCCTAGTACAGCAAAATCGGCTGCAGGCAGTGGCTCAGCTGACCGCCCAATACAATGTGTGTCCAAGTACACTTATTTCGAACACAAAATTCAGCGTACACTGTTGGACATGGGACTGCGGAGCAGCCTTCCCACTCGTGTGCTTCTGCTTGCCAAGCGTCATTGTCAACTACGCCTACAGTGGGAACGGGAACATCGTGGCTGGACTGCGGATATGTAGAAGAACGCTGCCTGGTAGGATGAATCCCGGTATTTTCTTCATCCTATCGATGGTCGTGTCAGGGTACGCCGTCTTCAAGGAGAGCAGCTGCTCCCCTCTCCCCTCGAGCATGTACCAATATCGACTTTGGGTGGACGCTGCAGAAATATTTGGTACAACCTGTCTCCAGTATCTACCAAGAACTCGTGGCATGCAAGCTCAGGCGAGTTGCAGCTGTTTTGAAGATTAAGGGAGGCGCAACGCGTTATTGAGTACTTGGTCATAATGTAATGTCTCTTCTGTGTATATAAAGTGTTGAAAGTAAACACTTATGTAAAATCTTGAAAATTTAAATTTAATTTTAAAAAGTCGTCAATTTATCAGAAAATCGACAATTTTGCATTTTATACGTACAAAAATGACCTAGTGATTCATAAAACGAGATTGGAACAGGTATATATGAGTTTTAAATTTAAAGTAGCCACTTTTTCGCTACGTGCCTACCATGTTTTTTGGCGGACGAAGCACAAGTGTGTTACATTATAATTTCTTTCTAAGATAAATGTTAAAACAGGCTTCCAGATGATTCCTTTGATAGAAACTGCCGTAATGTCGATGAAAACTGATTTAATAGATATTCACATTTCTAATTAAGGAGCTGTTAAATGCCTAATTTTGATACCTTAGACTAACCATCGTTAATTACCTATCAATCTACCTACTAACATCTTAGATACAAGTCTGTTTATATATGACCCATAATACTATGAAACAGAACTATGTTGCGAAGTGCTGAACAATCTATTCCACAAACTATTATTTTACAGATACTGATACTATAATGTATCGGAGAGAATTTCTTTTTTAGCACTTGAGTGCTATTTCGTTCAGGCAGGTTTTTCCTGTTGACATATTTTTTGGAACATTTTTGTGAAACTATTTGAGTTGAGGTCGGGAAAATAAAATGTTGAAAGTCGCCAAGGTTTGCAATTTTCGATGATTTATCACTAGATTCGGCTCCAAAAAGTGATTCCCCGAAATTCAACCTAGCTTGGCGATATCTTCCACATTTGGTGAGAAACTGGAAAACTCTATAGTGTATTACGACGGCGAAACATAGAATATGCCTGGCTAAGATAGTAAAACAGTTTTAGAAGGTGATTTAATTACGTAGATTTCAATTCCAAAGAAGTGTTTTATGAAACAAGGAAGACAAATCGATACACTCATGTATTATGACACACTTTCCGAACAGTATTTATAAAGGTTAAGTATAGTTAGAATATGCCAGACGAAGATTGTTAAACCGTTTTAATAGTCGATTTTAATATAGATTTTCAATTCCAAAAAAATTGTTTATGGAACAAGAAAAAAAACATACTCATGAATAATGATATACCTTCAAACACGGATTAAGGAAAAAAAATAGGGACGACGCATGGATTATGATACACTTTTAATATGTAACACTTCAGTGCGTATTTAAAATATTTTCGAAAATGTTTCAGATTTTTTTTATAACTTCTCTCACAATTGTGAACAATAAAGTCTTTACTATGCGAACAGAACACGAAAGCATAAAATAGTTCTACAAAATACTATCGCAACTATTTAAATTTTAAATTAATTCCATAATTGGAGCATTTCTCATCAACAGAAACTTGAGCATTTCTTCCAGATGATATTTTAAGATTGTATTATCTATCAGAGACTTTAATACAAGCACTTCCAAATAAGTACGGCCAATATTCTGCATAGTCTCAAAAGAAAATTTCTTTAAAAAACACTTACTGAGACAAAAATGCATCTCCGGAGATTCAATTCCTCCCTCCAAGTGAAAAAAAAAAGACTGTGTTGCAAGAGATCAAAGATGTAATTCTTATCCCTAACCTCTTCCAAATCCTTTTGCCTGCAAATTTAAGTGTATTTTTCTAACATTCTATGACTCTCAAACAAAATAGATAAATGTCATTGCTTGGAGAAAAACGGTCTCCAATGACGTGAATTTTGGAGATTCTTTCCTGTTCTTGGTACTTAAAAAAAACATGACTTTCTGGAGACTATAGAATTAGAATGTATCAAGGGAAAACTGGAAGCAGATTTTTAACATAATCTTTCGTCTAAATACCAAAACTTACCGGGATTCATTTGAGTATGTGTATATCCAAGTAAAATTTCATGCTATAACAATTTCTCATAATTACGTTCATAAAATTAAGATTACACGCGTTTCGATGCTTGTTTAACATCTTTATAACGGGTGCATTTAGAAGTTATAATTGCTGCTCTGGGTTCAAACAGTTAAGTAGATTGTGAAAATACTAATGCATGTATGCATCAATATCAGAGTTTGCTATCCATTACCACAAGAAAAGAAAGAGCTAAAACGTAACAAGAACAGCAATATATTATAAATCGTAAGTTATTCTCGACGTAAAAATTAAATTGTATTTGTATAGGAATTTTAAGTTACTGAAATTTCTTATCTCGAATAGGAGAACATTAATGCAATTGTTTCAAAATAATCTATTAAAAGCTATTAATATTATTTTCGTCATCAATCTTAAAAATTAAAAAAAAACATCCAATATATAATTAAGTAAAAGTTTTCGTCTTTGCCTCGAAAATAATTTTTCACTGCTCGACAGATCGGCTTGACGCTTTATCCAAAAAACTATATAGAAAAGATCGTAGGAGGCTTTAAATTTTTGAAAATCTACTCCTATTCCAGAAGTTTAGAGACTTTTTATATTATTCAGTCCCGAAAGCTTCTCCAAAGTTCTATTAGTGAATACAGTGAACAATTTGTCAGTTTATTTTCTTTTTCTTCCAATAATTCCAGTTAATTGACATAAGGGATATCTTTGATGTAAAAATTATGCAACGCGCGAAGTACTTCCGTCAATTCTCAGACTGCTAGTTCCTGGGAATACTTTTCCATTATTTTATTAGTTATTGCTATAAGATTTACTAGATGTATGGGATAACTCCAGGAAATGGAATTCGAAAAAATTCCACAAATACTCCTATCAGCGATCCCGCACTTTTTCAACAAGCGTATTCGCATTACATCGTTTGTGATTTCGATGATGAAACTATGTTACTTGAAAGCATGTGGGATATCTTTGAAATTGCATTTGCAAAATCTTTCCGGATTCCAATACTGTTATCAAATTCTGATGTACTGAGAATAAACCCTCTGGACTGAGAACTTTAATCAAAACATAAAGATACATATCATAACAGTCAAAAAAGGGTCTCAAAAAATCTGACATTAGAAGGAGTTTCTGTATCAGAAAATTTCCGATCTGTGTATGCAAAAATAAATCTTATGGCAATGCGATTTTTTTACTTGCACTTTAATTTACTTGTTTTAATGAAAGCTGCCCTCAGTATATTTCGAATTTTTCCACTTAAAATGAATAGTTGTATTCCTGTTCTGCTTTTAACATTGTAGTTTTCAAATTGTTGCTTCTTAAATTGTTCCTTCTGCTGCATATACATTTATTTTTGCTAAAGTGTGGCTACTGAAAACATTGCTTTTATTCATTACTGTCGATAAAATGCAGCGTTAGGCAACCAGTGGTCCGTTTTTAACTAAAAAAACCTCAGTGGATTCAGCAACCTAGCTGTACAGCTATCTAAACTAGGCAACCAGTGGCCCGTTTTTAACTAAAAAAACCTCAGTGGATTCAGCAA
This sequence comes from Cheiracanthium punctorium, assembly GCA_038373885.1. Taxonomy (NCBI): domain Eukaryota; kingdom Metazoa; phylum Arthropoda; class Arachnida; order Araneae; family Cheiracanthiidae; genus Cheiracanthium; species Cheiracanthium punctorium. The sequence continues at coordinate 283,987 of JAWZYV010002045.1, forward strand.
CCTAGCTGTACAGCTATCTAAACTAGGCAACCAGTGGCCCGTTTTTAACTAAAAAAACCTCAGTGGATTCAGCAACCTAGCTGTACAGCTATCTAAACTAGGCAACCAGTGGCCCGTTTTTAACTAAAAAAACCTCAGTGGATTCAGCAACCTAGTTGTACAGCTATGTAAACTACGCAACCAGTGGACCGTTTTTAACTAAAAAAAAACAACAACAGTGAACTAAGCAACCTAGTTGTACAGCTAATGTAAACTGGGCAAACACTGGTCCGTTTTCAACTCAAAAAAACATCGGTGGATTAAACAACCTAGTTGTACACCTCTTATAAAGTCAGTATGATTAGAATAGCACGTAAATAGCACTTACGAAAACAAACACTTCAAATATCAATTTAAAATTCACATTAAAAACCTTAAACATCGAAAGATTCGTTAAAAAAGAACACTTACCTCTATTTTTTTGGTAAATAACCGCTCAGAAATGTCCCCAACACCCACCGGCTTATAACGTACTATATTTCTAACAAACACCCACAAATTCTTTTCTTATATTAACATAACACATTTCATTCCCTTCCATCAATAACGCAAACAATTTCAAATTCCCAAACCTGACGAAACACGTATTCTTTATGGTTGCCAGTCACAACTACCACCGGCAGTTGGCGGTGCATCGCTCACTCTCACGTCAGATTGTTCGCCAATGATTTGTAAACAAACCATTGACATGTAAACAAGGCACCGTATACGGAATATAGTCCCAAACGGGTTTTGCATTCTTCAAATATTTTCCCTTGAATAATTACGAATATAATTCCATCGTCGAAATACGCAGTAACGCCCTGTAAATCTTTAATAAATTGATCAATGAAGGAATGAAATTCGTTAGGTGCTGATTTTATCCCGAAAAATAAGCGTTTCACTAAATATGTTCCTTTGTGTGTTGAAATGGTTTGAGTTTTTGCACTTTCTTCATCCACTGACAAATGTAAGTATGCTTGATAAATATCTAGGGTGCAATAATACGATCCCCCACGTAATTTATTAAAAATATCTTCAACTTTTTGGAATCTGTTGTCTCGCGTCCTGAAGTTGTTTATTTACAGTTACCTTATAATCAGCACAAATTCTTACTGTACCGTCTGGTTTTGGAACTATAGTGGTGTACCCCACTCAGAATAATCAACTTTTTTGATTATACCCCTGATTCTAACCTATCAAGCTCTCTATCTACTTGTTCTCTTAAAGCGTAGGCTACCAGACGGGGCTTTTGGAAAAGTGGCTTTGCATCATTGCGTAATTTTAGAGTACAAGTATAATTCGGAATTATACCTACTTTTTGTTCAAATACATCCGAGTACTCTTTCATTATAGAAGAAATCGATTTCTGTATGTCATGGTCAGTGATTCCCTTTACATCGGTAGAATTACTTATTTCGTTCAAGTTTATCTTCAGATTTCGTATCCAGTTCCTACCTAAAATCGCATGTTTATGTAAATTAACCAGATATAGCTCTTCAACACTGGAATGTCCCTTATAGCATGCCTTTACTTTAACAACTCCTAGTGGTTTAAAAATTTTCACCTGTGTAACTGCGAAAAAATACATTCGTTTTCTGAATAGGGGAGGGCGATATGTTTAAAGCTTTGAATTCCGCTATGTTCGTAATACTAACACGACTTCCTGAGTCACATTCACAGCGGACGTTGATCCCGTTTAGCTGTATTTTAGCAAATAATCTATGACCATTATCATTTGTGCTTAAACATACATCAAATATGTTCTTTATGTGAAAGTCACTTGAAATATAATCCTCTACATGACTCGTATTGTTTCTATCGCTTCTGTATCTAGTTTTCATGCGTTCTGCTATACATACTTTGCTCAGATGCCCTTTTTTGAAACAAAATTTACATTTTAATTTATTTTTGAGTGCACATTCTTGAGTTCTGTGATTATGTTTCCAACATCTTAAACATACATTCCCTAATCCAAGTTTTCCAAATTCACCCTTTTTTTTTTATTTTGACTACTTGGTTTATCACGCGTCTGGAATGTATACTTTGAATTAGAATTATTAGAACTGAAACGTTGATTTTGTTTAGCTTTCGAGTTTGAAATTTTATTCACATTAACTAATTGAGCACTACTCTTATACAACTCTTTATTTTCAATTTTGGAAGCTTCAATAGCTAAGGCAATGTCGAGTGTTTTTTCAAAGGTCAGTTCCGCTTGTTGGAGAATATTTTCTCGGATGTCAGCGTCAGACAATCCTCGAATAAACTGTGCACGAAACATAATGTTTGAAATTGATCTGGAACAATCTTTATTATCACAATTTGATTTGAAATCAGCACTTTTCAAAGCAAATCAGCACTTTTCTTTGAGCTGAGTAACGTACATCGATATGGATTCGCCAGGTTGTTGAGTGCGACACAAAAAATTTATGTTGATCCGTTAAAATGTGTATTCTTTTACTTAAATTTTCTTTTAATAGCTTCAAAAGCTCATCATACGTTTTCGTTGCTGGTAAATCTGGTGCTGTTAAACTTGATAAAAAGTGATAGTATTTCGGACCTTAACAGTTCAATAATATCAACTGCTTTGCGTTTAATGTTTCTTGAGTAGTGTCTGATAATCCTTTTAATTTAAAGTAATTTTCTAATCTTTGAATATATTCGTCAAACGTTTCATTACTTTCATCGAAGCATTCAAATGTCAATGACTGTGTTTGGAGCAAAGTGCTTACCTTGGATTCTGTAGTCGAAGTTGCCGACGTTTCTTGAAGCTTTTGCATAAATCCATTCAAAGTTGATATTAATTCCGCAATATCAGACATTTTTCTGCGTTAATCCTCGTCGCCAGCTCTTGTGGCCATAAGTTGATTAAAAAAACATAAGAAACGAAAAGTGTAACTTAATTCCTTTAATTAAAACTTATTGAATTACATTGAAAAATGAGTTACTAGCTTCGTAGCTACCTTGTAACTGAATTTATAGATCGAGCGCGCTGCCGCATCGTAAGAAAGTTCAGAAGTAGCAGTATAATATGTGCTGGGCACTCTGTGACCGCTTAGCGTACTCCGTCGCGGGAGTTTACGAACACAACAACAGACATGTATTCTAACTCTAATCCACATTTATTAACACCTTTTGGAATGCTCATCACATTCCATCAGTGTGACATATTGCTGAAAATCTTATATCATGTTACTAATAATTTATGCACAAAAAAGTTCCCTTATTTAAAAATGGAAAAAATACATTTAGTTGGTTGCAGTGAAAAATCTTCCTCCCCCCCCCCCCCTACAAAACCGTTTGAAGACCATAAGCTTTGAGACAGAATATGGAAATTTTCAATACTTCAGAACATACGTGTAAAGTTTTATGATTTTTTTTAAATTTATTTAGTAACATTCTATTAAAAATCGATATGGAAATAAAGAAATATATAATGACCGTTCTCATGCAAAATTTCTCCCTGCTCTCACCGTTTTGGGAGAAGCAGTTCTTCAAGCTTTGAAAAATAACAGAACATTAGATCCATATATTATAGATATAGCTTAGACATCTGTTTAAATACAACTTCTGATGTTGAATCCTGCACACTTCTCTCAGAAATAAAACTGAAGTAATATCAGCAGCGCAACAATCCACGTGGGGTCTGGGCCTGCGCTGCCCTTCCAATCTCTGCCAAATGAAGAAGAAAACTGCGATAGGGTACATTTGAGCTTGACAGCTAATTTATATAAAAATTTACTGTAATCCTTATTTTAAATTAAGTTTCACTATATATATATTTATATTTACAAATATTCAGTGCTGTTACGTCCCAAAATGCAACTGCTTGGGCGATAACACGCCAAGACTAGAACGCCTCCTGTGTTTACATACTTTCTCCCTATCTTTTTCTCTTCGCTTTGGATTTCGTGCTGTATGGTCAGCAGATTTGTAGGGGCAATAGAAGCCCAATTAATTAGTTAAATTGATTAGCTATTGTGCTAAATTAAATGTAAATATATTTTGATATGTACATACTGTAAATAAAGTTCACTTTAAATATCGACGGACTATTGTAGCACTTTCCATTATGGTCCGTAGCGACCGGAGTGCTAACCAGCTTCCTAAGGATATTTAGTTCATATGTTGCGAATTATAGTTATTATCGTAGTTATAGGTATTTGTAATTGATCCTGGTTGTAGCTGCACATATTGGAATATAATCGGTCACCTATGGCTAATAAAGCTCTCGTCGCTTTAAATAGAAAAAAGGACAGTTTACAAGCGAAATCGACTCGCTTAAAAACTTTCGTCGACTCTTATAGACCCTCCTTGGATGTTAACAAAGATGAAATGGAATTGAAATCGAAGTTGGATACAATTCGTGAAATTAAAGATAGCCTTAAAGAATTACAAGATAGTTACTTTCAACTTCCGGAAGCAGTTGACCCTTCGAAGGACTTAGCCGACGTCGAAACAATAGAAATAGAGAACGAAGATTTAGAGGTAAGTCTGAAAATACTTATCTCTAATCTTAAAGTATCTAGTATTGGAAACCATGAAAATAAACTTACTAGTTCAAATGAAATTAAGTATCGTTTGCCTGAAATTCCTCTCCCGACCTTTTCAGGAAAGGTTCAGGAATTTCAAAGCTTTAAGGATCAATTTATGTTTATTATTGGGAAAAATGAGCAATCAACCGACGTTCAGAAGCTATTCTACTTAAAAGCTTCACTCAGAGTTGATGTAAAATTAATAGAAACTCTTGAAGATACATTTGAATCTCTCATTTCTGCTCTGGAAGATAGATATCAAAATAAAAGGGTTGTCGTAGATGCACATATATCGAATATATTAAATTATCCGAAGGTTCAGGAAAATCCAGCTCAATTACGACTATTGCTAGATAATATAAGAGGAAATCTCCGCGCATTAAAACTGCTAAATTTTGAAAGGAATGATTTGGCTGATGTTTTGTTACTTAATATTTTGCTGCAGAAAATTGATCAGGACACCAGAAAGGAATTTGAACTTACTCTTAAAACAAATGATGTGCCAAATTTCGAAACGTTCTTAAATTTTCTGGAAGAACGAACACGTATATTAGAAGGTTTACAGAAAACAAATTATTTTAATTCTAAAGTCTCACAACCTAAATTATCTAATAGTAATTCAAATCAGAAATTTCGTGCTAAAACATTGTTAATGCATAATTCTAATGTGTCACATGTGTGTGTGGTTTGCAATCAAACCCACCCAATCTATCGTTGCGACAGATTCAAAGAATTACCAGTAGCTGAGAGATTTTCTGTAGTAAAAATGCATTCCTTGTGTATAAAATGTTTAACCCCCTCACATAAAGTGGTAGAATGCAAATTTAAATATAACTGTAAGCTATGTTGCAACCCCCATAATTCACTTTTGCATTACGCATCCAATACAGAAAAAAAGAAAAAAGAATTTTCGGAATCACGCGAAAATGACTGCAAGCGTTCCGGCGCTTTGGAGGATCAGCCCCTTGAAGAGCCCCCACTATCTGTCTGTGCTAGCACAAGCTGCTCTCCTGATAACCCTCAGACTGTTGTTTTGGTCACAGCTGTGATTTATGTGAAGAATGCAGCTGGAAAGAGACAACCCTTACGGTTTTTGCTAGACTCTGGTAGTATGGTGAATGTTTTATGCAGAGACACCGCCAATTTGCTGAGTTTGAAACAAGAAAAAATAAATATGCCAATCGCAGGATTAAATGGAACTGTCATTCCGATTAAATCGAAGGTACGCGTTGAAATTTCTAAATCGCCTTACGATTTCGTTAGGGTTTCAGACTTTCTCATTGTACCAAAAATCACAAACATAACGCCCGCAAGGCACTTAAATATTGATTTTAGAAAATTGCCTAGTGGTGTAAATTTAGCAGATCCGGTATTTTATAAACCCGGAAAAATCGATGGTTTACTTGGGGCACAATTATTTTTTGATATATTGAAATCAGAAAAATTGAAACTTAGAGACTCTAGCTTAATTCTTCAAGACAGTGTTTTCGGTTTTATCGTTAGCGGCTCAAATGACATTTCAACCGAGACCAGCGATTATTATTGTGGGTTATTACAGGAATCTGATAGCATTGACGACTCACTCAAAAGGTTTTTTGAAATTGAAACAATTGATGAGTCTATACCTATTTTAAGTGACGAAGAGAAGGAATGCGAAAGGCATTTTATAGAAACGCATTACAGAATGGCAGATGGACGATATATGGTTCAAATGCCCTTGAAAACGGACGATGTTTTGGGGGATTCAAGAGAAATAGCCGCTGCTCGATTAGAATCGCTATGGAAAAGGTTAAATCGAGATCCTAACTTGCAGTCCCTATACACAGAATTTATGAAAGAATATCTGGAATTGGGGCATATGGTGGAAGCTCCCAACGATCGAGAACCAGATGTTAGCTACTATTTTCCTCATCACGGAATCTATCGTCCGAATAATACATCAACAAAGTTAAGAGTAGTGTTTAACGGTTCTGCTAAAACATCTACTGGTGTTTCTTTAAATCAGCTCCAGAAAAATGGGAAAATACCCCAGCAAGATCTGTTTTCAATAATGCTTCGTTTCAGAAAACATGCGTATGCCTTTACAGCAGATATTAGAATGATGTACCGACAAATTCTAATTCATCCATCGCAAAGAGATTTACTTCGAATTTTATGGAAGGAAGGCGAATCCCAACCAGTTAAAGCATACCAACTTTTCACTATTACTTATGGCACAACAAACGCCCCTTATCTAGCAACAAGAACATTGAAACAGCTGTTTGATGATGAAGAAGAATCATTTCCTGAAGCAGCGGCTGTTGGACGAGAAGATTTCTACATAGACGATATCCTTACGGGATCTAGTGATTTAGAAGGTGCAACGAATTTACAAGACCAGTTAGTTCAGTTACTAGAGCACGGAAAAATGTATCTTCATAAATGGAGTTCAAATAATGTCGATCTCCTCCGCAGTATTTCAAGTAATGAAAATTATGCTTTCGATGACTCGAACCAAGTGAAATCTGTTAAGGCTTTAGGAGTGCTGTGGAACCCTCAAGACGACTGTTTTACCTTTAAGGTAAAGATTCAACAACAAGGGACATACACTAAAAGAACTGTTCTCTCGGACATTTCGAAGATTTTTGACCCCTTAGGTTTGATTGGTCCAGTTGTGACTAGAGCTAAGGTGTTCATGCAATGCCTCTGGCTTCTACATTTGTATTGGGATTCACCTCTACCGGAAGACGTTAAAGGAAAATGGTTAGAATTCGTGTCTCAACTTAAGAGTATTGAAAATCTTAGCATACCAAGATATTTTCCTAATGATGACAGTATTATTTTACACGGATTTGCGGATGCATCAAGCATAGCCTTTGGAGCTGCTATTTATGCTCAGTGGAAGCAAGCAAACGGAACAAGTTTTGTTCACATTCTTTGCAGCAAATCAAGAGTTGCACCAATTAAGCCGGTTTCAATTCCTCGTCTTGAGCTTCTTGCGCCACATCTACTGTCGCATCTTACTCGAAAGGTAGTTAAAGCTTTAAACATTAAGGTCTGTACGACAGTTCTATGGACAGATTCAACTATCGTTCTCGCATGGTTGAAAAGGTCGCCTCATGAGTTGAAAACATTTGTCGGCAATCGAGTTTCGACGATTCAAGAACTGACAAAGGACTATCAGTGGAGACATGTGCCTTCAGCTGACAATCCTGCCGATCTCGTTTCTCGAGGCCTTGTTCCTGATCAGGGGCCCTAGCACGATCTTCTCCGAAACCTTTCCGAAGCGGAAAAACAACCCTTTTCTCACTCATGACGTCACATTCCGAAAGGGCGTCAATTTGGTCTACCACGATGCTCTCGGGAACGTTCCGATATCGGAAACCCTGTCGGAAATTCCATTTTTTTTTCCCGGCACGGTAAACGCGAGTGAGAAGCTCTTTCCGCTTCGGATACAAGTCAGCGTGCGTGGTTATTTGTTCTGATGGTAGTTGTTTACATCAAAATAATGGCTCGGTTTTAATTGTAGCAACTGTTGCACAACAATAAGATGCTAGAAGGGTTCATAGGAATCGAAATTCGATTCCTAGGTGTAAATCCTTTGAATTAAGCGACGACGAATTTATCTACAATTTTCGGTTGAATAAATCATTAGCATTCCAACTGATTCAAGAGTTTAAAAAATATTTAGAGCCTAGAACAATTAGAATATAATAATGCTAATTTTTAATGATATTTAAAATTTATAAAATAACAGTCTGCTTACCTTTTGCCAAGCTTTCACATTTTTAATAAAACCTCCACTGCTGTTTAATTTTTGTGCTAGACATTTCAAATCCTCATTTCGTTTGCTGCGCTCTATAAAAACTGGAAAAGTTGTTTTCATTTAAGTAATGATTTTCTTCCATTGCTTGGACGATAATTTCAATCTGATTTGTTTTTACTCGAATATTACCGTTTTTATTTTATAAGGAGGAGGCACGGCTTCAGGAAAATGCGGATTTCAATGAACTTTGGCATAATGGTCATAATGGCCATGTGAATATACTGAGTGTAAAATAAAGTTTATAAAAGGTATTGAAAAACTGTCAGCACTTCATCAGAGGGTCGATAAATCGGAAGGGTCGTAAAATTGTGAGTTGACTGTATATTTATTTATATATTTTTAAAATTTTATTTCTGCTATTCAAAGAATATATTTTTACAATTGATGATGCTTAAAAAATTAATACTCTTGTTGTTGCAGCACGAACGGGTGACAATTAGGGAAAAAATAGTCTGTCTGACAAAAATTAATGTACCTTAAAGAAATATTGAGTTTTGTGGGTGTTAAAAGTGATTTATTTTGAAAGTGTAAAATTCTGATGAATTAATTACCAAGATTTGCGTATTTAAAAAAAAAAAAAAAAAAAAAAAAAATGTGCAGGAAAATATTGCGCAGCACGGGGTTCGATCACATAACGCCCTAGTAATAGTCCCGCGTCTTACCAATTCAGCCATCGAAGCGCAACTAACTTTGCACGCAACTTACAATTAAAGGTGAGCCTTGTTTTGATTAGTTGTTAGCGTCTCCTTCCGATACTCTCGGAAGAGGCATAAAAATTCTCACTTCCATTAGTCGAAACCATGGTGGTAGAGTCAAAATGAGGGTATCGGATATTTATCCGAAGATTTTCAGTATCCGTGAGTGAGAACTATCCGTGACGGATGCTTTCCGATAAGATCGTGCTAGAGCTCCAGATGCAGACCCAAGACTTGTGGTGGAAAGGTCCAGCCTTTCTCTCAAACTTCACGGATTCGCAAGAAGATTATAATTTGGAATGCGTCACAGACACTAGTGAATATAACTGTGAACTTAAAAAACCAATGAACATTAGCTTAGCTTCTACTGTGGATAATCCAGTGTTATCAGATCTTATTTCTTTTACTAATAACTATATGAAATTAATAAGAATTATTAGTTTTCTTTATAGGTTCATCGGAAATTGTAGAAAAGGAAATCTTACAGGTCCCATTTCCAGTAAGGAGCTGTTAAGGGCAGAACAGACTGTTCTGAGATGGGTCCAAAAGGGCAGTTTTAATAAAGAGTATAACGTAATAAAAGAAGGGAAACCTCTTCCAGGTAAGTTCTTTGAAAACCTTAAATCCTTTTATTGACGAGAACGGGTTACTTAGAGTCGGTGGTCGACTTCAAAATTCAAGGGTTAGTTTTGATCAGAAACATCAAATTATTCTTCCGGCAAAAAATAAGGTAACTTGTTTAATCTTAGAATTTTATCACAAAAAATATCTTCATTCTGGCCCACAATCACTTTTGTTCTACACTAGACAAAAATTTTGGCCTATTAATGGAAGGAATTTGACTCGAAAAATTGTTCATAATTGTGTTATATGCGTTAAAAACAGACCAGTTACTGTAGATCAGTTAATGGGAAACCCTCCTCCTGAAAGAGTTACTGCTAGTCCTCCCTTTACAAACACTGGGGTTGATTTTGCAGGCCCATTCTATATTAAATATAGAAACCAAAGAAAGGGGATTCTTCATAAAGTTTACGTCGCAATTTTTGTTTGCATGGTCACAAAGGCTATTCACATAGAAATGGTAAGTGACCTCTCATCTGAGGCATTTATATCAACATTGAAAAGATTTTTCGCTAGAAGAGGTAAATGCCACACCTTATTCTCTGATAATGCTACCAATTTTGTGGGAGCCCACTCGGAGCTTAAGCGCCTTCATGGCTTGATAATCCATCCTGATGTGTTGTTAGGAAATTTCCTTGCGTCAGATGGAATCAATTGGAAGTTTATTCCTCCTGGAGCTCCAAATTTTGGCGGGCTGTGGGAAGCAGGCGTTAAGTCGTTTAAACATTATTTGAGGAGGGCCGTGGGAAATGCTAAATTGAACTATGAAGAATTTAATACGGTAATTGCAGAAATTGAAGGGATTCTAAATTCTAGACCGCTGACACCAATGTCATCGGATGTTAATGATCTGGAGGTTTTAACCCCCGGACATTTTCTAATAGGACGACCCATAAATACGGTAGCAGAACCAGACATTGTAAATGTACCTGAAAATCGTCTTTCTAGGTGGAAACGTATAGAAAAATTAACTCAAATCATTTGGAAAAGATGGAGTGTAGATTACTTGAGTCACTTCCAACAACGTCAAAAGTGGCAAGTGTTAAAAAATAATGTAAAAACGGGTATGATGGTCATTTTAAAGGAAGACAATCTTCCAAAATGTAAATGGGTTCTTGGCAGAATTACAGATGCAATTCAGGGACCTGACGGATGTGTAAGAGTAGTTAAAGTACGTACTCCATGTGGTGTATTAACAAGGCCAATATCCAAGATATGTATTCTTCCTGTCAACACAGATAATTAAGGACTGTAATTTTCATGTTATTCATTTTATTATACTTGTGGTACTTATTCATTATTATTTTTCACTGTTTGTACTTTCTTATTTTGTATTTCTGATTATTTTATTCATTATATTTTAATTGTGCTAATTGTTTTATATTATAAAATTGTTGAATGAAAACATTCAACGGAGGCCGGGATGTTACGTGCTAAAATGCAACTGCTTGGGCGATAACACGCCAAGACTAGAACGCCTCCTGTGTTTACATACTTTCTCCCTATCTTTTTCTCTTCGCTTTGGATTTCGTGCTGTATGGTCAGCAGATTTGTAGGGGCAATAGAAGCCCAGTTAATTAGTTAAATTGATTAGCTATTGTGCTAAATTAAATGTAAATATATTTTGATATGTACATACTGTAAATAAAGTTCACTTTAAATATCGACGGACTATTGTAGCACTTTCCAAGTGCATTTGTGTATTTGAATTTATTTAAAATGAGTACTTTTTATGACAAGGGAAAAAACGTAACCATTTGAAAAGTTTAATTAAGGCTCTAATTTATTATTTTTTTGTACATTTTGAAGAAAAATGTTTCAGGTACATATTTTATGCTAATTATGTCTATGACTGTTGTTCGAGATGTTACTAATAAATATATGGTACTCACAAAATTTTCTTTTATTTAAAAAACTGCAAAAGGGGCTTCTCTATTAATTAAAAATATCTTCTTACTTCTGTTTTAGTAAGACTCATTTTTAAGGTATTTTTACAAATATTTAGTGCTGTTATACTCCGCTACATAAATAAATTTTGTAACATTCAATCCATATTTACGCCATAGCAGATAGAGTTAGCATACAAACGGACATATTGGCAGAACGACAAAATAAAATCATAAATTAAAATAAAAATCTTAATAATACATATCCATTTCGTTCATCTTGAAACAGAAGGATATTTCTAGAAACAAACGGATATAAGACGCTTTTGGCTGACTGCCCATCAGTGGCATACGGAGATTTCCTTCTGGAGCGGATGGTCTATGGATGTGTTCTTTATTTTGAATATTAAAAACAATTGGATTTTATAGTAATTATTTTTCGTCGAGGGGTTTTCGATCCTACCGCCCACTCCCTGCAGGGCGCAACTTTATCCCACAGACCTTATTGTATTGAAATTCTTTTGGTTGTTTGAAAAGAATTTCAATATTTTATTCCAAGAATCCCAAGGTTTGGTAAGGGTGGATTTCAAGGGTTTGTAAAAGATCTACGCTAAAATGTATGCAACACTATTTTTACTTGACTTTTAGTTCTGTGCAACATAATAACATAAATAATTTCGTAGTAATTGATACATACTTACAACACTTAGAACAGAGACGGTCAGACAAATAAACATCAAAAACATTTTAAAATGAAGTGTTTGTATCGATATCCTTGAAGTTTGCTGAGTTTTTTTACAATCTACAATATGTTCAGAGGGTCTGTCTCTGAAGGAAAATGCAAAAGGGTTTCTTACGAACCTAATCAACCAGTTACAAAGTTTTTTTTAATCTCATATTTTATAAAACACAACATAAACTGTGTTCTTTTTCTATTAATTGTTACTTTAAAGATAGATTTACACTTCATTTGTATACTAAGGTTTCTCTTCTCCCTGTGCTGGACTGGTTTTTTATATAATGCTTTGTGCACTTATTTATTCTTAAAGAGTTATTTTACAATCGATTAACTTTTATTTTTCTGACTGAGATTTATTTGTAGAAGCCAATATGATAATCATTAAATATTGATTATTTCTATTTTCTCCTCTTGGTAATTTCATGTGCTTTAACTATTTATCTTCATGATTGATAAAAAATCGTAAATTAAAAAATATTAACATCGGTTTCTTTCGATTTCATCTTTATTTATCAGATCTGCAATTTATAATTATGTATAAGAATGCTATACGCTGCCTTATTACGGTCTTCATATTTTTAGAAACGCTATTAATATTCAATATTAGTATTGTTATTACAAAGAATTGAATTTTGTTTGTAAAATTTTGAGTAGTGTTCTATGTACTTTTATGTATTCTATAGAAAGCACTGTTATTTATTTCATTGCGCACTTTTATGAAATGTAGATATAGTTTAGGAACATGGAAATATTTCAGTATGCTCGTTGTTTTTTTTTTTTTTTTTTTTTTTTGAGTTTTTACAAGGATGCCGCTTGCAAGGAAAACCTAAAAGAGTTGGATGATTTTGCTTTATATATTTCATCAAAGCGATTATTTTTATTATTAAAGGTTCATACTTATTTTGTAGGATATTTAACGCTGTAAAAGTTTGAAAACCTTTCCCTCACACTTTAAAATCCAGGCTTGGGACTAGCAAAGCTTTCCTGCTTTGGCGATTTTAAGAGGTTGCGGAATTGGTCAAACAAGTCTTTACCTTTTTTTTTTTTTTTTTTTTTTTTTTTTTTTTTTTTTTTTTAAGGCGGAGTGGGGGTTATTCAGCCCTTTAAAACACAAGCTGTTGACATCGTTAGCATAGTATGTAAATTACCGTAAAGAAATGTAATTAATACGTTTAACAAATGTAATAATGCAAAAAAGAAAATCTAAAACAATTTCTTATTTTAAATATACAGTGAAATACGTTTAACACGAGTACACTTAACATGAAAAGTGGTTAACATGAAACGACACAACGGTCCACACCGTAAACTATTCAATTCAATATATTTCTTTTTCTTTTAACACGGAACAAAAATCGTTTAACACAAAAAAAAAAGTTCATTTTTGATAAGAGGCATGTCTGTGACAAGTCACTAGAACGTATTTGCGGAATTGTTTAAATTAAGGAAGAAAGTTTTTCTTCCTTTGGTCATCCTAAAAACGCCTAAATGTATGAATATGATCCACCTTTCCCCCTACCTCTAAAGAATAGAATCCTTATCTGGACCAATGAACTTTCATAATCCGAAAGAATCTATTTAGATTCTGACTATGAATCTGGAAAATCAACGATGCAGGTCCCGTCTCCTCTACTTCAGAAGTGCAGAAAATCTTTAAAAGTATGCGCAGTTATTTAGATGGGCATTCAAATGGAGAGATGAATAAAGCAATTGGCGATTTTGGTCAATTTGTGCACAATGCGATGCTGAAAAATACATTTCATAAAAGATAACTGATTTTTTCTTCCCAAAACATTTTTTTTTTTCTTTTCGTCCGAATGGATGTTGCCTACTTGTAATTTAACAGGAATTCGATACAAAAGATTAGAACTTTGAAAATAGTAACGAGTTTTCTTCCTGTATTCACGAATCTTTTAACACGAAAAAATATTTTGGTCCCGTTAGATTCGTGTTAAACGTACTTTACGGTGCATTACTGTGTTTATTTATACTTGGGACCTATTCCTCTTGCTTGATTCATTATATCAGAAGCTGTGCAAAATAAGTGAACCGGCCCTATTATTCTTGTTTGATTCTTTCAACTGGAAAATGTCCCTTAATCCATGAGTCGACGGTCTTTCCTTCGTGTTTGTGTCTATGTGAGTGAACACGATAGCTTCTAAACGGGGCATTGCTCCAATGCCACGGTTCGATTTTGCTCAAATTATTATAAACCACTGTCGCAAGACCGGCATTGATTTTGGTGTGTATAGGACTATAGTCTCTCTCTACAGGGCTACGGCAAAGATTTATTTTACATTATGGCCTATGGGGGGAAAATCTTGAAAGTGCGCTAGCGTTTAACCGTTACATTCGATTAAGCTCAAATTGGGTATATATGTTTGAATTATACATCGATTAAAATTTATTTAAATGTTTGGTAATTATCTTAATCGTAAGTGTTCGGAGTGTCGAGTGGAGTCACTCCAGATATTTTTATTATGATGGAAAATATATCATAATTTATGATTGCAGGTTGTAGTAAGTTTCCTTATTCCATCAAACACTTCTTTGAAATTGAAATCTTTATTTAAATGGCCTACTTCATTTGTTTTAGAATTTTTAACAGGCGTGTATTCTAACTGTACTTTATAAATACCGTTTGGAATGTTCATCATATTCCATGAGTGTGACATATTTGTCTTTCTTGATAACAATAATTTAAAAAAAAACTGTTTTAGAATTTAAATCTGTATTAAAATCACCTATTAAAATGATTTTTCAAACTTCATGGGGTATATAATAAGTACACTTAACCTTTATTTTCACTATTATTTAGACACTAATTAATATTCCCCTTCATTAAAAAATAGCTTTCGGAAATTTCTTATCAAATATAGAAACCGAAAAGGTGGGTTCAGTTATGGGGAGAATGTTTTTGGTAAATTTTGGCGATAAATCGCTCAACATAGCAAAGACTGGAGACTTTTTATATTTAAGTAGCGGTCAAAATTAATATAAATGCCCAGTCCCATTAAAGTCAGAGTTAAACATCTTATATTATTATAAAAAAGAACTGGATAAAACCTAGCAAGCATATCAATAACACGATGTTTTTCTTAGTTTTTTGTCTGAGATAGCTTCAAATCCTGCTTAACTGTAGGAAAACGAAATACGTCTACGTTTTTCATGAGTTAAAACAAATTTAGGAACAATATTTATTCAGTTTACTTTAATGAGTTCCTATGAAGAAGACGATTATTACGATTTTTTGAGGTGATTTCTCTTCTTAGGTTCATTTTCCACAATAGCCGCCAAGATTCCACATAAAGTGGGAATTTTGATTACGTCATAGAAGAGAAATATTATGATATTATGCATGGTAATGCAGAAAAACTATCTTTAAAGACCCCATTGGGAAAATCGCGCTAAATGACATTATATATAAATCAAAATAAATAGCATTATATATATTTCAAAAAGTCACATTTTAAAAATGTGTATGCACCTCCCGAACATAAATATTGCCAATTAGTAGCATGTACCTCTTAAACTTATGTGATGATGTGCAAAATTTGAGCTTTTGATCATAAAAGGTCTCAGAGATATTTTTAAACAGAGATGATCGGTGCCTATACATGGATTTGAATTTCGACGTTCATTGCTTTAGGGCAAAAAATTATTATCTTCCTTAATTTCTGCACGACTTTTGAAAAGCGATCATCCGACGTGATTTTTAGCATTTGAGAACCACTGAAAAGTGGTTTAAGTCAGCATATCTTTATCTTCATATCTCCCACACTTTTTATAATATAATTCTCAAATTTTGGGCATCACCTCATTGGTCTATAGGGAACTTTTACTAATAGGAAATTTTCTTTTTACAAGAGTCCGTATGCAAGCTTAAAATATGTAACCTAATAGAAAATTAACGAAAGGAAATTTCTCCTAATGTAGACTTTTTTCCTACTTTAATTTGAACTTTCTTATTAATTTACATTGTCCACTTTCCTCATGTAGATTAAAGCGTGTTATTTGCTATTTAATTAAAGCGTGTTACCACCTTCTTGATGGCACTCTATATATTTTGTGGTACATATAAGTTTTCAAGCATTTCCAATTCATACTTCAGATTACACAATATGAATTTTTAATGTATACGATCAGTAATATCTTAAAATAATATTATTATTTCATTGTGAAAATACTTTGATTTTATTTGTGTAAACGCAATTTCTATAGATTAAAATTTTTATCAGTAATTATTGTACCGAAAAATAAAATAAACGTAGAAAATAGTTTTAAATATTTAAACTCCTTATCCACTCAAAGCATTTTTCGCGGAGAAATCAACTGACGTGTCTTTTTTTTTTTCTTTCTTTCTTTCGGTTGTTGTTCTTTCAGATCATTCTATTAGCCATTACAGGATTTAATTTAATCACTTAAGACATCCAAACATGATTCTATAGTTTAAAAAGAAAGTTTCACTAAATTTTCAGGAACGAAACCACGTTTCAGAAAATTCAATTTCTTTGAAAGAAAGAACAAAGAATACAAAATTTTTTTTAGGAGAGATTAAAGATGCAATTTCTTTCACCCCCCCCCCTCCTTTTTTGGAAAGGAAATTTGTCTCACGTTCTATGACTGTCATGCAAAATACATTAATGCACTGTCTTTTTTTTTTCTTTTTTTTTTCCTAAGTCTCCATGACGTGAATTTTCGAGTCACTAACACTGACAAACTTGGAAACGTCGATGATGTTTTGTTAGTGAAGATTGCGAGATTTAAGTAGGAAAAGAGAAAATCCAATATAAATATATCTTTTTTTTCTACATTCCATCGTTCCCCTTAAGCACAAATAACGAAGCTAACATTTTTTTTTCTAATGGTTGCTGTATGTTGCAATAGTTATGTAATGTATAGTCGTCCCTCGCAATATCAAACTTCAAATTTTGCGGCTTCACTCTATTGCTGTGTTTGATTCACTACAAAAACGGAACAAAATTGTATATTCGATTTTTTTTTTGTTTTAGAGAATCTATGTTTACGTATTTTCTGTTACCTCTTTTGATAATTGAAACTGTATTTCATTTAGGTATATTTCATGACATTCCCGTATATACTTTTATGTAACATGAAATAAACTGTTTTTCATAGGATTAAAAAAAAATAATGTTTATGATGGTCTTGGAAAAATACTTTTAACGGATTTTGTTTTATTTTTGTTAATATAGCTCGTATATTAATTACGTCTGACCCTCACATGTCTGTCAAGTGCCTAAAAAATTTAGTTTTTAACAAGCGATTTACAATTATATAATTTTTGAACTGTTATCTTTAATTAATAACGAAACATCAAATTTATTATTTCGTTTGACCATTAAATAACTCATAATATTCAAAATTTATTATACTGATAGTTACTTCAAAATGATAAACCAACTTATAGAAGACTGTCATAACTCTTTAAATTGTGCAAATTTTAAGATTTTAATCCTAAGATTTTAATCCTAAAATTACAGTAGAACTCCAATTATCTGAATCCACTGGGACTGGACCCTATTCGGATAACGAAAAAATTCGGATAATTTAATTTTTTTTCCGAGAAAATTGTCTTGTATGTATTTAAATAATTACTGTATGACTGTATGTATGTTGAAAATGGGAGAAGAACTATTTTTAAAGAAAAAGGGCATTTAATTAATTAAATGAAATGTCAACATTTTTACATACTAAGCGTACTTTGCTGTACATTAATACAGTATGTACGTACTGTACTGTAAATGAAAATCACTGCTTGCTGAACATCTTGGTCAAAGTAGACTGCTTGACTGTCTTCTTCCGTTTCCGGCCAGCAAAGTCGCGCATCCGCTTGACCGTGAGACGTTGCATGTGGTCACACTTGGACTAATGTTCCAACCACTTCAACGGAGTTTCAAGGCCAACAAATGCTTCACTACCAGATGGTCCCATGTCTGATTCAACTTCGACATTCAGGTCATCTTCTTCATCGACTTTTTTTTCTCTCACACCTTCAATAAGTTCATCATCATGTAGAATTTGAAACCTAGGGTATGACGAATCACACACCATCCACTCTCCTACATCTTCAGAACTAACTTCAGAAGAGACAGGAATTTTTAAAAGAATGTTTCTGAATTAGTCATATGATTTGTCATCCTTATCTTCTCCTGTCTCGTCCCTTTCCTTTTCTTGAGCTTGTTTTCTCGTTTTCATTCTCTTCTTTAGCGATATTCCTTTAAACTTTCCACGCACGTCTTAATTATACGTACGGGAAGGATAATAGTGCGCGTAGACAGAATAATTTTTTGCAAATCACAGTATGTTTCCTTCTTTTTTTTACTCTGCGATTTCGGATAATCAGCGATTCGGATAGTCGGAGCTCAGATAGTTGGAATTCTACTGTATATGTTACAAGTTATTGAAGAATCAAATCCTTTTTTCTAGTTAGAATTTTTTTTATGAAAATCTTCTTCAAAAATGGTTGCAATGTCCTTCTCTTAAATCGAAAATTACTTATAAATAAATAATTAATCATCCATTAATGTTTACTTTCATACTGTCGATCGCAACTTGTGCTTTAGTGCTTTATATTTTCTATATATCGCTAAGCATCATACATCTACAACAACAACAACAACAAATCTTCTTTGTTTTTTTTCAAATAGTAAAATGTAACTTTTTGTTAAACAAACCTATAGTAGGATAGAACCTAAAAAGTGTGGAGTGAATATCCCTTTTGATATGCCACACAACCGAAATCCTAGTAATGTGATTGACTTTAATTATAATTTACTGGTTATGGCTCCTGATGGTGGTTATAATTCCCATTCGATTCATTCCTTTTTCACTTGGTTTAATTGTACTTTGTGTGGCTCAGCATCTTTCTTTTCCTTTTCCACACGAGGAATGTCCCTTTTCCAGTTCTATTCTTATTTCTTCCTTCGGGGTATGTCATATTTGCAGTAATATACTTTGTGTTTTACTTATTAATTATATCTTATAAATAAAAATGAAATTCTGTTTGTTTGTTTGTTTGTTTGTTTGTTCGTTTGTTTGTTTGTTTGTTTGTGGATTTGAGTTGTATACAAATCCACAAAAATGGACCTATCGGCCTGAAATTTTGCACAGATATGTAAAATAATATAGAATAAATCATAGTCCACTTTAAAACTTTGAAAGTCCACCCGTTCCCGGTATTTAAGAGATTTTTTATGTTCTCCACGCAAAAATCTTTCCGTAATTGTAACCCCTGTAGTGAAAAAAGTGTGAAATAAGGATCGTGGTTGCCATGTGTGGCGATTTTGCCGAATAAGATGTTTTAAATTCTCAAAGTAAAAATAAAAGAATAATAATGATTTTTTTTTTGTTAGTTTATATTCGTAAGGTTATATTTTTTTAAATTATAATATCGTGTGCATGGGAAATCGGAGCAGGAATGAAATGTTTTATACGCAAAACAATAAGAATTGAAGATTTCCGAGGCTAATATGTAAAAATTTTTTAGTTTCGCGAAAAAAAAAAAATGGCTCAAATGCCGAGAAAGTGAGTTCTAGCGGTTTGCACAGTTTCAGGCTTGGCGCAATTTACTGAGAGCTTAAGGAAACGGGTTTTTGAAAACAAGTGCAAAGGTTTTATTAGAATACAGCGTTAAATTTTAATGATCCGTGCGAAAATAATGCAGTTATTAAGGGATTTCAAGCGATCTATCTTCAGCATTCTCGCGATTTTGAGGAGGATTCTAACGCTTGGCGCTATTTATCGTAATTTAATCGTCTGCTATTTGGGTTATGAATACACCTGCGTATAAGTTTTTGAAATTTTCATTCAGTGTGAAAGAAAGGATGTTAGAAATATCAATTTTAATTTGGTTTAATCACACTCATGAATAATGATACACTTTCCAACTTAATGAAAGAAGGAACGAAAATAGGGAAGACCCATGGATTATAACTCTTTTTATATATAGCACTTTAGTGCGTATTTAAAAATCTGAAAGTGTGTCAGATTTTCTATGATTCTAGCGCTTGGCGCAATTTAATGAGAGGGTATTTTTAAAAACAAGCGTAGGTTATCTTATAAATAAAAATGAAATTCTGTTTGTCAATTTGTTGATTTGGGTAGTATACAATTCCACAAAAATGGACCTGTCAGCCTGAAATTTTACACAGATATGTAAAATAATATAGAATAAATGATAGTCCACTTTAAAACTTTGAAACTCCACTTAAAAACGTTTTCCTCCTGAATGGTTCTCTTAATTTCCGTTCCCGTTATTTAAGAGATTTTTATGTTCTCCACGCAGAAAGCTTTACGTAATATTAACCCCTGTAGTGAAAAAAGTGTGTGAAATAAGCATCTTGGTTGCCATGTGTGGCGATTTTGCCGAATAAGATGTTTTAAATTCTTAAAGTAAAAATAAAAGAGTTATAATGATTTTTTTAGTTTATTTTTTTAGGTTATTTTTTTAATTATAATATCGTGTGCGCATAAGAAATGAGAGCAGGAATGAAATGTTTTATACGCAAAACAATGAGGATCGAAGATATCCGAGACTAATATGTAATTTTTTTTAGTTTGGCGAAAAATAAATGGCTGATAGGCCGATTTTTAGAGAGTGAGTTCTAGCGGTTTGCACAGTTTTAGGCTTTTTGGCGCACTTTACTGAGAGATTAAGGGAATATCATTTTTGAAAACAAGTGTATAGGTTTTCTTAGAATACAGCATTAAATTTTAACTATCCGTGCAGAAATAATGCAGTTATTAGGGCATTTCAAGCGATGTAGCTTCAGAATTCTCGCCAATTGAGTACATTGATTTAACTTGGGGGAAATCCGCCAAATTTCAGAAAATTGAAATCTTCGCATTTAGTACATCGAGGTAACGATGAATAAAACATGTTATAGTTGATAATTTAAAAAATGCGGCTGTATTAAGGGATTCCACTTTTCAAATAAATGCCTGGCGGTCGAACCATTTCCCATTTTGATTGCTGCTAAGTCAATGCTTCGAATGATTCCCTGAAAAAACTCTTGCAAAATGGCGTATGCTGGCACTTTGGCGAGGCTTAGATTTGAAACTGGATTTTACTTGAGACTGGTATATACGTATAATAAGACTGGTTATAGATAAAAATGAATGTTGGTATGTGTGTAGGAGGTTGAAAAACTCCAGCACCGTTTCACCGATCACCATGAAATTTGGTTCACCTAAGTCTTTTATCATGGAGAAGGTTTTTATGCTATCCGTTTTCCTCTAACTTTTCACTAGGTGGCGCAGCAGAACGTCGAATTCTATTCCGTTTAGCCGTTTGCTATGCGAATATCGTCCAACCAATTTCGATGAAATTTGGTACACGCGAATATTAGAACACGGAGAATATTTTTCACTATCCATTTGCTGTAACTTACCGCTAAATAGCGCTGCAACGCATCAACTTCTATACCGTTCGAGCGATCGGCATAAAATTTTTTATACTTACACATTTGAGAACGAAGAATATATTCTAACTGCGTTACTTTTGATGTTACTCACCACTAGATGGCACTGCAATGCATTATTATTTTAACTCGCCACTAGATGACGCTGCAGCAGGCCAAATTCTTGACCATTCAAACGGTGGCTATGAAAATCAGTATACATAGCTATTTGAACAATGAGAATATTTTGGCGTTATCCATTTTGCTATAACTCGCCACATGACGGCGCTGTAGCAAATCATTACTTTAATTAACCACTAGATGGCCCTGCAGTGTATCACTTCTTGACTGTGCGAATGATCGCTATGAAAATAGGTATACATAGATATTTGAACACGGGGAAGAGTTTGGCACGATCCATTTTCCTATAACTTGACACTAGATGTCGCGTCAACACATGAACTTCAAGACTATTCAGTCGATCGTCATGAAAATTCGTATACATCGATATCTGAATGCGAAGAATATTTTTGAAGTATCCGTTTTGCTAAAACTCACCACTAGATTGTGCTACGCCGCATCGCCTTCTGCACCGTAAAAACGATTGCCTTGAAATTCAGTATGCATGATTATTGAACACAATATAACGCGATATCAATTTTGCTATATCTCTTTATTACAATAAATAGTAATCACAGCAAATATTAATATCAAAAAGTCCATTCATTCCCGTGCGAAGAACGGGTACTTCAGCTAGTATATATATATATATATATAAGCCGAAACATTCCTGAACTTCTCTTGTTCTGTAATTTTCTTATGCAACTTTCTAAACTGCTTATTAACAAGAAAAGCATCTGTTAAAGAGCTCTGATTTTCCTGGGAACGAAAATGATTTTTATACACGCAATCCTAAAACAGTTTTCTGACACTTATTATCATAAGCAACACTTAAAACCATTTTTCGCGTTCAGTTATGGGGAAATTGAATGAAACTAGAAAGTTTCTAAAGGGTGGAAAATTAGTTAAAAGTACCTGGAGAATCCCGATTTAACTTGCCAAATTAATAAATAAATGAATGAATTTCACAAAGAATCAGAAAATAACATTTATAACACATTTCCTAGAACTAAAAAAAATTCGATTCTGGAAAAGAAGAAGAAAAAATGGAAAAAAATATGTAAATTTATATATATGTGATCGTGAAACATAACTGTGATCTGGATTTCATATTTAATATTCATTGTGACTTGTTAAGATTCATTATAGATCTTTTTTTAGCGTTTAACATCATTGGCTTGTATTTAAAGATGCTCAAAAGTCCTGTGATGATGATCGCTCTTCAGGTCGAACAGCCTTAAACTGTTTCTTCGATAAATGCTACTTTTGAAAGTACACTGCTGGAAAATTGCTAAGGAACAAGTGATTTATGAAAAATTGCGTCTCAGACAGCTGGACAATAACAGTAAATTCAAGTTCAGAGGGCGTGGTAGACCAGGACTCGTTATCTGTATAAAAGACAATGTATACAAGCTTATGATTCATACGAAAATTCTTGCTGTTTGATGTTTGACGAAAATAGTGCTGGATGTTATAAAAGATTTTTTCTCTGAAATTGTGCTTGGTTCTTGCAATAATTAAGAGCAAAATGTCAGCAAGACATCATTTGGGGGACTACTATCGTGGACGAGCAGTTGGACGACTGGAAGCAGATCAAAGTGTCACCAATGCAGCTGCTTCTATGGTTGTATCAAAAAGTGTCATCTCGTGTTTCACGAAGGCCGCTGAAGGTAGAAATGCTTCGAAAGCATGCCAGGGGTTGTAGTAGGAACACCACACCTTTAGAGGATCGCTATGTAGCCCTCGTGGCAAAAAAGGAATAGAAATTACACTCCTGGCCAGGTAGCTGCAAACGTTACAACCGCTACCGGTTCGCATGTTTCCGCAAGAACCATCTCAGTGCAATTAAATCAAATTGTTTTGTATGCACTAAAGCCTGTTCGTTGTATCCCACTTCAACCACGCCCTCGTCGAGAGAGATTACACCTGTGTAAGGAACATGTTGGTTGGGATCACCAAATTTGGTCTAGAGTAATATGTACTTATTTTTATTTTTTCAAACATTGTCTATTCTTAATTATTCCTAAAAATGTAACTGTTCCTTAGCATATATATTGTCTTCTTCCTTTATCGAAACTGAAGTGTTTAGCTTAAAGAATCTGTGTTTTGCTATTTACAACGCTAATTCAGAATACAAAATAGCCCAAGTACATTTCTTCATTTTAATTACTTTATTATCAAACTTTGGAATCACAAAAATTCCTGATCCCTCATAGTGGATGCAATTATTTTCTTAAAACCCATTAAGCGCCAAAGCTCCCGTTTCGGGAACATCTATTATATATTTTTTTTCTTAAAATATTTTACCGCAATTTACGAAATACACATTTTATATAAGCATTTACACTATATAACACACCCTATAGTGAAAATGTTTATATAAAATGTGTATTTCGTAAATTGCGTTAAAATATTTTAAGAAAAAAAATGTATAATAGATGTTCCCGTAACGGGAGCTTTGGCGCTTAATGGGTTAAATGCAATGTTCCAAATATAGTATGGAATATGTCGTTTATTTAGAAAATATCCCCCCAAAACGTTGTATTGCAGATGTCTTCATTATACGTGTCTCGCTCTTTCGTTTGGACGAAAATGGGAACATTTTCATACATTAAAGGTATATTAAAAAGTGCATTTACTACACCGTTTTGGGTGTAGTTTGTTTTGAAATGACAATACTTAAATGTAAGTAGAAAGTTCAAGTGCTTCGAGGTCAAGAATGGTTTTAAGTCATTTAACTAGTTTGCGTACTTAGTAAGCATACTAGTTTTATGTAACTATATCACCATCTAAACTAAATTTATTTAAATACGATGCTGCATTATTCTTTCATTTAAGGTGTTTGCTTTTGAGTGCATCTTCATATGCGCATAATCTTCTTGGGACGATGCTATTACCATCTAGTTAGCATTGCTTAATATATATATATATATATAAACAGCATTAAGCTTTCTCCGAAAATCTAACTTTTAAACAAAAAAGACAGGCATAATTCATGATTTCCAAAATCGATTGATTCTAAACAGGATAGAAAATATTCTACATTCATAAACTTAGGCTAAGTAATGGGTATTTTCACGGAAATGCCGCTATGTAGTGGAACATATGAAAATAAACATTCTGAATTTAATAAAAATGAAATCCATGCAAGTTTTTAATCGTATATAGCAAAATGTGTCTATTAAAAATTATCAAGAGCTTTGTAAAATAACACAAATAAATGAAAAATACCACTTAAAGGAACCTGGAACTCTAAAATCTGCCTGAGTGGATGTTAGAACATTTTGCGTTTGAGGAAGGGTGGAACTTTTGTACATGATCTGTGGTATGTTTTATTTGTGTGTGCAATTTTTGAAACTCTTAATTTATTGTAACCTTTCATCACCAGCTTAAAGCTGAACATCATTTTTGAATTCCAAAATCGATTGATTCTCAATAGGAGAGAAAATAATTCACTAAATTATTCATAAACGTATCCTAATTAATGCGTTCCTAACCCCCAAAACGCCACAAACTTATAGAGCATACAATAATAAGTATTCTGAATTTAACAGAAATGGAGTCAATATATGTGTTAAAATGTTTCGGTTAAAATTATTTTTGAAGTAAAACTTCTTTAGGCGCAACTAGGGAGTAAATCAGATTTTTTTTCTGACGGAAGTAACGCTCAGTAAAGGAAGTGGCGTATCTTTTTTCACCTTGCTACCTTCATTTGAGGAACAGCTCACGGGCGTTCGTTCCTGCGAACGCCGACTGTTCTCCCTGCGCTTCGACATTACTCCCTACCTGTTTTGAAGTAAGATCTTGTCTGATGACTCTGTTCAGTGGATAAGTGGACCGGCTCTTGTCAGAGCCACTGTGGGAAGCCTTTCGCTGAACAGGCGGCGATCTTGCTGACTCTCTCTCACTGTTGTTACAGGCGGTGACTCAACCCGTCGCCTCCGATAAACAAGGCCTACGCACCGAATACAGAAAGTGGCACAATGGTGCATTCCGTGGTCCAAGCTCCGTTGCTTTACTCACGTTTTCAATGGCATTATTACAATATTTAATGGAATTATGAGTTAAAACGTGACATGATTGGTTGCCATGATACATGAATATTGTTTGTCTGTACTTAAATATTATGTAATCTTTTAATATTGCTCATGTGTTTTTGAGTTATTTATAATAATGAGCCAAATGTAAATTTTTAAACATAATAATACTTCGAGCGAAACCAGCAGAGGAAAAACAAAGGTTTAAGAACACTGCCATAGAAAAACGCAATAATAAACCCTACGTGCATTTGATACCAACCGACAGAAGAAAACACCAGTTTAGGAGCACAGTTAAAGAAATATACCACAACATAGACATTCTCTCGATTCAAACACTACGGGAAAACGTTTTAAGAAAACAGTGAAAGATTAATAGTTCAACACGGACACTTCCTAGATGCTAACCCGATATCCAGATCGAACAACGGTTTAAGAACACGGGCATGTAACACCACAAAGAAACAAACACTGGCTGCAAAGGATTTAAGAACAAAATAAAAGAATAACAAATGGACACTCCGTGAATTCTAACAAAACCTCTTGACGGAGCAACGGTTTAACAAGGGGATGGAACACCACAAAGAAACGGACCCTGGCTGCAATAAATCCCAAACAATAGACAGAACCTGCAGTTTAAAAACACGGATACAGAATAATAATTTGAAACCTACCAGCAGACGAAATCAACGCTTAAGAATACTGTGATAGAAAAACACAAAAATTACACTACCTGCATTAGAACCCAACTAACAGAGGGAAAACATCAGTTAAAGAACACATTTAGAGTATAATACTAGACTATGGACATTCTCCCCATTCAAACCCAACCTCCAGACGGAACAATGGTATAAGAAAACAGTTAAAGAATATTACTACAACATGGACACTTCCTGGATTCTAAATAATTATCATGAATAACCGATGATTCTTACTGGCGATTTTAATGTTAATTTTCGCTATCAAGAATCTCAGCCATCAGTTGATTTTTTAAAAGAAAAATTAGATCTAACTATGAATACTTCTCGACTTCAATCAGCAACGCGTTTTGGTACAACGATAGATGCTGTATTTTCAAGAAAATTAGCAAATTTAGAGAGTAAAATTCAAGTTTCACATTATTGTTACCACAAACCTATAATTTCATTCATAAAAAATTATGATGACATTCAAGTACCTACTTCCAATGAATAATAGGAATATGACATTTATATAATCTTTGTAAAGTACATGAATGATAAATATAATTAAATTATAATATGATATTTATTTTAAGTTTAATCATTTCAGTGATATGAGTCGTAAACGTCAAAGAAGTTTTACTTCAATCGCGCGTAAAGATTGCACGCACACACTTTTTTTTTTATCTTTGTACAATAACATAAATTTAAAAAATACCACAGAAGGAAAGTTGGAACTTAACTTTAAAGTTACACAATCTACACAGGCAAGTATGGATTGTGGAACTTTAGCAGCTGAGAAAGGGTGGAAATTTTATACCAGACGGAACGATCTTTTTGTGGTATTTTTACTCTTCTTCACGAAGTTCTGAATGAATTCTACACGCTTAAATCTATTGATTAAAACTAACAGTCCTTTGTTGATTAAATTTCTTATCGGCTGATTTAAATCGTTTTACGCTAAAAATTTCCGAAAAATACTCATTAAAGCCAATAATTTGTAAACTGCTCAATTCGCCTCAATGCTCAGGATTCGCTAGATTCTACTTAACTCCATTTTTCACTTAAATCTTGTCTATTTGAGTATTCTGACTTCCCCACGAAAAGGAAAGTCTGGTAGGTATCGTATTACTATCACGTGACCAACGCTTTTCAACGGACAACAAAGCTATTAGAACTCAATTGTGTAAACATAACTTACTACTCTTATAAGTTTTTAGTAAATATGAATTATGATTTGGGATATTAATATTCGAAAAAATTGTGAATAGCGACCTCACCAAATTTCAGCGGAGATGGATGCAGAAAATAATTTTACACGGCTATGCAAAATTTCAAATTTTTATGTACATTAGTTTATTGTATATTAATTAAAGTGTTTTATTTTGATGAGTTAAGTGGTCATATATAAATTTATTAAATCACAGTACTTTTTAAATTGCGTAAAAAAATGTAAAGTAGATTTATTTTGCACAAAAATAATTAAAATAAGCGATATAAAAAAACAAATTTTGAAGCAAATAAATTGGAGGTCTGTAAAGTTTGATGGTGATGCTATAAAGCGGCTATTGATGCGTCCACTACCATTTCCCCTCAAATAAAAAATTTTTATGTATGGTTTGCAAGTGGGTGGTGTTTTTTTTTTTTTTCTGCAGCTGTACATTAGCTTATGAAGATAGCTGGTTGAATATATTTGAAACGAGAAGAAAATACCAAAATTTTTCCAGATGCAATAGACGTATGTCTTCCAATACAACGTTCTGAAAAACTAACATAATCAAATTTCCAGGAATAAATTTGACCTAGACGATAATATTTAATTAAGAAAGTTAACTAACAAACATGGCGATACTATATGGTTGGCAAAAAAGTAGTTGCGTTTTTTACATGAAATTCAAACAAATAAGTTTTCAAATAAATTCTTAATCATGAAACCATTCTTCAAGTTCTACCATACCTGAGTTACATTAATGCTTGTAGTCAAAAGAGCAGAGAACAGATTCTCATTTCTGGCAACATTTTAATTATCTAAGAGAGCCTTTAAATGCTCAATTTCAAAATTAGAAAGATTTTCAAAACTGAAAGGAGCTGTTCTGTTTTCTTTTAATCATGTACACATACAAGTGATAAATATTACGAACCAGAGAAGTTATCAATTCCTTGGTCCTTGGATAGCTGACTAAGTGTTCTAATTTTTACTTCTTATATTCTTCGTACAAAAACTTAAGAATAGAAACAGAATTTTCCTTCTAAATGGTATTTATTTCTTTTAGCTATTGCGAGAGGCATTGAAATACGATAATTTCGGAACCTATCTACATACAGCGGTTTTTAATTTGCAGGAGACCCCTTAAAATCGCGCAGAAAACAATTCCCAATATCTCTGGAAATCACCTTAGAAAATTGGTGAAAATTTATATTTAGGGTAATTTGGAGTTTTTCTTTTGTTTAATAAAGTCAAAATAGTATGTTGCCATTGAGAAAAACGAAGTTGATGGAAATTAAATATGAGAAGACGGCCTCTTATCCAAATTAAATTACTAGAAAATTAAAGCGTACGTTATTTGCAAACGAGTGGTATATATAACTTTGCTGTACGACGAATAACGCCAAAATAAGGAGAAAGTGGGTATTTTTTCCACAGCTGTACATTTTCAAATGTAAAAAAAAAAAATAAATAAATAAATAAAAATAATAAAAATAAATAAAAAATCATGTTCCGGCCAATTGCTTGATTTTTTTTATATATATAAATTTTGAGAACGTACCTATAAGTCTTATTATTCAAAACTTATTCATTCAATAAACATTCGTTTCCTTGAGTGGTATAAACGCTAGAGGTTCATATATCGGTAAAGTTTGTTTCATCACCCCAGGATAATACAAGGATGATTATACATCATAAATATATATTATGTTGGATCCCCAAAAAAACTTTTTTTTTTCCAATTTTTGATGATGGTTAGTGCGGAAAAGTAGCAACTGGTAGTACAAAGTCCACATGAAAAATTTGAATTTTATGGGAAAATTTCTTGATTTGCCGCAAATGCGTAGAAATTTCAGCAAAATTCTGTTTTTCTACATTTTTAAAAAATTTTGTCAAATTGTTCAAAATTCCTTTTCTTGCCTTTATCTGAAATAATAATATATAGATGCATATAGAGCGTTAAGTATTCTGCATTTTTATATTTAAAGAAAACTATGCGTTTAAAGTTATCTTTCTATTGCTGTTAAAGTACAAAATATGAGGAATGCTAGCTAAAATTTTGATGGAAATCCATAGCGTCAGACAGATCAAGATGGAAAAAACTGGCTGAGACAACCTTGCGGTAGCAGTGCTTGAGAAGAAGAAGTAAAAAAATTGTTCTGCTCTCAGCTTGTGTGTTCAAAACCAACCTAAAAACAACACAGAATTCACCACGAAGAGGTGGCTATAAAGTAAGTTAATTCCACCCTCCCACCAATAGAATGTTTGAACCACAGATGTTTTTCTTTTTTCAAGAAACAAACTTTTTCTTTTAATTGAATTTCAGAATTATTTTTTATTTATTTTTTTTTTTTTACTGTAGCTACACTCTGATGAAAGCATCTCTTCCGTAATTGCAACCATTTCTGTTTCTATCGCAATTTAATAGTCCTTTCCATAAATTGAGTGTTACTTGGGAAACGGACTATTGCTTCTTCTAAAATCGATCCCGATGCTATGTTTTTCTCAATTTCTTCTGATGAAAAATTTTTGTTATTGAAAGATCACTTTTGTTATTGAAGGTTCGGTTGAAAGACAATCTCTGAATGCAGTCGAAGTATTCTGTAGTCCTAACATTCAGTTTTGAAACACTAAACTCTCGTACTCTGCTGATCTCTTTCTTTTTTGATTCACAGCATTTATTTTATTTTTTTTTTTTTCATACCGGTGTTTGAATATCACGGTTTTAGTCATTCGTTATTGCTAATAGTAAACTCTGAGGATGGCCATAGTAGGTATTTATCTGAACCACTGAATGAAATTTTCCACTGATAAATTATCAAGAAAGAGTTGAGAGATTAACTATCTTCCATAATTGTCTAGATCCATCTGCGCACATTGTTTATTTCTTCAAAGCGAACAATACTGACGCATATAATCGTAATACGTACTCCACCAGATATCTTACGGTCTTCATGCTCTGAGGTACTAATAATAGGAATGAGGTGCAAATAAAGGAATTCTCCCATACATTTCAAAATTTTTAAGAGAACTTAGTACCCTGTGGGCATTACCCACCATCGAAAAAGTTTATTTTTATTTTTATTCTGTAATTATTAGAAACAGCATTTGGCAGAAATTTCTACGCATTTATGTCAGAATAGAGATCTCCCTTTCTGAAAAATGCTTTTTCCACTGCTACTTAAACAGCAAGATGATCAATGCCAATGGAATTCCATAAAACAAACACACACACACATACATATATATATATATATATGTCTGTGTGTGTGTATGAAATGTATATATATATATATATATATATATATATATATATAAGGATTTTATTCATCCCATTAAGTTTTAATGCCCGTGTCTAAAGCATTGTGAAGAGCAGTGATAAGAATAAAATGTTTCTTTACATTATGTATATAAGCACAATGCGCCATCTATACAAAGGTCAGTTCAAAGAACAGTGAAATTATTGCACTACATTCGGTAATTTGGGAATAATGTACAGAATCATCTTTGTTTCAAGGGGAGGCTTGGACCATATTTTTATTTACTTATTCGTAAAATTGTAATACATTTCGTCTCTGGAGAAAACTCTTGAGCATTAAAGCTTGCTTTCCAGAGATAAAGAATAGAAATATGTTTTACTTAAACACAGTTTTGGTCTTTTGAGCATAGGAAGATTTTTCAGATGATAGATGGGTTCTCAAGATAAAGGTATCGACTTCGTATTAAGAGGTCACAGTTTGCTCATTGAAGAGTAAAAGTCGCGTAGCATAAACAATTGCGTCACATATTGTTCTGTATTTTTTTAAATGTTTTGAATTCTGGGATTGATAGGGAAATAAAATAATACAGTGAAAGGTGCATATTTTCCATAACTACGGAAGGCTAGAGTTTCGAAAAGTTGCGCAAGTAAGAGCGCCAGGCTCTTCTGTCTCTAAAATTATCCTTTAAAATGCTTTAACATCTTACCTTGAAAGAAGCAAATCTTTAAAACGTCTCACAATTCTTACTCACAATAATAAATAAGTCTCTCAATAATTCACCTAATATTAGTTGCTGTCGAGCGATGTACCATGAGAGATATTTAAATTTTCTTGTTCAGATAAATACTTACGGTTCGATAATTTTTCTTGTTTGGGATGATGTATTTGTTAAAATTTATGAATTGTAGATGTTTACGAAGTTCAAATGTACGACTTTTACCATTTCCATTTTTATTTTCTTCTTTCTCTTTTTCTCTCTCTGTCTAGACGTATCTTCCTGCAGGCTCTTCAGCTGCCATGTATGTGATAATATTGCCACAAACTTTTTAAATGTTTAAGCATTTTTGTTGCGGAAGGAGTAAAGCAGGCTTATGGAAGTAGTTCCGTGTAGTGCTCATTTACGGGATGCACAAAGGGAAAACGCATCACTTTTTACGACTAGTGCTTGAACTTAATGTTTTCAGTTAACAAAAACCTGGAATAAATTAGTTAGGTTTATTCTAGTATGCTTTAATGTAAAATGGTTTAGTAGAAGTGATGGATTTTCTAAAACAATGCATAAATTATTTTATTCAGTTTAAATTTAAAACAATATCGAAAAACATTAACATCTAATCAACAAATAAAAGTTTATTTTTACACTTATTTGAGGTTTTATATTTTTACTGGTATTAATTCTGACGAGGAATAAAAGTACATTTTATTTCTATTTCGATAGCATAACTTTGGAGCAACCAAACATAACGATTACTTTAAAAACATCAAGAAAAATAATAAATTTATTTTATAAAATTTACCTACGTAACAAACTTCGTAAAATAAATTCTTTGATTTTCTTATGTAACAAACTGATTTTATAGTCTATTATAATCTTCTTAAACGTGAAAAGATTTGGCAATATCGGCAAAAAATACTGTAACAGATAATACAGAACTCCTCAGTATAACTTCACATGAAAATTTATTTTCAGTGAGCTTCTATTTTTCTACAGTTTCCAGTCTTGATGCATGGAAATTTATATTTATTAAAACTACTTTATTTCCAACAGCAAGGTGATCTAAGACCCTCCTAATTTCGTAAATTCATACATGTAGACTAATTAATTCCATGAAGCTTTAATGCCCAAAACACACTGTAGTAGAGCTGTGATAAGAATAAAATATTTCTTTACTCTGCGTATACAAACACAATGTATCATCTATACAAAACATACTATAAATAAGAATGAAATACATTTATTACACTACATTTGGCAATTTCGAATAAAATACTGAATGTTCTAACATTTCAGGAGGACCGGAAACATCGTTTCGTTTTTTTACTTATTCTTTAAAAGTAAAATGCATTTCGTCTCCTGGGAAAAACCCTAGAGCATTAAAGCTTGCTTGCCAGAGATAAAGAACAGAAATATGTTTCCTTTCCCCACAATTTTCTTCTTTTTGAGTTAGAGAAGATTTTTCAAGTGATGGATGGGCATTCGAGATAAAGCTATCGATTTCGTATAAACAGTTTACAGTGTGCTCATTGAAGAGCAAAAGTAGCATGGCATGAATTTGTGTCACATATTGTTTCACACTTTTCGAAAGGTTTGAATTCCGGAATGGGAAAATGATGCAAGTTACGAGGCATATTTCCCGAAATTTCTGAAGGCTAGCATTTTTCGGTGTTGAGGAGGTAGCGTCCTGCTTCTTAGTGTTGTAAATTATTTTTTAACTGCTTCCCAAATCTTGTTGGTTAAGAAAGTAATGTTGGAAAATCCTTTTCTTTTTTTTTGTAAAACTGGTTGGTTGCATTTGTTATCGGACAATTAATGATAAGGTATTTTAAACCAGTGTTTATATATATATATATATATATATATATATATATATAGGTACACATATATATATATATATATATATATATATATATATATATTGGTGGACAATTGGCAGAGGTCCTTAAACTGCGAAGTAAAATATCGGTTTTAACAACTTATTTTTTAAAAAATTAATTGGGTTTACTGAGCCTACTAGGAATAGAAAAAATATCATGGTTTTCATTTTCGCAACTAATTTTGCATTTTTGTAAAACTTACTAGCTTTTGATTGAAGAAAAAAAATATTTACCAGTATTCCAACGAGTTTTAAAATTCTTTCGTTTAACCACAATTAAAAAATATAAAATTTTTGCTTGAAAAGAGTTTAATGGTATTCCCTAATTATGCTAGAAATTTGCAAAGTCTTGAAATTTGCAAAGTCTACATAGAAAGCTAATAACAGTTTTTTTAATAATTCTTTACCATGTTTACCAACTAGGTTACAAATTTTCCTAAGTATAACAGAATGTGCTAATGTTAGGAATGGACTCTCCCCAACCTCACACCTTTGTTACGGCCTTGCGATGTTTTATTCATATACGTGATCGTAATCTACTCATTCGAGATATCACGATATGTTGAAGGAACAAATGTATAATATATATAACATAATAAATGAAAAGCCTGCTAAAATCCCAAATTTCTAGAACTGCGCAGTTTTAATTCAGTTGGAATAAAGGAATTCGCTTTCAAAAACCCGCAACTACCACACAGTCCCTGGCAGTTTCGTTCTAAATTTGTGGTCAGTCCCCGCTGTTTGGTCGTATTTGCATTTTCGAACTAAAACCTACTGCTGCCCGGATATCTTGCTTATATGAGTTCACGAATCATTGCAGAATAGAAGGTCACGTGACAAGACCTCTACAATGTGATAAAAAGTTTGACGCACCGGAGAGACAAAAATATTACGTGGCATCTCTTGCCTGGATAACTTGTATCAAATGTACGAATAAAATAATGTAGCTGAGCATCGTTTCAGTCATTGTCTCGCAACTGTAGAGATGGCCAAGGAATAAGGCCTACCTCTGCGCCCTGCGGACTCCAGCGGCGGTCTTCGGTCAGCGGGACACCGTGCTAAAGCACCCGCTCATGCCCAGTGACCACGATTCACCAAGCCTCGTTCCAATCCCCAGGAAGCCACGACAACGCCCCCTGCCGTACCCGTGATTATATCTAATATATAAAATTCTCCTGTCACAGTGTTAGTCACCTAACTCCTCCGAAACCACTCGACCAATTTTAATGAAATTTTCTATGTATATTCGTTAGGTCATAGAATAGGTTTTTAACTACACTGCTGGCCATCGTAAATGCAACACCCTGAAGGAAGCATGCAAATAATATGAAATTTACAACATGCATTAGCTGAGGTGAGATATGCAAATGATTAGAATTTCAGCGCAGACGCACATCAAGCGCGCCTGTGGCGCCACCTCAAAGCGCTATTTAAGGCTTGGAGATTTCGACGGTTTCAAGTACAGCAATTGTGTTTTTCTTGCTTTTTTTTCAAAAAAACGATAAATTATGCCTCGTAGGAAACAACGATCATCTTTTGATCAAGTATCCGAGTTTGACAGAGGAAGGATAGTGGCATACCGAGATTGTGGGTTATCTTTCAGGGAAATCGGTCGTCGTATTGGACGAAACCAATCAACTGTGATGCGGATATGTGATCGTTGGGTGCAGGAGGGTACGACGGACAGACGTGATCGACCGCATCGACCTCAGTGCACCACGTCACGTGATGACAGGCAGATTGTACGCATGGCAGTGACGGACCGCTCAGTCACATCACGAACCATATCACAGCAGATTCAGTCTGTAACGCATCATCCAGTGTCTGCGCGTACCATTCGACGTCGTTTACAGCAGAATGGTCTGTCCGCAAGACGTCCGTTGCTTTGTCTACCTCTGACGCGGAACCACAGACGTCTCCGCCGCCAATGGTGCGATGAAAGAAGGATGTGGACGACAGAATGGAATGAAATTCTCTTTACTGACGAGTCACGCTTCTGTATGCAACACCACGATTGTCGGATTCGAGTCTGGAGACACCGTGGAGAGAGGATGCTGAACAGCTGCATTATGCACCGTCACACTGGTCCTGCACCGGGTATTATGGTATGGGGCGGTATCGGATATCTCTCTCGCACTACACTAGTACGCATTGCCGGTACTTTAACCAGCCAGCGCTACATCTCCGAGGTGTTGGAGCCAGTTGTCCTTTCTTACCTTCAGGGCTTGCCAACAGCCATATTTCAGCAGGATAATGCACGGCCACACGTGGCACGCATTGTCCAAGGGTTCTTCGTCAATCACCAGATTGAATTGCTTCCCTGGCCGGCGCGCTCTCCGGATCTTTCGCCGATAGAAAACATGTGGTCCATGGTTGCTCAACGACTGACCCAGAGTTCATCCCCAGCTGTCACACCAGATCAACTTTGGCAACGTGTGGAAGCTGCTTGGTCTGCTGTACCCCAAGAACACATTCAAAGTCTCTTTGAATCAATGCCGAGGCGTGTGGCAGCTGTGATCTCCAACAACGGCGGCTACTCTGGGTACTGATTTTGGCAGGAACCACGCTTCATAGAATGCTGTAAATTTAATCATTTGTTACTTGGTCAACATGTTATCTACACAATAAATTTTGTTGTGATATCTCTTGTTTTTCTTGGTGTTGCAATTTGGGTGGCCAGCAGTGTATGTCTCATACCCCTAAGTCATAAGGGCGGTCCATCCCAAAATGTTTAGCCCCCGAGTGCTATTCATTTCAATCAGGATTTCTGTGTAGACATTAGCGTGCCGAATCACTTTTCAAATGTGTTTGCCAGATAATGTGGAGAGGGGGGGGGGAGTTAATAAAATGTTGAAAGTCGCACAAGGTTTGCAATTTTTGATAATGGATCGCTAAATGTGGTGCCAAAACGCGACAATTTATTATAAATATATTTCGTGTATAGTTAGAAAACGCCTGGCGTATATTGTAAAAGAGTTTTATTAGGCGATTTTAATATAGATTTCTATTCCGAAGAACTGCTCTGTGGAACAAGAAAGGAAAACACGGTACACTCGTGGATTATGATGTCCATTCCAAACAGTATTTAAAATGTCTTTGCGGTATAGTTGGAATATGCCTACAGGAAGAACATGCCTGGAGGAAATTCTAAACAGTTTCAGGTGGCGATTTTAAGATAGATTTCGATTCCAAAGATGTGTTTTATGGTACAAGAAAGAGTTGATTCCTAATTTAGCGCCCCCACTCTCGCCAACCTAAAAAATTCCCGTACTTTGGCGAGCTTTGCAGTCATGGGTCTCTGGGAGTTATGCACAAGTTTCAGTGGTACATACGTATTTTCCAGGCGGTCCGCCAAGACAAGCAATTTTTTCACCAAGATAAATGCCGGGCACATGAAATTGCTGATGGTTTGGAATACGATTGGCAATGTATTTAAAAATAAAAAAGTATTTTGGCGGAAGTGACCGCCGAGTTAATACGTAAGTACCGTTTCAACGCGCCCAAAAGAACTAGATGACAACTAAAGTAAACAAACTAGGGATAAACGCACCAGTTAAGGAAGTTGAAGAGCCTTAATTATTAAAACTTCATTAATTGGCAATCCAAAATAAATAAAATTGTAACGGCATGCTGTACTTACATGTTGTTCCAAATCGCCATTTTAATTCTAAATTACGATTGCCACATAAAAGCAAAAAATCGTCAGGGTAACTGCATATGTTTAATGATCGCAAACCTTGGCGAGAGTCGAGGCGTTAAAGTCGGAATCAACCCAAGAAAGACAAACCGGTACACTCGGATTATGATGCACATTCGAAACAAGATATAAAACGATGAAGTATAGTTGTAATATACTTGGCGTAGATTGTAAAATAGTCTTAGTAGGCAATTTTAAGATAGATTTCGATTCCAAAGATGGGTTTTACGAAACAAGAAAGAAAAATACAGCACAGTCATGAATAACGAAACACTTTTGCAACTTAATGGAATAAGTAAGAAAAATAGGGACGACGTATAAATTATGATACGATTTTAATATGTAGCACTATAGTGCGTATTTAAAACCTGAAAGTGTTTCAGATTTTCACCCTTTTTACTTTCCGAACATGTACCATGTAAGGAAAGTATTGTGATCATGAAAAAATTCAACTTCGAGATTTTGCTGTATTTACACGTTTTGAGGTCTTCTGAATTCATTTATGCTATTTGTACGAGATGTGTGTGTGTGTGTGTGAACACGATAGCTCCTAAACGGCGCTACCTCCGCAAGAGAGAGACTATGAAATTAAAGTGTAGCGGTTGCTGTCTCATAAAATATTATTTAATGTTAAAATAACTTTCAACTTGCGGTATTTTAAAAGTATTTATTTCCTTACTAAAGCAGATTAAACTTCCTAAACATTGTTGTTCTAAAAATCATATTATTATTTTATTCATCGTTGTTGCCACTCGCAATCTGCGTAAATTAGTTGCAACAAAGATTTTTTCTCTAGAGTCTACAAGAGTATACCAGGCGGATAGATGGCGCTCTCGGCGAATTGGTGGAGATTATCGGAAAATAAAAGGAAGAGAAAAATAGGGTTACTTCTTACAGTATTAGTTTTTCCTTCCTTATACTCTCTAGCTCCATGGTTACACGTATAAATTATTTTTATTATGAGTGTGTGCAAAATTTTGTAAGAATCATTTCAAAAGAAAAACATTGTAAAAGGTACGTAAAATAATAATAGAAAATATACACGATGTACACTTAATATAATATATAATCAAAAAATAAATATTAATACATTATTACTGTTTTTCATCATAAAATAATTCAATTTGTTCTATTTATGTGTGTTTTAAACCGTGAACAATGCCAAAAAGACGCAAAGAGGCTTCTTTGGGCAGGAAAACACGTAGAACGTTAGGAAAGCGAAATATAAGAGCCCAAAGGACAGAAGAACAGCAGCAGCAAGATAATACTAATGTGCGTGTGCGCATGGCTCAATTGCGTCAAGCAGAATCAGAAGATGCACGATCTGAACGAAATGAACAAAGAATATTCGAACAAAGACAAGCACGCTATTTTATAGTTAGCAGACTCAGAGCAAATGAACAACACCGCAAACAGGTACATCGATCATTTACATCTGCTTCATTCCTGCGTCTAGCGTTCCAGTATGAACCCGATGTTCAATATTATGCTCATTCAAAAGTAGTAATTGGTGCTATGGATAAGGAATGTCCGCATTGTAATGCTCTTAAATTTAAAAATGAGCCAGCCGGAATGTGTTGCGCGTCCGGAAAGGTGCAGCTGCCTATAATTCAAACACCACCTGAGCCATTGAACGGTTTACTTATCGGCACTGATCTAGATTCCAACCTGTTCCTAAAGACAATTCGAACATTCAATTCATGTTTCCAAATGACTTCGTTCGGAGCAACAGAAATAGTTAAAAATAGCGCTGTAAATGGTCAACAATTCAATTCAACATTTAAAATCAAAGGCCAAATTTATCACAAAGTGGGTTCTCTGCTGCCAATGCCAAACGAACCACATAATTTTTTACAAATTTACTTTATGGGTGGTGAGGATGCACGTTGCGGCTACAATAACCTTAATTCAGTTTTTGCAAGACGTATCGTCAGCGAGCTGGATGCTCTATTAAATGAACACAATGAATTGTTGAAATTATTCAAATCACACATGCACAAATTACAAAGTGATAATCATGCTATTGTCATCAATCCTGATAAAACACCTGCTGGAGAGCATATTCGTAGATTTAACGCACCTATTGTTGACGACGTTGCTGGAATCATGGTTGGCGATTGTACAGCTACACGAGAAATTGTGATTCGTAGAAGAAGTAATAATCTCCAGTTCATTGCTGATACACACCGTTCTTATGACGCTCTCCAATATCCACTAATATTCTGGAAGGGACAAGACGGGTATTGCATAAATATTAAACAACGAGATCCCACAACAGGTACTATCGCGTCCCTGTATAGCGATATTATTAAATTATGACAAGGTAAACTAGAAAACTTACAACTAACCTTGCATACGCAGTTTTTTCGGATTCTTGTCTCAAAAAAAACTCTGCTATAAATGAGAAACAGTAAAGCTGGGTTTTAAACATATATTTCACAGCGAACAAAAATACACAATCACATCACATTTCACATTATATATATATATCAAGGAAAAAAGAACAACACCTTATTTATTTTCTGTGCTGCCAGAAAAAGAAACAACGAAGAAACAAAACACAAGTTTCTACTCGCGTTTCAAATAGTTAGTCCTAGCCTTGCGGAAAGGTGGAAATGTCGCTTTCGC
Organism: Cheiracanthium punctorium; assembly: GCA_038373885.1. Taxonomy (NCBI): domain Eukaryota; kingdom Metazoa; phylum Arthropoda; class Arachnida; order Araneae; family Cheiracanthiidae; genus Cheiracanthium; species Cheiracanthium punctorium. Next base: position 323,928 of record JAWZYV010002045.1, read on the forward strand.
AACACACTCCCACCTTTGAGTTTCGAACTTTGGAGAAACTCAAACCCTAACTCTTGTCTTAATTAACCGTCCATATCTAGACCGTTTTCCTGGAACAGTCTCTGGCAAAATGTCTCTGTCAGCTTTCTCGACGACAGGAACTGCTGAAGCAGGACACTCTTCACTTCTTACAGGACATTCTCTGACAGTCTGGTGCACGATCGGTCGATTGGACGTGGAACCGGCTTCTGGTGAAGGCACGCCAATGTCACTGTATATTATGGAGGGTCGGCCCCGGCGGGCTATGAATCTTCTAAGAGTCTGCAAAAAATTGTCTGTCGATAAAGATGTAGCTAATTCTAAATGTACAGCTCGATAAACAGCGCACGTAAATATAACAATCCAAGCTTTTAGTCCATCTCTCAGAATTAATGGTCCTGCGTAATCTATTCCGACGACTTCAAACACTGCGGCTTCCTTCACGCGGTCTTCGGGGAGAGGGGCCTCTATTATCGGTTTCGGCTGTAAATTAAATCTTCTACATCGCACACAATTTCTAATAACATTTCTTACTGTCTTCCGACATTTAAGAATCCAAAACTCCTCTCTCAAGTTGCTCATCAGGATCTGAACTCCTGCATGGCTTAATTTCAAGTGTCTAGTTCGAATAATCATTTCAACTACTGGATGACGTGAAGGCAATATTGCTGGATATCGAAAATCTTTGGTGTCATTTCTCATTAAAATCCGAGTCTTCACCTTCAAAATGCCTGATGAATCTATATAACACTGAAGTGATTTTAATTGTTTGTCTTCTGGTCCCGAAAATGCTTCCCTCTGTACGATTTTCAACAAGGAAGTTTCCGCTTTATTTATTTCTTCTACTGTTAAAACTCCAGAAATTCGCTGGCACTTTTCAACTTTGCAGTTGGTGATAAATCGATGAATCCAGGCTGTAACACGAAGTAATTTATCGTAAGAAGAAAATCGGTTGTAATATTTCTCTCCTGGATTGTCCGTGTTAGCTGCGGCAATAACAGTCTTCCTTTTCTCAGAATTTATGATGTCGAAATCGGGAACTATATTAGACTGAGGCCATTTATCTGGTGGTCCGTTTAACCATTCTGTACCTTCCCACCATCTTGATTTAGCCAAATTTTCTACACTGCAACCTCGTGAAGGTAGGTCAGCTGCATTCAATGACCCTGGTACGTGGTGCCAGTCTTCAGTATTTGACAAAGAGCGAATCTCTTGCACGCGGTTATAAACAAACGGAGTCCAGTTCTCACTTCTTTTTATCCAGTGCAATGCATTTGAGGAGTCCGACCAGAAGAATCTTGGAACTTTTTCAATTCTTAGATCCTCACTCACACTTCGCGCCAATCGCGCTCCGATTGCACAGGCCATTAATTCAAGTCTTGGGATGGAAATAGTCTTCATTGGGGCAACTCGGCATCTTGCTTGAACTAGTTGACAGGTAGTTGAATTCTCAGTTTCACTTCTTAAAAACACACAACAAGCGTACGCTTTGACACTTGCATCGCAGAACACGTGCAAAGTTATACTTTTAGGTATTTCACCTTTGGGAGTAAGACAACGCGGAATTTCTATTTCCTTCAACATGGATATTTCTTTTTGCCACCGTTCGAATCTTTTAGCAATGGAAGTTGGAAGTTCCGCATCCCAAGATACTTTCAACTGCCAACACTCTTGCAAGAGAATTTTTGGTCCCAACGTAACTGGGCAAGTAAAGCCGAGAGGATCAAAGATCTTATGGACAGCCGACAAAATTTTTCTTTTAGTTACTGGTGTATCATCTTCAACAATATCTCGCAAATCAACAGTTAAAGAATCACTGTTTAATTTCCATTTTAGTCCCAGAACAGGAATATTCTTTTCCTTCTCAGGCAAAAGGTCTTCAGAATATTGACTATTATAATTGTGCTCCCACCCTCGAAGTTCAAATTTAGCAGCGCTGAGAATTAATTTTGACTCTTCAATAAAATTCTCAAGCTCTTCTGGATCATTCACACTGGTAACACAATTATCCACGTAAAATGACTCTAACAACTTAGTTGCAGTTTTTGCAAAACTGGGAGGAACATTCTTCAGATGAAATCGAAGGGTTGCCCCCAACAGATATGGAGAACAAGTCAGCCCGAAAACTACCCTTCGATGTTGGAAAACTCTAGGCTTGGCTGAATCTCCTTTCTCCCACCATAAAAATTTCAGATAGGGTCTATCCGATTCACTTATTCCAATCTGTAGAAAGGCTCTACGGATGTCTGCAATAACACCTATTTTCTGAAAACGAAATCTATTCATCAAGGCAGGAATGAACTCGACGGTGTTAGGTCCTTTTTCTAAACAGTCGTTGATCGAAGGTGAATTCTTCTCCCTGGCCGATCCATCAAAAACAGGTCGCACTCTTGTGGTGGAATTTTCTTTAACTACGGCTCTGTGAGGCAAGTAATGTTCACTTTCGTCAGAGGAATTCTTAGGAATTTCTTCTATGACTCCTTCTTGAATCCACTCTCTAAACATTTCTTCGTATGCCTCTAAATTTGCGCTCTTCTTCAATGAATCTATGCAACTTTTCAGCCTTCGTTCTGCGACATTTCTGCCACTGGGTAAAGGAGGATGGCCTTCTATCCACGGGAGGCTCACAACATATCTTCCATCACCATCAATTTTCACACTTTTGTTAAAATGTTCTTCCGCTGCCTTCTCAAGTTCTTGTCGACTACCTTTCTCTCCTGGGTCTAAGATTCCTAGAGTATCAAGCCTCCATAAATCTGAAATTTTCGCATCATTAACGTGCAGCGACATAACACTTTTAGTGCTATCTGAAGACTCAAGTGCGTCTGTTTTCCCCATTAGGGTCCAACCAAGACGTGTTTCCATTAAAACCAATCCGCTTTTTAATTGTTCTATGTTTCCGGTATACAGTTTTCCAGCAATATCAGCTCCTACGAGCCCATGGATTTCGTCCGGAGAAAATTCATATAATAAATCTACCTCATCATTTAAATCCGAGAGAAAAATCTTGCGTTTCTTAATTTCCTGTAGAAATTCCCCTTTTGGTAGTTTTGCAATTTCAGAACAAATCTTTTCCTGGTTTAATACTTCAAACTTGCATCGATAATTATCAAAAAAGTCGCTTAGATAAACCCAATATTTTTTGTGTGTTTCCGTAGTCTCTATACCTCCAAATAAACTATGTGTCAAATTTTCCTCAGCAATGCATTCATATCCCATTGTCGCTATTGCGAAATTTGATAAATAAGACTTACTGCTGCCTGAGTCAATCAGTATCCTAATATATTTCATTTGACTCTTACTTCTAATACGAACGACAAGTGTCTGCAAAAGAACTTTACGAGTAGCTGTTCTATTAGACAGAACAGAGTCCTTTTTTTCAATTTCCACCCCTTCAGTATGCTGAGATTTTCTCGAATCCGCCCGAGTGCTTCCTTCAATACACATTATTTTAAAATGAAATTTGCGGCAAATCTCACAAGGGGGTGCTTTAGTTTTACAAAAGCGAAATTTATGTTTACGTATCGAGAGACATTTGAAACATGCAACTTTTTTCATTAGTATTTGCTTCTTCTCTTCGTGAGACAAATTATCAGCATATTTACAGAGGTTACTTGAGTGTGATTTACCACAAAATACACACGCCTCTTCCTTCGTTTCTGAAGAATTAAACAACTCAGATGCTGTTGGGCTAGCTCTTTCCCTCCTACCAGGACTACATTTGTTTACGTCTTCTATTTCTACATTGAATCCGCTGCGAGCTAACCTCACTTTCTCTTCGCTTTCAATTTCGTGACGTAAAAAATTCATAAGAATATCCAACTTATTAACAGCTTCTTCCTTCTTGCCAGGCGTCAACGACATCGAATTCAAATTTCTTTCCCATATTCTCAATACGTCAACGGGCAAGCAAGATTTAATTAACGGATACAAAATTGAAGAATAATTTTCACTAGAAACACCTAACTTATTTAGCGACCTCAAATATGTTTCAATCTTATCATACAATTTAAATAACGGTGTTTTCGGACTTTTACCCATCACATTATTCATCATCAGAGAAAGAACTTCTCTTATATAAATTTCTATTAACAAGTCGGTCCGGCCAAAGCGGGCCTTTAAACAGTCTACTACATTTTCATAACTATCACCCGTAGCAGGATATGATTCGACAATTTCTCGCGCTCTTGAACCTTTCAAGGTTGCTTGTAACAAATACTGATACTTATCTTCGTTGGCGATGTCCTCATCATTGTGTATTTTCTCAAACTGTGACCAAAATGGCAACCATTCCTTAACATTTCCCCCAAACAGCTTAAATTCAATTTTCGGAAGCTTAAACTTTCGTTTTGGCGAATTTTCAACAAACTGAGACTCATTTTCGGCTTTTACATTGCTTAAGATTTTTTGAACTTTTGTTCTCAATCTGACAAATTTTTCTTCGTATAAGCTAAAACCCTCATATTCCTTATCAAAATTATCTTGAGAACACTTTTCATCGTTCAGCAGAAGATTTTGAATTTCCTTTTCAGCAAAACCGAGTTCGGCCCATTTTCCCTCTAACTGAGTAAACAGAATCTCGATTTCTTCAAAATTCCTAACATCTGCTTCTAAGTTATTCTCAAGTGAATTAGCTATACGCGTAAATGCAGTTCTAAGTGGTGTTCTTAACACTAGAACGGCGGGAGCGGTCATTTTGACCGCAAACGAATTTTAAATGCTCATATTCTTCTTGCTTATTCTTCGATTTCTTGTTGGTTCATTGACTTTTCCTAATTATTTATAAGGATAGTGTAAAAAAAAGAGATATTTACTTTTACTCATTAATATTGATTTTATAAGTGTTTATACCTAGAAAGGCGGACTGCGGTCATTTTGACCGCTTGACAAGCATATCATCTTATGCTCTACTTTCTACTGCATTATTTGTTATCTCTAACCTTTGTTGACTGGGATGTGAATAAATAAAGGGTAGGGGTTGTAGGGGGTGAAAAACACCTGCCGATTATATGCAATCCGTTTCGGGGTGTTTTGAATATGATTTGTTGAAATCTGTAGGCCAGAAAATGGAGTCGAATAACACCTGCTGGTCAGGTGAATATTTTCTATTCTTCAAAACTGCCAGTAGTTGCTCCCTTAGAATGACACATGCTCATTTCATTCAATGTTCTTGACCTGTTCGGGCGTACATTATTTCTCGTGATGTCGCGAAGAGCAGTCGGCAAAAAAAATCTGTCAGAAAAAGAAATTCTTGAAGCTTTGAAAAATATACCTGAAACCGATTCTGGTTCAGATGAAAGTTCTGATTCGCCTGACGATATATATATTCCAGAAGAAGAAAATGATTCAGCTTCAGAAGATGGATATTCATTTTCTACAGTATCCGAACAAAATGATTATTCTTCGGAATCTGAAGATGAGGAAAATGCAAGTACTTCTTCAGCAAGTTATCATAATTCTCAATATGGACATCAAAGTACTTCACGTAAAGGAAATCAAAGATTGAAAAGAAAAGGTAAAAACCAAAGCATAATTATTGGAAACAGTGCTAAACTAACATCTTTCTCGCAAAATGACGATAGTGACCGTAATAAAGAAGTTGCCAAAGATGGGACAGTGTGAAGTATAGTTCCTTCTGATTCTTTTTCGGTTGGAAGACGGCAGCAGCAGACGGCAGCTGGTCCAAGACTTAGGGTCTTAACTTTTTGCATGAAACCATGCCTCGTGATAGATTTAAAGAAATCATGAGATATTTGCGAATCGATCTGAAGTCAACACGATCTGAAAGGCTTCCAACAGACAAATTTGCACTTGTATCAGAAATTTGGAACATATTCATTGAAAACTGCTTACTCTGTTACAAGGCAGGTGAAAACATAACTGTAGATGAGCAACTATTCCCTAGTAAATCACGTTGCCCATTTACACAATATATGTCACAAAAACCAGACAAATTTGGCATTAAATTTTGGTTAGCATCTGATGTTCAATCAAAATATTTGTTGAATGCCTTACCGTATTTAGGAAAAAATGAAAGTAGACCTAAAGATGAAACTGTTGGAGAATATGTAGTATGCCGCTTAGCAGAACCCTTTCATAATACTGGAAGGAACATTACGACGGACAACTATTTTACATCATTGAAATTAGCTAAAAATTTGAGAAAAAAAGGACTTAGCCTCGTTGGAACATTGAATCGTTCAAAAAAAGAAGTGTCCGAATCTTTCAAGCCTAAGAAAGGAGAGCTGTATTCAAGCAAAATTCTCAAGCATAATGACATCACACTAACAGTATACCAAGGAAAGAAGAACAAAAATGTGTTACTATTAAGTACTTTACATTCTACACTGGAAGTTGAAAGCAATGAAAAGAAAACGCCAGAGGTTGTTAAATTTTACAACTCGACTAAATACGGTTTGGATGTACTTGATCAAATGGGAAGAAAATACACAACTAAATCCGCTTCCCGGCGATGGCCTGTTCAAGTTTTTTATAATATTCTTGACCTAGCTGCAATGCCTGGATTGTTTACAAATAAACTACCGGTGTAAAAATCAAGAGGCGGGATTATATTTTGAGTTTAGCTGATGAGCTCCGAAAAAAACATATTTTCTCCAAGATGTCTCCGCTTCCTGATATCAATGCAAGTACAAACAGTGCATATTCTACATCAAGCAGGAAACGCAAACAGTGCCAAATTAATCGTTGCCGCAATAAAACACTAAACATTTGTTCTGATTGTAAAAAGTCAGTTTGTGGATCATGTACTAGCAAAGTGATAAAGATGAGTATCTGTAAAGACTTTAACAGTACGTAATGTAAGTCATTCTAAAATATCGTTATTTTTTAATATATATGTTATTAAAATAATAATCAAATGTGATATGGAGTTAAATAGCTTGTGTAGCTAAAACATAATTTTCAATTAGTGTGCCTTATTGTTTATTTTTTTCCTAAATTTTAAATAATCGATAATGTGTATAATTGTAATAAAATGAACGTAAAAAATAATATAAAATAATGATGAGCAGAACACGAAATTCATGTGATAAAAATGGGAAATTTAATAGTTAAAGACCTTATAAACTTATTTTATATAGAAATCTCTAAAATTTTGGAAGAAATAACTGATTTATTGGGAGCGGTCAAAATGACCGCTTGCCGCCTTTCGAGGTATACGGAAAACGCCGCCTTTCTAGTGTTAACTTTCTTAAATTATCCATAATTCACCACTAGAATTTCCGTTATCAACTTCGATCTACAGTTTAATTCGAGACAATTCGTATCCCGGCAGATGGATGCCAAATAATATCGCGTCCCTGTATAGCGATATTATTAAATTATGACAAGGTAAACTAGAAAACTTACAACTAACCTTGCATACGCAGTTTTTTCGGATTCTTGTCTCAAAAAAAACTCTGCTATAAATGAGAAACAGTAAAGCTGGGTTTTAAACATATATTTCACAGCGAACAAAAATACACAATTACATCACATTTCACATTATATATATATATCAAGGAAAAAAGAACAACACCTTATTTATTTTCTGTGTTGCCAGAAAAAGAAACAACGAAGAAACAAAACACAAGTTTCTACTCGCGTTTCAAATAGTTAGTCCTAGCCTTGCGGAAAGGTGGAAATGTCGCTTTCGCAACAGGTACTATATTCATTATGAACTTGATCATTACTCATTTACCAAAAACTTAATTTATTAATCGTAATTCATTAAACTTAACTATTGTTAATTATTAATTAGTATTTGTTTTTATTCATATATATCATTACAGGAGCCGAAACAAGCAAGAACGTTAGTTCGAAGGATTTTTATGCTTATCGGTTGATGATTAGACCCGTCAGGATAACGTCATTCTACGATGTCGTGAGCTTTGTCAACAATTCATGGTCGACATGTACGTGAAGATAGAGAGCGAACGATTACGGTACTTGCGATATAATCAGCAAAGGCTGCGTGCGGAAGAATACATTCACTTGCGAGATGCTATTGCCAACAACGCCGATGCCGCCGAAATTGGTAGCTCTGTCATTCTACCATCATCGTATATAGGCAGTCCACGTCATATGCAAGAATACATACAGGATGCTCTGACTTTCGTGCGCGAATATGGACGACCATGTTTATTTATTACGTTCACGTGTAATCCAAAATGGCCGGAGATCACATCTTTGTTATTGCCTGGACAAAATGCAATACATCGTCATGACATTACAGCACGTGTGTTCAGACAAAAATTGAAGTCTTTAATAAGTTTCATTACAAAATTACATGTATTCGGTCCCACACGTTGCTGGATGTATTCGGTTGAGTGGCAAAAGAGGGGATTACCTCATGCACACATTTTGGTTTGGTTAATCGACAAAATCAGTCCTGAAGAAATTGATAGTATAATTTCTGCGGAAATTCCAGATCCGTCTACTGATCAATTGCTGTTTGATATTGTTACAGCAAACATGATTCATGGCCCATGCGGTGACCTGAATCGTTCATCGCCTTGCATGGCAGCTGGAAAATGCACCAAAAGTTTCCCTAAAAATTTCACTAACGATACGATCACAAATGTTGACGGATATCCAATATATCGTCGAAGGAGTCCCGATAATGGCGGACAATCATTTACTAAAAATATCAACAACATAGATATTGACATTGACAATCGTTGGGTGGTGCCATATTCGCCTCTATTGAGCAAAACATACGACGCTCATATTAACGTTGAGTTCTGCAGTTCCGTGAAGAGCATCAAATACATTTGTAAGTATGTACATACAGACAGTTATATGGCTGTATTTCGAGTTGAAAATACCAATAACAATGCTCCTCCAGTAAATAAAAATGATGAAATAACTCTCTATCAAACGGGCCGATACATCAGCTCCAATGAAGCTGTTTGGTGTATCTTTGGTTTCCCAATTCATGAACGGGATTCAGCAATTATTCATTTTTGCCGTCCATCTTGAGAACGGCCAGCGCGTATATTTTACGAACGAGACAGCGATTGATCATGCTATAAATCCACCAAAAACTACACTCGCCGAATTTTTTGAATTGTGTAATCGTGCGGATGCTTTTGGTGCCTTTGCACGGACATTACTCTATTCAGAAGTACCAAGTTTTTTCACATGGGCTCAAACAAAAAAATGGATGCCTCGCAAGCAAGGTACACCGATTGATGCATGTCCCGGTTTATATAAATGAAACACCTTGGGACGAGTATTTGCAGTAAATCCAAAGCAGACTGAGTGCTTTTATCTTCGACTGTTGTTGGTTAATGTTACTGGCCCATTGTCATTTCAAGATATACGTAAAGTGAATGGACAACAATATCCAACGTATAAAGAAGCATGCCTTGCACTAGGCTTGCTGGAAGATGACAACCAGTGGGAATATATGCTTGCTGAAGCAGCATTGAACTGTACGGCAAAACAAATTCGTCTACTGTTCGCTATAGTGTTGACTGCATGTTTCCCGGCCCCAGCAGAGACATTGTGGGATAGTCATAAAGATTCAATGAGTGATGATATTTTGCATGAACATCGTACACGGTGCAACGATTTAACAATACCATTCAGCGACGCTATGTACAATGAAGCATTGATTGCTATTGAGGATCTGTGCATTATCATTGCCAACTTACCACTCAGTCATTTCGGCATGCGTTCGCCAAATCGTAGTGTATCTGATTTAATAAATAATGAAATGAATCGAGAACTACAATACAATACTGCAGAAATGGCAGCGATTGTTACTCGCAATATCCCACTAATGAATGAGGAATAAAGAAGCATTTACGATCGCATTATGCTCGCAGTTTCGGCAGGGCAAGGTGGATTCTATTTTTTTGGATGCACCAGGTGGAACTGGCAAAACATTCCTTATTTCGCTAATCCTAGCCGAAATACGATCGAATAATGGCATCGCATTGGCCGTTGCATCGTCTGGTATTGCGGCAACTTTATTGGATGGAGGCAGAACAGCTCATTCAGTATTTAAGCTACCACTAAATATTCAAAATAACCCAGATGCAGTGTGCAACATAAAAAAACAATCGCCCATGGTCACAGTGCTGAAGCAGTGTAAAATTATCATCTGGGATGAATGCACTATGGCACACAAACATTCGCTTGAGGCGTTGAACAGGACAATGAATGATCTTAAAAACAAGGACAAACTATTTGGCGGCACTCTGGTACTCCTTTCAGGAGATTTTAGACAAACACTTCCCATCATCCCACGTTCAACGTATGCTGATGAAATCAACGCCTGCTTAAAATCATCGCCACTGTGGCGTAATGTTGAAAAATTACAACTGAAAGTAAATATGCGCGTTCAAATACTTCGAGATCTATCCGCTGAGGCATTCTCAAAACAGCTGTTAAATATCGGCGATGGAAAAGTTACTGTAGATGAAACTGGATGCATAAAATTACCGGCCGATTTCTGCCCAATTACTGATTCGCACGATGCTCTCATTGACCAGATATTTCCCGATGTACATACACAATATATTAATCATGAGTGGCTGGCAGAAAGAGCAATTTTAGCAGCAAAAAATGTAGACGTCATCGAACTGAATCTTGAAATACAACATTTATTGCCAGGGGAGTTAGTGTCATACAAATCTATTGATACAGTTTGCGATGCCACCGAAGGTGTGAATTATCCAGCGGAGTTTTTAAACTCATTAGATTTACCAGGCATGCCGACGCATAACTTACAACTGAAGGTTGGATCTCCGGTTATTTTGCTTCGTAATTTGAACCCACCACGGCTGTGTAACGGCACGCGATTAGTTATTAAAAAACTAATGAAAAATGTTGTCGAAGCCGTCATTTTAAATGGCAAATTTCGAGGTGAAAATATATTACTACCACGGATCCCTATTATACCCACGGATGTGCCAATTCAATTTAAACGTCTTCAATTTCCAATAAGATTGGCATTTGCAATGACTATCAATAAGTCTCAAGGCCAAACTATGTCTGTTTGTGTCTTAGATTTGAGCACACCATGTTTTTTCATACGTGGCATGCTCTCGGATGGGCAAACCGTCCAGTTTGTTTGTGTTAGCTAAAGGTGGGGTAACAAAAAATATTGTACACTAATTCCGTTAAGAGATTGATTTTATTTTTTTTTTTGTAAAATTATTGTAATTAGCGATATATATAAATTTAAAGAATACATTACAATGAATTAAAAATACAAATGCTTGGTATTGTGTTTATATTCCAGCATCGTTCACAGAGCTCCGTGCCTCTTCCACTCATATACCACATCCTCACAAACTTACAATAAGTTAGTCATTTCTTTCTACTAAAATAATCCTAGGAATAATTTATATGGCAAAACAACGTTTGCCGGGTCAGCTAGTTTCATATATATATGTATACCGGGTGATCCAAAAGTCAGGACAAACTTTCAAAATACATTAAAAAAGAGCAAATAATCATAGATAATTGCAGTTTTCACAAATAGGTTTAGGGTATGATGGGATTTTGTTTAATGACAAGAAAGTTTGTAGTTCCAAATGTTACCGGTATGTGCCGCTGACATGCACAATGGGAACCAAATTTACAATTTAAAAAAATCCGAAATCTCTGTAATGCTTTCTATGCAAACTGCAATTTTGTATCATGATTTGTTCTTTTTTAATGCATCCTGTGAACTTTTCACCAGCTTTTGTTGCATCCTGGGTGCACCAAAGTTTAAAAATTCATTAAAAAAGATCAAATAATGTTAAAAAATTGCAGTTTGCATAGAAAGCATTACAGAGATCTTGGATTTTTTTAAATTGTAAATTTGGTTACCATTGTGCATGTCAGCGCCACCTACCGGTAACATTTGGAACTACAAACTTTCTTGTCATTAAACATAATCCCATCATACCTTAAACCTATTTGTGCAAACCGTAATTTTCTATCATTATTTGCTCTTTTTTAATGAATTTTTAAAGTTTGTCCTGACTTTTGGATCACCCGATATATATATAATAGTAAAATGGCTAAACTTACGAATCAAGGAATCATTCTACAGCAGTTTCGTA
>JAWZYV010002046.1:0-14584 GCA_038373885.1 Cheiracanthium punctorium
CTTTTTCTAGATTCCACATCACTGGAATTAATTCGAATTACAGATGTGAGGGAAATTTTTCGTTCCTACCGTGCGAAGAACGGGCACGCAGCTAGTAATTATAATAAATAGAACCCCTTTTTTGAATTTATTTGCATTTTCGAAGATCAAGTTTAATTTATTTGTGCAATCTCTCTGTAAAAAAATGGATTATAAAAGTTAAGACTAATATGCTTAAGATTTTCTTGTCTATTTAAATTTAATGTTAATTAGTGCTTGATTTAAAATAAATGCCTGTTTAAATTGCATAAAAATGCTCTGTTGATCAAATAATTTCAGTTGTATTTGTGAATGCATGTGTTAAAAAAAAGGGGGGGGGGACTTTGCTGTGTTCCCCCATACTCTCATCTTTTCTGTTCTTTTGTATAAAAAAAGGCAAAAAGAAAAAAAGAGGTGGGAGGAAAAAAACCTACTACTTTAAGAAATTGTCTATTTCTTCAAAAAAGGTGGTCATTTTTAATTTTATAACAAAGGCATTTGTTTGGTAATAAATGGGTAGATACATTTATTTTAAAAAAGGAAAATCCTTTAATTGCAGATTCATGTGCTAGGGATAAGCTTTTTTTTCTGCAATTTTTTGTTTCCATCAATGGCTCAGGTAATAGAGAAAGCATATAGTTCATATTTGTGCTTATGCCATAGGTTTACCAACACTGGATTCTAGGCAGGGATGGACAGAAATTGTATCTTAGGAGTGAGCAAAAATTCATAGGAGCCTCATATATATTCAGTTGTATTAATGAAAAAAAAAAGGAAGCTAGTCGCAAAGGGATACTTTTTAGTTGCTTGGCATCCAGGTTTTTTCGAATCCTGATTATGGGGGGTACACTTACCTTCCTATTGAAATAATTATGACTTTGCATACAAATTGGGCAAATTTCATGTGTTTAGTTTTGTAAGCATGGATTATCGGGTATTTAATTATTAGAATTTGTAAAACGTTAGAGCTCTGAAACTACACTTTAGAAAATATTTTTAAGTTCATGTTAAAAGGAATTTTTTAATCAACACTCTTTTATGTAAAAAGTTCTACAAGTGAGAATAAATTCTTTAATTCATGTTCTTGAAATCACACCATAGAGCAAATTGTGAACAAACTGTACATAAATTATTAAATTATTGTGGGTGTGATGTAATTTTCATTACATCATATTAAGTTATTGAATTTCTCAAGTATTTTTAAGCTTGTGATATCAAAGTGATGTTTATCTCACTTCCAGTGTCTAACTTGATATCAAATACTTTTGCTAAGAAGCCATGCGACTAAATACAGTTAGTTACAATTTTCCCCTCTACCTGTATTTAGTGCCTTCATCTTCCTTTTTTTTTAATCACCTTTTGGCAGAGGGGCCTGAATAATTCTATTACGGTGATTGGTAGAATTAATGAATGCTGAAAATTTTTGAATTTATTGTGTAGGATAATATTGCCAATATTCATGTTCATGACAGTAACTATGGCTATGTTTAAACATTGTATTCTTTGTTGTTTTATTTAAAAGCCTTAGTTTTTCCATTGTCTTTTAGCAAAGGCAATAGCAAATATATAATAACTAGCTGAAGCACCCGTTCTTCGCCCGGAATGCATATTGATAAACCAACAATTACAAATGGAAAATGAATATATATTAAACATACTTCGGTTATATATTTAATCGCTACAAAATCTGTTTTACAGTATTTGTCAGCCATATTCTAACCATACTTGATTTTTTTAAAATACTGTTTGGAATGTGCATCATATTCCCTGCGTATTTGTCTTGTTCTTCAAAATTGAAATCTAAGTTAAAATCGTCTATTAAAACTGTTTTAAAGTCCCCGCCAGAAATATTCTAACTATACTTCAGCTTTATTTACACGAATATAAACACCAATATTCCAATTAAATAAACAGTAGGGTTAGGCAATTTCTCAACAAAGCTGGTTGTGTTGTGGGATTATGGCCAATTAGCTAAACGTTGACTCTAGGCCGGAGGGTGAGGTGCCCCGACATGGGAGTCTTTCTAAGGGGTGCTAACCCGTAATTATGCTAAGTTTCGGAGGAAACCACGGAAACTCCAAATGGTTAGGTCGGCAGACACGATTCTGTTTTGAACCAGGCACCTTCAGTCTCCCAGTTCAGCATCCTAAGCGATCGGACACTATTGGAGCACGACAAAGATGAAACATATCGTTTCGAGGACTCATTTCTTTTATGCCAAACTTCATGATAAATCACCAAAAATGAAAAACCTTGGAGACATTTAATCTGGCAACCCTTGAAACATGATTCGCCCCTTCACCAGGTAGACAAAAACATTTGTCTGGAATTAACAGCACTCAAGAGCTAAAAAAATAGAGCATTTTTGTAAACTATCAATTATTAAGGTCGATTTTTAAAAATCCTTGAAAAAGATTTTTATGAATTAGTGTTCGTTTCATTTTAGTGCAATATTTTTATGGCTATGTTCATTTCCATTCGATGTATGTAGACAAATATGAAAGTAACTTTTTGGCCCCTCACACCAGTTTGGACATGAACTTTAAAAAACTCTGAAAATGACTGTTATGCATTCGTGTGCACTGTATTTTAAAGAAAGAATTTTATGGCTATCATTTCCCTTTTAGATATGATGGCAAATTTGGAAACAACGTTTAAACCCTTATCCCCATTTTGATGTGAATTCTAGAAAATCCTGGAAATGATTTTAAGGCTTTTGTGTTCACTATATTTTTAAGCAAGAATTTTTAGCTCTCTCGTCTTCCTCTGATACATGAAGGGAAAGGTGAAAAGAACGTCAAAAAACGTTTCGGCCCCTTACACATGTTTCGGTACGAATTCTAAAACACCCTGAAAATTATTATTAGGCATTCGTGTTTGCAACTTTCTAAAGCAAGAGTTTTATGGCTATCTCCAGTTCCCTTTGAGATATGATGGCAAATTCGAAAATAACGTTTTGACCCCTTATCCCCATTTTGATGCGCATTCTAAAGAACCCTGAAAATGAATTTTAAGCATTTGTGTTCACAATACTTTTAAGCCGGAATTTTACGGTTACCTCTTTTTTCCTCTGATATATGAAGGGAAATGTGAAAAGAGTGTTTTGGACCCTTACCCCCTTTTGGGTACGAATTTTAAAAAACCCTGAAAATGATTTTTAGGTATTGCTGTTAGTTGCATTTTAAAGAAAGAATTTTATGGCTGTCTCTTTTTTTTCTCTGAGATATGAAGGGAAATGTAAAAAGAACATTAAAGAACGTTTTGGCCCTTTTCGTTCGTATGGGTGTGAATTAAAAAAACACAGAAAATGACTTTTTAGGTATTTCTGTTAGTCATATTTTAAAGCAAGAATTTCACGGCTATCCCTTTTACCCCCTGAGATATGAACGGAAACGTAAAAAGAACGTTTTAGGTCGCCACCGCCGTCTGGGTTCGAATTTTCAAAAAGCGCTTTTTAAATGACACCTTGGGCACGAAAGCTATGAGCTCCTAAAATTTCATGTCTATATCTGCGGTAGATTTGGCTGGACGATGATCATCAATCAGTTAGGACATCTTCTTT
Organism: Cheiracanthium punctorium; assembly: GCA_038373885.1. Classification (NCBI taxonomy): domain Eukaryota; kingdom Metazoa; phylum Arthropoda; class Arachnida; order Araneae; family Cheiracanthiidae; genus Cheiracanthium; species Cheiracanthium punctorium. The sequence continues at coordinate 3,581 of JAWZYV010002046.1, forward strand.
TATATATAGAGATTATTACACTTTTAGGTTGCCAATTAAGATAGTTTTAATAATTAAGCGTCTTCAAATTCCTTAAATTGTGCGTTTATCGCTAATTTGTTCACTTTCGTTAAAACTTGTGCATAACTCCTAGAGACTCATGACTGCGAAGCTCGCCAAAGCGGCGATTTTTGGGTTGGCGTGTGTGTGGTGTGTGTGTGTGGGGGGGGGGGGGTTAAAGTAGGAATCAACCAGAAAATCAGCATTTATTCTCTTCAACATAGACTACCTTAAATGTCTGATTATATCCATGTTCTTAAATTACGTCTGCCCCAAATGAAGTCATTTGAAAATAGCCATTGTGTTTTTCAGTATTCGCTAGGAAATGTCATGATTCTGGTAAATATTTATTTTCATTTGTCACATTAATTTTTGACTATTTAAAAAGTGTTAGAACTATTTAATATCCAAGCTGTGCCAATTTTAATTTCCATGTATCCAATATAGCGATACTTTCTAAATCCTCCATGGTTCTGTCTCGTGTAAAACATCAAGCTGTGTAATCTCGAGGAGCTATTTAGAATCGCTTTAATTGCGAATAGGACGTTAGTGTTGCAGAGTATACCAATTTCACACGTTTTTTAATTTATGACGTCGAGGTTTAACTGCCATAAAAGATACACCAAACTCATTTTTAGTAAAAAAATTCCTAAAAATCTGCAAATTATGTTACATATTCAGAAAGAACTGTTTTTTAAAGAAAATTTTCTTCTCTATCCGATAATGTAAATGCCGTCTTGCTGCAACCATAATTACCTCTGTTATTATGAATTAGGTGAGGAAAAATTCAAAAAATTGCATAAAATAAAAAAAAATTCCAATTGGAATTTCAAAAATTTTAATAGTTATTCTGTTATTCGGGGCGAAGACAAATCCAACAAATCAAAGATCATTAAAATCGGTCCAACCATTCTTGAATTATAAGTGTTGGAACAAACCCAACTTTGTTTTATGTATATAGATTAGCTTTAATTAAAGCTTTTATGATTTACTCATGTATTGTTTGCTTAGATAATTTGTTTGTAAAATTTCAGCTCAATTGAAGATAGAAAAGTGAGTGAAAAATTATAATCAAAATAGATGTGAATTTAAAAATGAATGCTGAAGTTTTTATTATTTGCTTATGTTTTCAAAATATTTAGACTACATTTAATTTACTTTTGTTACTATTCAATGACAGGCCTCTTTTGGTACTTTTTCTTTATATGGAACCACTCATTGCCAAACTAAAGTATGTGTGTCAGCTGTTGCAAAATTAAGATATATTTTATTTATTCCAATTGATATAAATACTAATTAAGAAATCAATGGAATATTGCTAACCTTAGTGTATTAGCTCTGGTGCCCTATTAATGGGATAAGTACCGCTCTTTTGCTACCCAACGTGTAATTTGTATTTTGCACATAAAATTTATTTTCTGTTTTTTCATTTAAAAAAAAAAAAAAAAATCTTATGCAGTATGCTTTTATCATATATCATATTCAATTTGCTCATCAAGAGTTACAGGCATCTTAACACATAATTTATTCTTAAATTTTTCATTTTTCTTAAATAAAAAAATTGCAGATTATCATTCTTTTCTCACTGAAGGACTTTCTGGTCAAATGTTAAGTGAATGTACATAAGGCCTCTTTAAAAAATACAGGGGAATCTTTAAATGCAAAAAATATGCTACATAATGGAGTAGTGACCCTAATTTTCTTCAAAGTAGATTCCTTGTGCATCCACATACTTAGCCCATCCTTCCTCTGACAGAAACACTTTTGAAAGGCTTTTTCTAGGAAATGTTCATTTTGAATGTTGATCTCATGGTATTTCTAGGAATGTTCATCTGCCTTTTTATATTTTGCATTATTTCTTATCTACCCTCAAAAATGACTCTTTCAATGTCATTTTCAATTTTGGAAACAACCTGAAGTTATAGAGCCATGTTAGGTAAATAAGAAAGTTGAAAAATGACAGCAATTCCAGGATTTGACAAAACATTTAGTTCCATCAACATAACTACTCTCCAGACAGAGACCTAAAATATAAATCAGAAATGTGATGAACATACCCCCCCCCCCCTCCCCTTAAGAAAATGAGCTTGTTTTCAACAGTGTTAGGCTAAATGCAGGGGCGTAGCCAGAAATTTTTCATGGGGGGGGGGTTACGACTAGTACAACTCATATATATGTATACGTGTGTGTGATAATAGAGTGAAGAATATACATTTTGTATGGCAAAAAAATTCCTCATGGGGGGGGGTTATGACCCCCCTAGCCCCCCCTTCGCTACGCCCCTGGCTAAATGTGTAGAGGGCCAAGGGCTCTTCTGAAAAGTATTTTTCCCATCAAAAGTCGAATATTTATTAGTGAGGCATTGCGTGTATATGTATCTTATATAATACATCATTTTGTCAATATTAAATTTTTGTGTATATTTTTAGGTTTTTAACAATATCTGGTCACTCTTACGGCAAACCTATTTCTGGTCAGAAAGAAATATGTGCTATATCTTATACTGATAGCAGCTGTTACTGGAAGGTTGCGGAAGGTGTTTTTATAAAACCGAGTGAAGCTCCCAGACCTGCAATCCCACATGTACATTCAGAACTATAACCATGTAAAACATTGTAGATCAATTTATGTATATTTATTGAAATTTTTTTTGAAATGTTGTACTTATCTGTTGCTGTACACTCAATAAAGTTATTTATAAGATTTTTAAAATTTCTAAGTTTATTTATAGTTATAATTCTTAGCAAAAATGTGTGAGAATACAGAAGTCTGCTAGATTTTAGAATCATTGCAATCAACTTTAAATCAATTAGTAATGCTGAGTAAAACTTTCACATAAATACTTGACTGAAATTGCATGACTTATTCTTTTACTGGTGTTAATTTTATTAAAAATTTTATTAATTTGTGTGGTTGCAATTTTGAATTATGCTAATAATCTTTCCAACTTTTAATACTAAGAGGATGCAAATTTATTTTTGAATTTTCAGATTACACTTGTCTGCTAAATCTTAGAATGATGGCTATCAACTTTAAATCAGTTACAAACACAGATTACAACTCAACAGAAATACCTTAACAAAATTGCATTTATATGTATTATTCCTATTCACTGTACTGTGTACCTTATTGAAAATGTTCTATGAAGCAATAATAGTTTTACAGGAGCATTCAAAAGATTTCCAATGCATTGCATTTTATGGGCAGTCACTATCATATATATTAATACGCTAAGGTTAAGATGTTTGCCTCCCTTTTTAGAAAAAACCTCACAATTACTCCACATAAATTTTATATCATTTTATAGAGAATTGCTTGCTCTACCGGCATCAACAACTTAAAAATTTGTTATTGCTTTTGTTTTTGTAAATTAATGGGTGGAATGCAGAAGTGGTGCCCATGCCAAATGACGGCGATAACACACCATTTCTAGTCGTTTATCTTCGTAATGAAGAGAAACTGTTGGAAGTACAGCTAATGTGCTTCCCAGCCTCATCATATCACCCTTCATATATTTCTAATATCCACCTGTACAATAGTTTAATTCAACAAGTAAACAGTTTTTCTTCTAATTAAAATAAAGCCTGAAGTTTTATAATTAAAAATAATAGTTTTATTAATGTTTAATAAGTTTTGATAAATTTCATACCTGAAATAATTTAACCTCAATTAGCATCCAATCTATGTAGGAACTGTACATCTTCTGACATTTTGTTTTGGCAGCCATTTTGGCTTGCAATATGTGTTGATGTGTCAGGCTTGTGTGCTGGTGCTTTGCTGCACCACACAAACTGTGCGACAGGCTTGTGTGCTGGTGTTCAAGTGCCTACTCCACATGAAAATGAACTATCAGATGTCTTTCCTACATCTTTATTGGGCATGCAGCAAGTGTGCATCTAAACTTGGATTGTTCTAGAAGTTTCTTTGATGACATCACTGTTGGTGTATAAAAGCAGTGGCTTTTCTTTTTGCTGTACAAAGTTGATGAGCTGGTTCTAAGTGAAGGTGGGAGTTTGCCTCTCCTCCTCCACCCTGATATAGGTATAGATATAATTTAGTAATGGTTAGGTCAGGGGTTTACTTTTTAAAATGTCAGAAGGTCTAGTGATAGCAGTTATTTAAAATGTTGTTAAGTTTGTTTGTTAATTGTTGCCTTTTACTAATGTTGTTCTTTTAATGCTGTTCATAAGGATTGTTGTTTACTGTAATAAATTAACTTGTTCTTTATACACTGGTTTGTGTGATTTATGATGATACACATGTTAACATTCAGATTTAGTAAACTTTGCAGAGCATTTGTCTGAAGGGTAGCTGATTGTTTTTTGCTCAGCCCCTACAGAAACGTCATAGCTGTTGAGTATTGCGATTTGCAAAAAGTCTTACGTGAAGAGATGATATTCTAGAGTTACGAAATAGTGGTTTTTGTACATTTAGTATTAGTTTACCAGTGAAATTTGCAGTTAGTGCAAGGCCAACGCTCATATGAAATATGTCATTGCGGGATTCGTGTGTTATACTTTGCAAGTGAAATTGCTCGTGAATGTAGAACCGCTCGCTAGATGGGTGCAAGAGTTTTTTTTTTTTTTCGATTGATTTCGTTACACAAGAATCCGGCCATCTTGTAAAGAATAAATAAAATAATTTTTGTAATTTTGCAAAGTGATATCACACTTATTTAGTGCGAATTATTTGCACGGGTGCTACTAGTTTAAAGTATATTTCAGGTATATTCATTAATTTCAAACTAAACAACAAACAACAACAAATAATGTAAAAATATTTTTTCCCATTAAAAATAGTGTTTATATAGCATTTACATTTTTTCTACAATGTCACTTAAAAGAATTCAAATAGATTCTGGCCTATGGCAATTTAGAAACATTAAACATAAATTTCAAGCAGTTTACACTATGTACAGTTTATGAAAGTTCATAACGGCTTACAGTTAATTTAAAAAATAACATTTAATGGGTTTTTTTTTTTTTTTAATACAGAATCTCACAAATTTACATTAATAGTGTTGTACAGTGTTTTTATTTTTTTTGAGGTTAACTCCAAATTCTCGCCAAGTTTGACGATGATACATTGCCAAATCAGGCCCAGGAAAGACTTGTGTTGGAAAGTATTTTACAATTGATGTGCTTAACATGATTTTTCTTACCTATCTTTTTTATTTCCTATCAAAATGGAAACATCATCTTTTATATTTCATTTCTTTAAAAAAGTACAATAATTTGGCCAACACTGGTATGTGCAGTAAAGCTTCTATGAGTGACCACCTCTATTAAGCGACCCATTTTTCAAAGCACCAAATTTTTACCGTATCTTATTAAATTTAAAAGGTCCTCTAGAAAAGACTACACAACCCTCTATAAGTCACCAGTCCTGGTTCCCTGTCCTTCTTGCATTTTTCCAGAAATGAAGTAAACAAATACCATATTCCAAACCAATCGCTCTACTGTAACAGCAGGTGCAATTACACTTACACATCACATACAAATCTTGTAGGTTGGAGAAGAGCCTTGTCTAAGAAATGACTGATTTTACTGTTGAAGCAGCACATTGATCTGATAGAGTCACACGAAAAAGAAATTTCATAGGGGAAGTTAGTGGTTACGCTTGGTTTGGGGAAACCTGAAAAGCAAATAGATTTTATTATGGCATTTCAGAATGCATAAAGAATATCAGAATCGGTGCACTTTTGTCAGCTGAAATAAAGCAGAGAGAGAGAGAGCGAACTCTCGGAAAGTGAAAAAAGAATAAAATAATCTGAAACTTCCAAATTTTTTTAATTTTTAAATATATGTTTGTATAATTTCTTATGTATTGGTATACTGTTTCATAAATAACAAAACAAACAATATTTTAAGGGTGTTTTCTAATCTATACAATGTTTATACTTTGAGCGACCACCTCTCAACAGCAGGTATTTCGTGGAGTGGAGGGTGGTTGCTCCTAAGAAGTTTTATTGTATATGTGTTTTTACACACACACACGCATACACATATGTGTTTGTGTCTGTACACATACATACAAGGTGCATTACAATGTTTGGTGAATGGATGGATGGTTTCAAAGCTGCAGGAGTTTAAAATATTTTTACTCACATGCACAAGGAAAGAAGTATGGAGAGCGGGATTTAGTTTATGCAAAAAACTCCTTTATCAAAAGTCAGGAAAACAAAAAATCTTTAAAAAAAATGTTGAAATGCCAATTTTCGTCTGAAAGTTGAGAACTGCACTTTCTAAGCAGCTTGAATATTTATGAAAACAAACATTACAGAACAAAGACATGATTAAAACAGATTATTATTATTATCTTCAAGATACTTATGCTTAGAACTTAGGTTTTGAAATTTTGTTTTCTTTTTTGCTGCACTTCTCAAACGTTTAGCCAAAATTTTTTTCTTTCCGGTCCTTCAGTTTTTATATGAGGAGGATATTGTTTGCGTCAAAAGTTAATTCAATTCTAATGCCAGTTACAAGGCCTTTAAAATCACTAAAACCTGTGTGCATTTTAATGAAAGTTGCTTTTATTCTTTTGCAATTGTTGCAAAATGCAACCATTTAAGCCCTGATGGAGAAATGCTTGTTGCCAGAAGTGCAAAAAATTGACACAGTTATCTGTGGTCAGCTGAACAGCATGCATGAGAGAACTCTTGTCGAATTGAAATGGAGTGATGGGTAAACACTAAATTTCTTCCAAATTGGAAAATAAGAACCTTCTGAGTATCCAATGTGTGTGTGTTTTCTCAGAGTTTTGCTGGTGTGAAAGTGAAATCTTTTGCATGACAATGTCCACTTGCATACTATAATCTATGCATGCAAGTTCTTGATCAAAGAAGTTCTGTTATCCAAAATGTAACATTCATAACACAAGAACTGAACTTGACCGATTCGATACCTGATTACTTCTCCTTGTTCCCTTATGTCAAGGGGGTAACCTAAATGGTCCATCTTTTGCAGACGTCTGAAGGCGTCTTAACATCTGTGCTTCAGTTGATACCAAATGAGGTCTTTGCTGACTTATTACAGCAGCTTGTACCGACAATGTCAAAAATGTATTGTGGCCAATGCATGTTACCATGAAGGTAAATAAAGGTTATATTTTACTGTGTTCTATACCAGTCACCAAACATTTTAGAGACATCTTGTACATCTTTCTACACTGGCCTCCAAAAGTTAGGGAACAACATGTTTTTCGAAGCTCATCATTAAAAAAATGATACTGACAGTAAAATTTATGGTTTTATATTTATATAAATGATAAAAATAAACTTTATGCAAAAACGATAGCTACCACTTTGTTTTTATAGAAAACAACAGGCAGAGAAAAATGTGCAAATATCAGGTTTTCATAATTACACGTGTAACTTTTGTTGATTTACAGCTTTTGTTAGCAGATTCGTTAACATTAGGAAGCAGGGTCCCGCAATGTCTTAGAGAAATTGTTTGCCCGATTCGTTAAGGTGGCGGGAGGTCGTATGAATGGAAATGGAATTGTCACAGGCTTATGCTCCTAGGCGTCTTAATGTGTCTCGCAGTGTGGTCCACAGTCTCTGGAATCAATATCAAATGGAAGCTTCTGTGCCCAGAAGACATGTTCTAGGCCGGGGCCACGAACTACAACACACGCAGAATATCGTTTTATAGCTCTTTCGGCCCGGAAAAGGAGCATTTCTGTGCCACAGTTGCAGATGACTCTATAGCATCAGGGAGAATATCCGCTAGTACGGTGCGAAGGCTTCTTCACAATGGAGGTCTCTATGCAAGGTGACCACTTGTATGTGTTCCCCTCACTGGACGACAGAGAAGGGCCCGTTTATCTTGGCAAGAAAACACGTTCCTTGGACCAGACAGCGATGGGCTTCTGTACTCTTTACAGACAAGTCCAGATTCACACTGCAGAGCTATTCAGGACGTCTGCTTATTTGGAGGGAACGAAGCATCCGATACCATCAATCCAACACTGTGGAAGATAGTTATCGAGGTGGTGGAATAATGGTTTGGGCAGGGATCCCACTCGATGGTCACACTGACCTGCATGTGTTTCAGGGAGGAACTATGACTGGTGTGAGATATCGGGACGAGATCCTTGATGCCTATGTTCGGCCATATGCTGCTGCTATTGCAATGATTTCATTCTGATGGATGATAATACCCGACCTCACCGAGCTGTGCTTGTTGAGGATTATCTTGAGAGTCAAGGTTTGGAGCGAATGGAATGGCCAGCTCAATCTCCAGACCTCAATCCGATAGAACATGTTTGGGACTACTTTGGCAGACAAGTGGCTGCTTCAAGTCCTCCTCCAAGATCGTTGCATGAGCTGGAACAAGGACTAATCCGTGCGTGGTCTTCGCTCCCTATTGAGGTGTCCGACAACTTAATTAGCAGCATGGAGAATCTATGCCGCCAGTGCATTGCAGTTAGGAGTGGACACATTCCGTATTAGAACTCACTTTTGTAATGTTTCCACAAATTGTTTTGATAAACTGTTTCCTAGAAAAGTGGACTTTTCTACCATAAGTGTTCTTTTGCTTTTACACCATGTTTGTGTTGAATTTATGCAAATTTCTATGTCGTACTCAATAAAGAACTATTTAGTGCTCAGTTAGTCCAAATTTTTTGCTTCTATGTTCATTCGTTTCCATATTATTCACAAAAAACAGGTTGTACCTTAACTTTTGGAGGGCAGTGTATATAAAGGAAAATGTCCTGACTGACTCACTGAGTCATGAATTATGAAAATATCATTATCAATTATATATTACAATTTCTCATCACAATATTTAGAATGATTGATTTGAAATTTTTTCACCAGTGGTAAAAGAATAAAGCAAGAAAATCTTGGCTACTTCGAAAATTGCAAATTCTCGTTCTTTCAGATGTTTTGGTTATTTTGAACTTTGAAAGAAAATGTCTTGAATAGCATTACTAATCTGTTTGACATTTTGCTCATATATGAGAATAAAAATACTGTATTAAAAAATATTTGTTTGTTTTTATTAGTTTGTTGAAACAGCTGCCATTGTATGAAGAATGGATACTTCAACTAGTATATAAATATACAGAGAGTTACAAAAAGATGGTAACGGACTTTGATACTTTAATTTTAGAGATTAGTGGGCAATGTAAATTGAAAAAATGCTCAAAATAAATTCAAAGGAAGATTACACTATGAAAAAACTCCTCATGTTAATTTTCAAAAAGCTACATTTTTAAAATTTGTATTTGACTCTGCACAAAAAATTCCCAATTAGTAAAATGTGCCCCATACACCAATGAGGTGACACACAAAATTTGAGAATTATATCCTAAAAAGTTTCAGAGATATGAAGATAAATACAATGCTGACTTGAACCACTTTTCAATGGCTCTTGAAGGGAAAAAAATCCTGTAGAATAATCCCAATTCAGGGGTCATACAGAAATTATGAAAGAAAATCTTAAGTCTAGCAAATAAACGTTTACATTCAAAACTCTCTACATTCATACTCTCTAGTAATATACGTTTACATTCGAAATCATGTATAGCCCCTGATCATCCGTAAAGATATTTCCGAGACGTATGATGAAATGCTGAAATTTGGTACATCCCCTCATTAGTGTATGGGGCATATTTTACTAATTGGAAAATTTTTGTACCGCGGTTGTGTACAAATTAAAAAAATTAACAAGAGGGATTTTTTTCTTAATGGAGTCTTATTTTTGAACTTTGAACATTTTTTTCAATTTACAATAATAAATAAAGAATTAAAGTATGTTATCACCTTTTTGGGACAGATGTTTGAACTTAGGAAATAAGTGTGACTTGTAATTAGCTTTATATCTTGATAAAAAATTAGGTCAAAATCTTTAATTCTTGGAACAACCATTAGAGCAGTGTATGAGAGGGAGAGGAAAATGAAGTCTTGAGTTTTACCTTCAAAGACTTAAAAACCATCAATTTTATCAAGTTTTTCATTCATCAAACATGAAAACATTTTTTTCTAGTTTTAAAGCAGAAAAAAAAACTTGAATTTAAAGGAATTGGTCGCTGGCCAACTTGCTATAATTTCAGTATTCATATCATTCAGCCTTCTACAATCTGAATGGTGTTGACTAATCGCGCATGTGTTTATAAGGGATAATGTGGTCTGAGTTAAGTGTAATTTCTCTTTAACCCTTTGAGGCGCAACCCTTTTCCAATGCTGAAAAAAGGGCAAAAGCCGTTGCCATCGCTCGACTTAACTACCAGCAAGATGGCGAACGATCGAAACGTTCATCGCGTGCCACAGATCTAGAGAGCCTTTTTTGACGACAGCTGGCTGTGCCTGTCTTGCTGTGGCACGCGATGAACGTTTCGATCGTTCGCCATCTTGCTGGTAGTTAAGTTGAGCGATGGCAACGGCTGCCCTTTTTCCAGCATTGGGCAATCTATCCAGCTGTTCTCGCATTCTTCCATTTTTCAGCAGATGTCAGTGCTGTTAAAAATAATCGTGACAATTTTTTTTTCGGGAAATGACGTGCTAAAAGTAAAGGATTCTCGTGGAGCTATGTCACCCGCAACTATTTTTATAGAAATCAAAACTAGTCTTCGTGACTGTCAACCGCCGAAACGTCAGAGTTTGGTGTTCCCAGAGCGGGAACACTGCGCGTTAAAGGGTTAAAAGCATGAGCACCAGAGAATTCTGGTAGACCGTTCTTCCTAAATTGTAATATTGGTTACAGCTGTGTTGCAAAAGTTCATGCATGTTTGTCAGTTAGCATCAGAAGTAAAATGAATATGCCTTATCATCACAGCAGTAGTGATTAATTCTTGCAAACTTATTCACATAAAATAAAGTACCAGGTTACCGAGCCATGCTCAGAATCTAAAGGCTCCTTAAGTGTAAAATAATGAATACGTAAATGCCTTGGCACGTATCAAGAATCTTCATGGTTGCCAAAGATTTTCATCGCTGTCGGATCACTCATACATTATCAT
>JAWZYV010002047.1:0-10167 GCA_038373885.1 Cheiracanthium punctorium
ATTTTAATTTCTTTTTTATTCATGTTGTATGTTTCTGATTTTGCTCTAGGTCCTACCGGAAGTGAGAGTGGTCAAACAACTCCTCCAGGAAATACCACATTTACAGGAGGTAAAATATAGTACTAAGGATTCGTATCTCTGCTAACCTTGCGTACTGGATCCTGTTATAGTAATAGATATGTTTACCTTAAAACGTTATCATCATTTGTTATTAATGTATATGATATATCTTTACTGTTATAGATATTTACAATAGGAATTTATTTATATACAATTATTTCGAGATGTATTAGGATTCAATACGTAAAATATATACGCGTTCTTGTTTCAAATATATATCTGTATAATTCATTTTTCTCTCAGTTTACAAACCTTTATCATGTATTTGGATGAAGCTCTGAAATAAAGATCACCCCATTTTAAACAACATGTTAGGGTTTTCACTCAACTTTGTGAATTTTTTCACATTTTCTCTGTTTTACTGCTTAATATACATTTATTTTCTTTTCTAATAATGCAGTGTAAAACGCTCGACAAGTGTTGAAATTACTTCCGTATCAGAAAGTAAGGAAAGATTTAAAAAATGCAAATTTGTAGTATCTAATATTTTACAAATTGTTTTTCTAAACATTTTTTCAACTACATTATTTTTTATAGCTCATAGAATGAACCATTTTGTATTTCGTGAAAACATAAATGCAACGGTCTTAGTGTATGCATCTATAAAAAAAAGTAATGATTCCTATTTATATTTAAAATTACTGATCAAGTTTTTTATGTACTTTCTCCAGTTTTTTCTGGTGAATTTATCCATCGTGACTACAGTTATTTCGGCCGCCTCCACTACCAAGAGAGATTTAATTTTTCCATCTTGTCAGATGGCTTTCATCTGCTCTTGTAGTTTCAAATAAAACGTATCATTTTTTCCTTGCATTCATCCTATATATGTGTTAAATATAATATTTAAAAAACATTTTAATTTCTTTTTTATTCATGTTGTATGTTTCTGATTTTGCTCTAGGTCCTACCGGAAGTGAGAGTGGTCAAACAACTCCTCCAGGAAATACCACATTTACAGGAGGTAAAATATAGTAATAAGGATTCGTATCTCTGCTAACCTTGCGTACTGGATCCTGTTATAGTAATAGATATGTTTACCTTAAAACGTTATCATCATTTGTTATTAATGTATATGATATATCCTTACTGTTATAGATATTTACAATAGGAATTTATTTATATACAATTATTTCGAGATATATTAGGATTTAATACGTAAAATTTATACGCCTTTTTCGTTTCAAATATATATCTGTATAATTCATTTTTCTCTCAGTTTACAAACCTTTATCATATATTTGGATGAAGCTCTGAAATAAAGATCGTCCCATTTTAAACAACATGTTAGGGTTTTCACTCAACTTTGTGAATTTTTTCACATTTTCTCTGTTTTACTGCTTAATATACATTTATTTTCTTTTCTAATAATGCAGTGTAAAACGCTCGACAAGTGTTGAAATTACTTCCGGATCAGAAAGTAAGGAAAGATTTAAAAAATGCAAATTTGTAGTATCTAATATTTTACAAATTGTTTTTCTAAACATTTTTTCAACTACATTATTTTTTATAGCCCATAGAAGGAACCATTTTGTATTTCGTGAAAAAATAAATACAACGGTCTTAGTGTATGCATCTATAAAAAAAAAGTAATGATTCCAATTTATATTTAAAATTACTGATCAAGTTTTTTATGTATTTTCTCCAGCTTTTTCTGTCGATTTTATCCACCGTCACAACAGTTTTTTCGGCCGCCTCCACTACCAAGAGAGATTTAATTTTTCCATCTTGTCAGATTGCTTTCATCTGCTCTTGTAGTATCAAATAAAACGTATCATTTTTTCCTTGCATTCATCCTATATATGTGTTAAATATAATATTTAAAAAACATTTTAATTTCTTTTTTATTCATGTTGTATGTTTCTGATTTTGCTCTAGGTCCTACCGGAAGTGAGAGTGGTCAAACAACTCCTCCAGGAAATACCACATTTACAGGAGGTAAAATATAGTACTAAGGATTCGTATCTCTGCTAACCTTGCGTACTGGATCCTGTTATAGTAATAGATATGTTTACCTTAAAACGTTATCATCATTTGTTATTAATGTATATGATATATCTTTACTGTTATAGATATTTACAATAGGAATTTATTTATATACAATTATTTCGAGATGTATTAGGATTCAATACGTAAAATATATACGCCTTCTTGTTTCAAATATATATCTGTATAATTCATTTTTCTCTCAGTTTACAAACCTTTATCATATATTTGGATGAAGCTCTGAAATAAAGATCTTCCCATTTTAAACAACATGTTAGGGTTTTCACTCAACTTTGTGAATTTTTTCACATTTTCTCTGTTTTACTGCTTAATATACATTTATTTTATTTTCTAATAATGCAGTGTAAAACGCTCGACAAGTGTTGAAATTACTTCCGGATCAGAAAGTAAGGAAAGATTTAAAAAATGCAAATTTGTAGTATCTAATATTTTACAAATTGTTTTTCTAAACATTTTTTCAACTACATTTTCTTTTATAGCCCATAGAAGAAACCATTTCGTATTTCGTGAAAAAATAAATACAACGGTCTTAGTGTATGCATCTATAAAAAAAAGTAATGATTCCAATTTATATTTAAAATTACTGATCAAGTTTTTTATGTATTTTCTCCAGCTTTTTCTGTCGTTTTTATCCACCGTCACAACAGTTTTTTCGGCTGCCTCTACTACCAAGAGACATTTAATTTTTCCATCTTGTCAGATTGCTTTCATCTGCTCTTGTAGTATCAAATAAAACGTATCATTTTTTCCTTGCATTCATCCTATATATGTCTTAAATATAATATTTAAAAAACATTTTAATTTCTTTTTTATTCATGTTGTATGTTTCTGATTTTGCTCTAGGTCCTACCGGAAGTGAGAGTGGTCAAACAACTCCTCCAGGAAATACCACATTTACAGGAGGTAAAATATAGTACTAAGGATTCGTATCTCTGCTAACCTTGCGTACTGGATCCTGTTATAGTAAAAGATATGTTTACCTTAAAACGTTATCATCATTTGTTATTAATGTATATGATATATCCTTACTGTTATAGATATTTACAATAGGAATTTATTTATATACAATTATTTCGAGATGTATTAGGATTTAATACGTAAAATATATACGCCTTTTTGTTTCAAATATATATCTGTATAATTCATTTTTCTCTCAGTTTACAAACCTTTATCATATATTTGGATGAAGCTCTGAAATAAAGATCGTCCCATTTTAAACAACATGTTAGGGTTTTCACTCAACTTTGTGAATTTTTTCATATTTTCTCTGTTTTACTGCTTAATATATATTTATTTTCTTTTCTAATAATGCAGTGTAAAACGCTCGACAAGTGTTGAAATTACTTCCGGATCAGAAAGTAAGGAAAGATTTAAAAAATGCAAATTTGTAGTATCTAATATTTTACAAATTGTTTTTCTAAACATTTTTTCAACTACATTTTCTTTTATAGCCCATAGAAGGAACCATTTTGTATTTCGTGAAAAAATAAATACAACGGTCTTAGTGTATGCATCTATAAAAAAAAGTAATGATTCCAATTTATATTTAAAATTACTGATCAAGTTTTTTATGTATTTTCTCCAGCTTTTTCTGTCGTTTTTATCCACCGTCACAACAGTTTTTTCGGCCGCCTCTACTACCAAGAGAGATTTAATTTTTCCATCTTGTCAGATTGCTTTCATCTGCTCTTGTAGTATCAAATAAAACGTATCATTTTTTCCTTGCATTCATCCTATATATGTCTTAAATATAATATTTAAAAAACATTTTAATTTCTTTTTTATTCATGTTGTATGTTTCTGATTTTGCTCTAGGTCCTACCGGAAGTGAGAGTGGTCAAACAACTCCTCCAGGAAATACCACATTTACAGGAGGTAAAATATAGTAATAAGGATTCGTATCTCTGCTAACCTTGCGTACTGGATCCTGTTATAGTAATAGATATGTTTACCTTAAAACGTTATCATCATTTGTTATTAATGTATATGATATATCTTTACTGTTATAGATATTTACAATAGGAATTTATTTATATACAATTATTTCGAGATGTATTAGGATTCAATACGTAAAATATATACGCCTTCTTGTTTCAAATATATATCTGTATAATTCATTTTTCTCTCAGTTTACAAACCTTTATCATATATTTGGATGAAGCTCTGAAATAAAGATCGTCCCATTTTAAACAACATGTTAGGGTTTTCACTCAACTTTGTGAATTTTTTCATATTTTCTCTGTTTTACTGCTTAATATATATTTATTTTCTTTTCTAATAATGCAGTGTAAAACGCTCGACAAGTGTTGAAATTACTTCCGGATCAGAAAGTAAGGAAAGATTTAAAAAATGCAAATTTGTAGTATCTAATATTTTACAAATTGTTTTTCTAAACATTTTTTCAACTACATTATTTTTTATAGCCCATAGAAGGAACCATTTTGTATTTCGTGAAAAAATAAATACAACGTTCTTAGTGTATGCATCTATAAAAAAAAAGTAATGATTCCAATTTATATTTAAAATTACTGATCAAGTTTTTTATGTATTTTCTCCAGCTTTTTCTGTCGTTTTTATCCACCGTCACAACAGTTTTTTCGGCCGCCTCTACTACCAAGAGAGATTTAATTTTTCCATCTTGTCAGATTGCTTTCATCTGCTCTTGTAGTATCAAATAAAACGTATCATTTTTTCCTTGCATTCATCCTATATATGTGTTAAATATAATATTTAAAAAACATTTTAATTTCTTTTTTATTCATGTTGTATGTTTCTGATTTTGCTCTAGGTCCTACCGGAAGTGAGAGTGGTCAAACAACTCCTCCAGGAAATACCACATTTACAGGAGGTAAAATATAGTAATAAGGATTCGTATCTCTGCTAACCTTGCGTACTGGATCCTGTTATAGTAATATATATGTTTACCTTAAAACGTTATCATCATTTGTTATTAATGTATATGATATATCTTTACTGTTATAGATATTTACAATAGGAATTTATTTATATACACTTATTTCGAGATGTATTAGGATTTAATACGTCAAATATATACGCCTTTTAGTTTCAAATATATTTCTGTATAATTCATTTTTCTCTCAGTTTACAAAGCTTTATCATATATTTGGATGAAGCTCTGAAATAAAAATCGTCCCATTTTAAACAACATGTTAGGGTTTTCACTCAACTTTGTGAATTTTTTCATATTTTCTCTGTTTTACTGCTTAATATATATTTATTTTCTTTTCTAATAATTCAGTGTAAAACGCTCGACAAGTGTTGAAATTACTTCCGGATCAGAAAGTAAGGAAAGATTTTAAAAATGCAAATTTGTAGTATCTAATATTTTACAAATTGTTTTTCTAAACATATTTTCAACTACATTTTTTTTTATAGCCCATAGAAGGAACCATTTTGTATTTCGTGAAAAAATAAATACAACGTTCTTAGTGTATGCATCTATAAAAAAAAAGTAATGATTCCAATTTATATTTAAAATTACTGATCAAGTTTTTTATGTATTTTCTCCAGCTTTTTCTGTCGTTTTTATCCACCGTCACAACAGTTTTTTCGGCCGCCTCTACTACCAAGAGAGATTTAATTTTTCCATCTTGTCAGATTGCTTTCATCTGCTCTTGTAGTATCAAATAAAACGTATCATTTTTTCCTTGCATTCATCCTATATATGTCTTAAATATAATATTTAAAAAACATTTTAATTTCTTTTTTATTCATGTTGTATGTTTCTGATTTTGCTCTAGGTCCTACCGGAAGTGAGAGTGGTCAAACAACTCCTCCAGGAAATACCACATTTACAGGAGGTAAAATATAGTAATAAGGATTCGTATCTCTGCTAACCTTGCGTACTGGATCCTGTTATAGTAATATATATGTTTACCTTAAAACGTTATCATCATTTGTTATTAATGTATATGATATATCTTTACTGTTATAGATATTTACAATAGGAATTTATTTATATACAATTATTTCGAGATGTATTAGGATTCAATACGTAAAATATATACGCCTTTTAGTTTCAAATATATATCTGTATAATTCATTTTTCTCTCAGTTTACAAACCTTTATCATATATTTGGATGAAGCTCTGAAATAAAGATCGTCCCATTTTAAACAACATGTTAGGGTTTTCACTATACTTTGTGAATTTTTTCATATTTTCTCTGTTTTACTGCTTAATATATATTTATTTTCTTTTCTAATAATTCAGTGTAAAACGCTCCACAAGTGTTGAAATTACTTCCGGATCAGAAAGTAAGGAAAGATTTAAAAAATGCAAATTTGTAGTATCTAATATTTTACAAATTGTTTTTCTAAACATTTTTCAACTACATTATTTTTTATAGCCCATAGAAGGAACCATTTTGTATTTCGTGAAAAAATAAATTCAACGTTCTTAGTGTATGCATTTATAAAAAAAAAAGTAATGATTCCAATTTATATTTAA
This sequence comes from Cheiracanthium punctorium, assembly GCA_038373885.1. NCBI lineage: Eukaryota > Metazoa > Arthropoda > Arachnida > Araneae > Cheiracanthiidae > Cheiracanthium > Cheiracanthium punctorium. The sequence continues at coordinate 6,594 of JAWZYV010002047.1, forward strand.
AATTACTGATCAAGTTTTTTATGTATTTTCTCCAGCTTTTTCTGTCGTTTTTATCCACCGTCACAACAGTTTTTTCGGCCGCCTCTACTACCAAGAGAGATTTAATTTTTCCATCTTGTCAGATTGCTTTCATCTGCTCTTGTAGTATCAAATAAAACGTATCATTTTTTCCTTGCATTCATCCTATATATGTGTTAAATATAATATTTAAAAAACATTTTAATTTCTTTTTTATTCATGTTGTATGTTTCTGATTTTGCTCTAGGTCCTACCGGAAGTGAGAGTGGTCAAACAACTCCTCCAGGAAATACCACATTTACAGGAGGTAAAATATAGTAATAAGGATTCGTATCTCTGCTAACCTTGCGTACTGGATCCTGTTATAGTAATATATATGTTTACCTTAAAACGTTATCATCATTTGTTATTAATGTATATGATATATCCTTACTGTTATAGATATTTACAATAGGAATTTATTTATATACACTTATTTCGAGATGTATTAGGATTTAATACGTCAAATATATACGCCTTTTAGTTTCAAATATATTTCTGTATAATTCATTTTTCTCTCAGTTTACAAAGCTTTATCATATATTTGGATGAAGCTCTGAAATAAAAATCGTCCCATTTTAAACAACATGTTAGGGTTTTCACTCAACTTTGTGAATTTTTTCATATTTTCTCTGTTTTACTGCTTAATATATATTTATTTTCTTTTCTAATAATTCAGTGTAAAACGCTCGACAAGTGTTGAAATTACTTCCGGATCAGAAAGTAAGGAAAGATTTTAAAAATGCAAATTTGTAGTATCTAATATTTTACAAATTGTTTTTCTAAACATATTTTCAACTACATTTTCTTTTATAGCCCATAGAAGGAACCATTTTGTATTTCGTGAAAAAATAAATACAACGTTCTTAGTGTATGCATCTATAAAAAAAAAGTAATGATTCCAATTTATATTTAAAATTACTGATCAAGTTTTTTATGTATTTTCTCCAGCTTTTTCTGTCGTTTTTATCCACCGTCACAACAGTTTTTTCGGCCGCCTCTACTACCAAGAGAGATTTAATTTTTCCATCTTGTCAGATTGCTTTCATCTGCTCTTGTAGTATCAAATAAAACGTATCATTTTTTCCTTGCATTCATCCTATATATGTCTTAAATATAATATTTAAAAAACATTTTAATTTCTTTTTTATTCATGTTGTATGTTTCTGATTTTGCTCTAGGTCCTACCGGAAGTGAGAGTGGTCAAACAACTCCTCCAGGAAATACCACATTTACAGGAGGTAAAATATAGTAATAAGGATTCGTATCTCTGCTAACCTTGCGTACTGGATCCTGTTATAGTAATATATATGTTTACCTTAAAACGTTATCATCATTTGTTATTAATGTATATGATATATCTTTACTATTATAGATATTTACAATAGGAATTTATTTATATACAATTATTTCGAGATGTATTAGGATTCAATACGTAAAATATATACGCCTTCTTGTTTCAAATATATATCTGTATAATTCATTTTTCTCTCAGTTTACAAACCTTTATCATATATTTGGATGAAGCTCTGAAATAAAGATCGTCCCATTTTAAACAACATGTTAGGGTTTTCACTATACTTTGTGAATTTTTTCATATTTTCTCTGTTTTACTGCTTAATATATATTTATTTTCTTTTCTAATAATGCAGTGTAAAACGCTCGACAAGTGTTGAAATTACTTCCGGATCAGAAAGTAAGGAAAGATTTAAAAAATGCAAATTTGTAGTATCTAATATTTTACAAATTGTTTTTCTAAACATTTTCTCAACTACATTATTTTTTATAGCCCATAGAAGGAACCATTTTGTATTTCGTGAAAAAATAAATTCAACGTTATAAGTGTATGCATTTATAAAAAAAAAGTAATGATTCCAATTTATATTTAAAATTACTGATCAAGTTTTTTATGTATTTTCTCCAGCTTTTTCTGTCGTTTTTATCCACCGTCACAACAGTTTTTTCGGCCGCCTCTACTACCAAGAGAGATTTAATTTTTCCATCTTGTCAGATTGCTTTCATCTGCTCTTGTAGTATCAAATAAAACGTATCATTTTTTCCTTGCATTCATCCTATATATGTCTTAAATATAATATTTAAAAAACATTTTAATTTCTTTTTTATTCATGTTGTATGTTTCTGATTTTGCTCTAGGTCCTACCGGAAGTGAGAGTGGTCAAACAACTCCTCCAGGAAATACCACATTTACAGGAGGTAAAATATAGTAATAAGGATTCGTATCTCTGCTAACCTTGCGTACTGGATCCTGTTATAGTAATATATATGTTTACCTTAAAACGTTATCATCATTTGTTATTAATGTATATGATATATCTTTACTGTTATAGATATTTACAATAGGAATTTATTTATATACAATTATTTCGAGATGTATTAGGATTCAATACGTAAAATATATACGCCTTCTTGTTTCAAATATATATCTGTATAATTCATTTTTCTCTCAGTTTACAAAGCTTTATCATATATTTGGATGAAGCTCTGAAATAAAGATCGTCCCATTTTAAACAACATGTTAGGGTTTTCACTCAACTTTGTGAATTTTTTCATATTTTCTCTGTTTTACTGCTTAATATATATTTATTTTCTTTTCTAATAATTCAGTGTAAAACGCTCGACAAGTGTTGAAATTACTTCCGGATCAGAAAGTAAGGAAAGATTTTAAAAATGCAAATTTGTAGTATCTAATATTTTACAAATTGTTTTTCTAAACATATTTTCAACTACATTTTCTTTTATAGCCCATAGAAGGAACCATTTTGTATTTCGTGAAAAAATAAATACAACGTTCTTAGTGTATGCATCTATAAAAAAAAAAGTAATGATTCCAATTTATATTTAAAATTACTGATCAAGTTTTTTATGTATTTTCTCCAGCTTTTTCTGTCGTTTTTATCCACCGTCACAACAGTTTTTTCGGCCGCCTCTACTACCAAGAGAGATTTAATTTTTCCATCTTGTCAGATTGCTTTCATCTGCTCTTGTAGTATCAAATAAAACATATCATTTTTTCCTTGCATTCATCCTATATATGTCTTAAATATAATATTTAAAAAACATTTTAATTTCTTTTTTATTCATGTTGTATGTTTCTGATTTTGCTCTAGGTCCTACCGGAAGTGAGAGTGGTCAAACAACTCCTCCAGGAAATACCACATTTACAGGAGGTAAAATATAGTAATAAGGATTCGTATCTCTGCTAACCTTGCGTACTGGATCCTGTTATAGTAATATATATGTTTACCTTAAAACGTTATCATCATTTGTTATTAATGTATATGATATATCTTTACTGTTATAGATATTTACAATAGGAATTTATTTATATACAATTATTTCGAGATGTATTAGGATTCAATACGTAAAATATATACGCCTTCTTGTTTCAAATATATATCTGTATAATTCATTTTTTCTCTCAGTTTACAAACCTTTATCATATATTTGGATGAAGCTCTGAAATAAAGATCGTCCCATTTTAAACAACATGTTAGGG
>JAWZYV010002048.1:0-15864 GCA_038373885.1 Cheiracanthium punctorium
CAATCCTCAAATATCGGTGGCTACGTTTGATAAATATGTAGTTGCGAATTATCAAACAATCATTATACCAGAGTTCGCCGCCAGCTGTATATAATTATTGCTCTTCTCGATGTCTTTAATAGTTTTGCAACACTAGCAACCTCCCCCTAAACGATTTGCTCTTTTTAATCGGCTTTCTTAGTACATATTATTCATAATGTATAACAGTTATTTACTAATCATATATAATTACAGATGATACAGAAAGAATGCCTTAGCAAAACGACGTTTTGCGATTCAAAAATTCCGCGGGATTTGCTTGTTTGTTATGGCAAGCCTAGACAAGGGATATCTTCTAAGGGGGGTGCCTTGGTTGGGTGACTTTTTAAGGAGTTCTAATGTGTATTGACGCGTACATCTGGATGAAACCGACCAAAATTCCAGACCGACAGTCGCACGGGCGGGACCCGCCGAACGTGGGAACTTCAACACTTCAGCCGTGTACCATGTTCAGTGGCTTTATCTACTCAAATCCATCTGAAAATCGAGGGATTTGCAACGTTTTGCAAATACAGCAATTGAAACACATTATGCTTTTGCCAAAATCAGAGCATAATAATGATCTTTTGCTTTAGCAATGTAGCGCTAGGGTTATTGGCGCCCGGTGCGGTCCTTCAGTTTGCCGCCCTATTCTTTCTAAGTTTCAGCATTCTGCCCCCATTTCGGTCCTTTAGTTTTCCACTTTATTATTTCTAAGTGTCCTGCCGGCCACCATGTTTGTTTGTTTTTTTTGCCGCCGGGGCGGATCCCTCCCTCTTATTACGCCACAGTTTTAATTACATAAAAGTGGAGTAAATGCAGAATTTAGTAAATCAGACTATTGACAAGATTTGGTATTCTAAATATTCATATTATACACCTTCTGATTTTAAAATTCTCAACATTTTAATGAATGAAGAAAGGGGAAAAAAATAATGAAAGCAAAAGAAAGCTAGTTCTGGGAAAGGATGTCTTCAGAAAACCAATTGTGTCATAAGTTAACAGCTAGGTTATTCATAAAACAAACTGTCATCAATTTAAGCTTATTTTCAGTTGAAAAAAAAAAGAAAAAGAATTCTGGAAGGTTTATTAATAGATAATTTGTTTAAGTACTTTTGGCACCAGGATGTTGATTATTTTAATTATATTAAGCTGATTAAAAACATTTGATAGTTAAAATAAATATCGATTAGTACTTTTTTTATTTTAAAAAGATTAAAGCAAGGTTTAAGAGAGAAAATTTAGTGTTTTTAAAGAGACCTTTTTAAGTATGTTACAAGAAATTAAAAATAAAGCTTTATGAAAAATAAATTATTGAAAATATTTTAAACTTTATTTCATACCTTTGGACAATTCTGCGAGTTAAAAAAAATACTAATTTTATACCTGCTAAAAAACTTACATGTAGTAATTATTTTTATTTATTTTAAAGAAACAGTACTTTTTAAAAAACTTATATTCACTTTTCATGAATGAGCAAGCATTAAATTCGAAGTGAAAGAGGAATAACAAATATATTTCAGTGATTTGATTTGATATGGTGTTGTACATTCCGACCATAGGATGTATTACAAAATTTGCATGACTGTCATTTTTTCCAGCAATCTTCTGTATTCTGAATTAAATTTCCCCAATTTCTGTAGTTATCAATTGATGGATGAGTTAAATTGTTTGATGCAATTTTAATAATGTCTAATAGTAATAAGGGTAACTTTGAAAATCTTTACTTGGTACTCATTCAATAATTATTGCAAACAAAAGAATTTAAATAAAATTCCGATTTATATAATTAAATTTTATACATCCTGCATTGCAGAAATTTTACTATTTTTATTACATGCTAAACGCATCTACCCTACTCCACTTACACTGACAGTCCTTTTCTGTTTAAAAGTTTGTACCAATATAGGTGAAATATCATATATGAATGTGATCCAGTAATTGTGGTCCAGTAGTGATAGTATGATAAAATGGAGGAACAAAAATTAACAGTCCCTCTGCCTTCCCCTACTGCCTAACAAATCATGTCTGGCTAAAATTTCTGAAATCTTCAATAAATGTACTATTCTTATAAATAATAAACAAGTATGTCACGCAATTTTGAGAAGAAAAATTAAGCAGACAATTCAACATTACTTATATTAAAACTTCTTTATGCTAGAAGTTTTTTTTTAAATCAAAACTTCTAGTTATGTAGATTTAATTCACATATTTATGTCATGTTTAGACCAAAATATTATCAACAAATTATTTTTCCTATTTCGCTTACACTTACTTCTACTGGATATTTTCTCCAAAAGATGGGGGGGGGGGGACTAAGACAAATTGGAAAAAATCTTACTATGCATTGTAAGTCAGAACACATATTACAACTCTACATGTTAAAGTTTCGGGGATCAGATCGTTTCAAACCAGTTTCTATATGTTATTTACCCAGGGGCGTAGCCAAGGGGGGGGGGGGGTAGGGGGATCATAACCCCCCTCATGAGGAATTTATTGCCATACAAAATGTATATTCTTCACTACATTGTCACACCCACGTATACATATATATGAGTTGTAGTAGTCGTAACCCCCCCCCATGAAAAATTTCTGGCTACGCCCCTGTATCTACCTGTACATTCTTGTGAAACCCCAAAGTGCCCTTTTTGAGAACAGGGTGCCCCTTTTGAAAATTTCCCCCTGGCAGCCCTTTTTTTCTAGAGTCAACACTAGGCCTTACCCGAAAGCAGTTATTAGGAAAAAAAGGGTGGAAGGAAAACAGGGAAATCAAAAATAATGACTGAAACACCCGAAAAGAATCGAATTGAAGAAGAAACTATTAAAAGGTTTGAAAGGAAAAGGAAATTAGTCTCTAATAAAACCAAACTAATGTCAAAGTCAAGAAAAAAAAAATGTTGTTTTTTTAATCTTCTGACAGTGAGTGTGCAGATGATGTTTCTTTACACGATGAATCAGAGTGTGAAGACCTTTTGATATGTACCACTACAGAGCTTAAAGAACAAATGGAGTTGAATATTGTGAAAAGAAGAAAAAAGTTCTGTTTGTAGGGAAAATTGAAGAAAGAGAAGAAGAGGGCTATAAGGTGAAGTTTATAAGAAAGAAAGAAGATTCTTGGAAATTTTATTTTCCTGAAAAAGAGGACATAAGTAGCATAGAACGAAGTGATATTAAAATGAAACTGCCTCAACCAAATTTAAGCGGAGGAACAGCTTGAGCTATACTTGCAATGACATTTTCCATAAATTTTGATTTAATTAAAGATAAAATAATGTAGATAGGACCTAAAACAATCCCCTATATTAATTTATACACTATATTATTTAGTGAATAATGTTTATTTTGGTAAAATGTAGGAAATTAGGAATTTTTTTTTTAATTGTTGAAATGTACCCCACCTACCGTTGATAACTGCCCCCCCCGGGAGGGGCAGAACTAGAAGAATCTAGTCCCCCTATGATAGAACCAGAAGAAAGAAAAATAAATCTGAATCTGATCACATGTTGCTAGGAAAATTAAAAGAAAAAGAGAGGCTAAAATATTTAAGAAAAATTCATAAGGGTCAAGTGAAACCAGTGAATAAAATGACTCCTTATGAATTCAGACAAAAAAGAAACCAAAAACAAAATCCAAAAAAATATCAACAGAAAAAAAAAAAAGTAAACTGGCTATGTTAGATATATAGGTAAAAATTAGCAGTTGTCACTTGCATGTGGCAATAAAAAGAATTGTCATTGGTCATCACTTCAGTCACCATTTTTCCACAGCTGTATCTTACAGCAATATTTATGTTAAAAACATCTGAATCCTTCTCCATCCCTTTGTTGTTTGTTCACCAAATGTGCTGTAGTATTCTTGCTACTACTGCCGTGAAAATAGGTTTAGCTAGGTAAAAATTTAGATTACAAATTTAGCAGGCTACCAAAACAGAATTAAGGTTTGTCCATGCGTTGTGACTGTTGAAGTAGATAAATAACCCAATGATCTCAGCCTTGCCTGAAATGTGTGTTAGAAGTGTGGTAAAATAAACACAGAGACATTGCATTAGATCACCAAAATACAAATTTTATTCAACAATAACAGGGGTAAACAATTAGTGGCCTCACGACATCAGCATTTAGAAAATAAAGGTAAGTAAAACACAGCGCAGGGGTATTACAGCACGTGGTAGTAATGCTCAAAAAAACAAAAATATTTGAGTGCTTAAATTTCTCATTATTAGCCCTTGTAAATTAAAAAAAAAAAAAAAAAATATATAAAATAAAATAAAAAGGTAATGCATAATTAAAATTGTCATGACAAAAGTAGCTCGATTGGATCCAAAATTTAAGTTAAAAGGCTCTGCTGCAGCATTAAAAAAAAAAAAAAAAATTATCCTATCAAAAAAAGAAAAAAATTTGGGCAAACAAGTCCCCACCTTCCCCAAGCCACACAAGGCATCTGATGAAAATCCCGCACAAAATCCTTAACTGTTACTTGAAACCCCACTTTTACAATCCAACAGATGAGTTTAAATAGTTAACAAAATAAATAAAAAGGGGAACTTTGCAATTTTTACACCAAAGGGTGCAGCAAATTCATTGATGTGCAGAACAACTCAAACAAGTAATTACAGAGATTAGCATAGGCCAAGCCAGAAAATAAAGCAGATTTTATGCCCCTCCAAGAATTAACTAGGTAAGAAAATAACATAGCATCCACAATTATCATTTAACAAAAAAAAATTAAACATGGCGTTACTGGAAGTTATACATCAGGATAGTACTCAAAGTAGAAAAAGAAAATTTAGCATTTACAGTTGTCTTCAATTCCCCCCCCCCTTTCTTTCAAAGATGAAAAGTTAATAAAATTCTAGGGATCTTCAATCGGTACGGTGAACATGGTGGCTAGGTGAGTAGTGAATCGACTTCCTGGGTGGGCCGGATCCTTGCAGATGGAAATAAAAGGCAACGATCTTACCGGGATTCAGCTGCTGGTGTTCAAAGATTTTCCGAGGACCTCGTTCGGCAGGACATTCAGACATCTCCCGATGTGGCTAAGATGACTCGATCGTGGGCCGGGCAGGGGTCACACGCTGCTTCACAAAATGGAGAAGGCGCTAGCTGCGCGGGAATTTACATCAAGGGGGTTCGCTCGCTCGCCACGCCAAAAAAAAAAAATAATGGGTTACCCGGCATTGTAAAAATAAAAATCTGCTGTTCTGATGATCCAACGTTTTATCAGGCCCTCTGGCCTACAGGCTAAAACTTCACATAATGAACTTGTTGTAAGTGGCGACAGATATGCAGAGCTAGGCCCCTAAAATGCGCGATGAAACTCCGGTCAAGATACATCCTAGCGGCACCACCACAGCTCTCAGAATGACGCTTTCTGCCCCACGCGTGAGGAGCCTCGCCGAGACACCGACCCCGGGGACCAATCAGAGCGCGCCATCTCAGCCAGGAAACTTCGAGAACATTCGATTGACGGGGGAAGTAAGAGAGGAAAGAAGAAAATGGCGGCCAGCGACTACTACACGCGGGAAAGAAACGAACTTGGCCGAGAAGAAACGCAGGCAAGAACGGCCATCTTGAAATGGGGAAAAAAAAAGCTAAATTGATCAAAAAGGCATTAAAAACGTTATTAAATTTCCTAAAATTTTAGCGGGAGATAGCTAATCGTCCGAGACAACCCGGCCGTGCGACTGTTGGTCTGGTGTAGGGAATGCAATCCCGATCCTGCGGGATCCCGCACAAATATTTGCTGGTTTAGTCCCGCGGGATTAAGACCGTAATCCCGCAGGATTGAAACTGAAAAATAATTTTTTTTTCTTACAATTTCACGCCTCTTTCAAGATCATCAACTGGCCAAAAATTTTTGCATAAGATGAACAATAAGAACCAGTGGTCTTGGGCGCTCATACCTATTGGCAGGTAGGTGCCTTAGTCCCCCCCCCCCCCAGCTCACATATTGTTATGATTTACGTACTGGCAGCGGCGTAGCCACGGGGGGGTCATAACCTCGCCCATGAGAAATTTTTTGCCATAGAAAATGCATATTCTTCACTACATTCACACACACGCACACATATATATGAGCTGTAGTAGTCGTAACCCCCCCCATGAAAAATTTCTGGCTACGCCCCTGCGTACTGGTATAACGCAGAAGTGCTTCAATACTCAGTATTTTATCTTTCTGGGACAGAACCCTTGACTAGTCTTCCCCCTCTATTAACAGCCATATGGATGTCCATGCTAGTGATATTTTTAAAGATGTATTATATGTATATTAAAACTGTATGGAATGTATGGTTCCCTCAGCGTTTCATACAAAGTCTTTTGTTAAGCATTTTTGTATTCTCCATCAAAATTAGATCAAGACTAGGAAGAGGAGTGCCTTTTTACATTGTCTTTTTTACATTCTTTTTTTTTAGCAACTAATAAATAACTTAGTATATTATTTTGAATATCATGACTATAATTTTCATATTTATGTAAGGTATTGTATTAATTATCAAATAAGATAAAGTATTATTGTTAAAGTTAAACTTCATAGAGCTTACAAGACTTTTTCCTGCTTTTCTCCATCGAAATCAATTTTTAGCTGAATGAAATATTAATCACGCGGGATCCCGCGGGATCAACAAATCTCAATCCAAAATCCCACGAAGAGAAAAACAGTGCGGGATTACATTCCCTAGTCTGGTGTTTTGGTCGGTTTCATCCAAACGTAACATCAATACACGTTAGAACTCCTTAAAAAGTCATCCAACCAAGGCCCCACTTTAGGGGATATCCCTTGTCTAGGCTTGCCATAACAAATAAGCAAATCTCACAGAATTTCCGAATAGCAAAACGTCGTTTTGCTATGGCATACTTTTTGTATCATCTGTAATTATATATGGTTAGTAAATAACTGTTATACATTAAGAATAATACATACTAAGAAAGCCAATTAAAAAGAGCAAATCCTTTAGGGGGAAAATTTTTAAAATACTAGCTAGTGTGCAAAACTATTAAAAACACCGAGAAGACTATATACAGCTAGCGACGAACTCTGGAATAATGATTGTTTGCTAATTCGCAACTACATATTTATCAAACGTAGCTACTGATATTTGAGGATTAACAGATGGAATCAGAAATTTTTAGATAACTTTAGAAAATTTTGAATTTCCCAACCGTATTTTCTTCCCCCAACTCCTAAGTGAAATGCCCGCGTAGTTCTGCCCTGCCGATCGGGCTTCTCACTTGAGTCAGCAAAAACAAAACATACTAGAGGGCCTTTTTTTCGGGTTACTCAGCTCGCGCAAATGAAAACAAAGACAATGAAAAAGGCATTTTGATAAATTACATTTGTGCGAAAGATCAGATTTCATAGACAGTTTTTGTGAAAGGGCCGCTTTCAATCAAACCTATTTTTATGATGGGGTTATTGTACTCAATCGTATTTCTGTGAAGGGGCTGTTTTAATTAACGTATTTTTGTGATGGGCCGCAAATGGTATGTAGGAAATAAAAAGTGGATTATTGACTAATAATTAAAATGTTAGAGTAGGATGGCGCAGAAAGAAGAGAAATAGGGCCAACATGCACTAAAAAGACAATAAAAGGACCACTGGGTGCTGTGCCCTGCCAAATCAATCTAGAGTCAACACTATAGAATCTGTGAAGGTGCTGTCTAATGTCAATGTCAACAAAAAGGAAAGGGATGTTGCAACGCAATAAATGTAAACTGACGCAAGAGGATGGTGCTATGAATGAAATCGGGGCAAGAGCAGCAGGCAGGGCTCTGCAGGGATGTTAACTCCAACATTCGATTTGGGAGCACCCCGGGAGCAGAAAAAATTTCATTTGGAAGCACCTCGGGAGCAGAAAAATTCCATTTGGGAGCAGAAAAATTCTATTTGGGAGCAGAAAAATTCCATTTGGGAGCAGAAAAATTCCATTTGGGAGCAGAAAAAAATTAGCTTCTGAGAGGAAAACTAAGATTTGGGATCAGAATTAACATGTTTTTTGAGCAAGATTTCACTGTGTTGACTCTAGAAAAAAGGGCCGCCTGGGGGGAAATTTCAAAAAGGGCACTTTGGGGTTCCACGAGAATGTACAGGTAGATAACATATCTAGAAACTGATTTGAAACTATCCGATCCCCGAAAATTTAACATGTACAGTTGTAATATGTGTTCTGACTTACAATGCATAGTTTGATTTTTTCCAGTTTGCCTTTAGTTCCCCCCCCCCTTCTTTTGGAGAAAATATCCTGTAGAAGTAAGTGTAAGCGAAATAGGAAAAATGATTTGTTGATAATATTTTGCTCTAAACATGACATAAATATGTGAATTAAATCTGTACATAACTAGAAGTTTTTTGATTTTAAAAAAAAGGAAGTTTTAATCTAAGTAATTTTGAATTTTCTGCTTAATTTTTTTTCCTCAAAATTACGTGATGTAGATGTTTATTATTTATAAGAATAGTACATTTATTGAAGAAGGCTTCAGAAATTTTTAGCCAGACATGATTTGTTAGGCAGTAGGGGAAGGCAGAGGGACTGTTAATTTTTGTTCCTCAATTTTATCACACTATCACTACTGGACCACAATTACTGGATCACATTCATATATGATATTTCACCTATATTGGTAAAAACTTTTAAACAGAAAAGGACTGTCAGTGTAAGTGGATTAGGATAGACGTGTTTAGCATGTAATAAAAATAATAAAATTTCTGCAGTGCAGGATGTATAAAATTTAATAATACAAATCATAATTTTATTTAAATTCTTTTGTTTGCAATAATTATTGAATGATTACCAAGTAAAGATTTTTAAAGCTACTGAATATATACCTTTATTACTATTAGACATTATTTGGAATTGCATCAAACAATTCAACTCATCCATCAATTGATATCTATAGAAATTGGGAAAATTGAATTCAGAACACAGAAGATTGCTAGAATAAATGACATAGTCAAGCAAATTTTGTATTACATCCAATGGTTGGAATGTACAACACCATATCAAATCACTGAAATATATTTGTTCTTCCTCTTTCACTTCTAATTTAATGTTTGCTCATTCATGAAAAGTGAATATAAGATTTTTAAAAAGCACTATTCTTTAAAATAAATAAAAATAATTACTACATGTAAGTTTTTTAGCATATATAAAATAAATATTTTTTTTTAACTCACAGAATTGTCCAAAGGTATGGAATACCGTTTAACATATTTTAAATAATTTTTTTTTCATAAAGCTTTATTTTTAATTTTTCGTAACATACTTAAAAAGGTCTCTTTAAAAATTTTCTTTCTTAAACTTTGCTTTAATCTTTTGAAAATGAAAAAAGCATTAATGTTTTATTTTAACTATCAAATGTTTTTAACCAGCTTAAAATAATTAAAATAATAAAAATAATTAACATCCTTTTGCCAGAAGTATTCAAACAAATTATATTTTTAAAAACCTTCAGAATTATTTCGATTTTTTTTTTAGTTTTTAAAAACTGAAAATAAGCTTAAATTGATGACAGTTTGTTTTATGAATACTAGTAGAACAGCTGTAGAACAACTAGTAGAACAGTATAACAGCTAGTAGAATAACCTAGCTGTTAACTTATGACACAGTTTGCTTTCTTAAGACATCCTTTCCGAGAACTAGTTATCTTTTGCTTTTAATATTTTTTCTTCATTCATTAAAATTTTGAGAATTAAAAAAAAAAACAGAAAATATATAATATGAATACCAAATCTTGTCAATAGTCTGATTTACTAAATTCTGCAGTTACTCTAATTTTATATAACTAAAACTGTGGCGTAATAAGAGGGGGGGGGCACGCCCGGGTGGCAAGATTTAAAAAAAAAAAAAAAAAAAAAAGATGGTGGCCGGAAGGACACTTAAAAATAATATGGTGGAAAACTAAAGGACCGAAATGGAGGAAGAATGCTGAAACTTAGAATGAATGGGGCGGCAAACTGAAGGACCGCACCGGGCACCGATAACCCTAGCGCTACACTGCTAAAGCAAAAGACCATTATTATGCTCCTTTTTTGGCAAAAGTATAAATGTCTTTCAATTGCTTTATTCGCAAAACGTTGCAAATCGCACGATTTTTAGATCGATTTGAGTGGATAAAGCCACTGAACATAGTAGATGCCGGAAGTGTTGAAGTGCGGCCACGCGACTGTTGGTCTGGAGTTTTTGTCGGTTTAATCAAATGTAACGTCAATACACGTTAGAACTCAAAAGTCATCCAACCAAGGCACCCCCCTTAGGAGATATCCCTTGTCTAGGCTTGCCATAACAAACAAGCAAATCCCGCAAAATTTTCAAATCGCAAAACGTCGTTTTGCTATGGAATACTTTCTGTATCATCCTTAATTATGTATGGTTAGTAAATAACTGTTATACATTAAGAATATGTACTAAGAAAGCCGATTAAAAAGAGCAAATTGTTTAGGAGGAAATTAAAAAAAAAAAACTTGCTAGTGCGCAAAGCTATTAAAAACACAAAGAACAATAACTATATACAGCTGGTGACGAACTCTGGAATAATGATTGTTTGATAATTCGCAACTTATTTATATAACGTAGCCACCGATATTTGAGGATTGAGAGATGGAATCGCAAATTTTTAGATAACTTAAGAAAATTTTTATTTTCCCAACCGTATTTTCTTCCCCCAACTCCTAAGTGAAATGCCCAGGTAGTTCTGCCCGGCCTATCGGGCTTCTCATTGAGTCAGCAAAAACAAAACATACTAGAGGCCCCTTTTCGGGTTACTCGGCTCGCGCAAATGCAAAGACAATGAAAAAGGCAGTAACAGTATTTCGATCTGAAAGAATAGAATATTTGAAAAAGGCATTTGTGGGAAAGATCCGATTTCATAGACGGTTTTCGTGAAAGGGCCGCTTTCAATCGAACCTATTTTTATGATGGAGAAATTGTACTCAATCGTATTTCTGTTAAGGAGCCGTTTTAATTAACGTATTTTCGTGATGGGCCACAAATTGTATGTAAGAAATAAAAAGCGGTGATTGCTGACTAATACAGGGTGGCTACAGAAATTGAGAAAAAAAGTTCCCTGATTTCCCGGACTATCTTTATCAAATTTCCAGAACTAATTATATTTATATACATGCCATAATCTTTCATGTAAATCACCATTGTGTATCATGCACCAACAGATGAATGCTTCATATTGGGAAATGAATAACAGAAAACCACAAAAATACTTAATATTAATAAAATTGTAGTTCAATTTCATAAATCCAAACATGAAATTTAGTTGAACACTAAAAGACCGAGCCCGAGCCCGAAATTGCAGCTAAAGATAAAAAAAAATTCAATTACTTCATTGATAGAATACAATAAATTTTGCCGTTTGTGCAAATTAAAGACAAATATAGTTGCAAACTCCCAATACACTTTCTAATTCTTTGTATCCATCCTTTATCAAAAAATGTCGGATCTCATGACTCACTAAGGAATATAAACCGCCGTTCTAAAATACCCAAAGAGCTTCACGCACCTTCTAGACGCCCGTGCCGCTATTTTTATTTGTTTATTTATTTATTTATTTATCTTTTATAAGTACTTTTATTTTCCTCACGAATCACTTTTTAAAATCTGTTTCAAGCAGTTTGTTCAATAAAGGAGAAATTTTTCATGAGCCCGAGCCCGAACACAATTGTGAATTACAGAGCTCGAGCCCGGTTTGGGCTCAGGATGAGCCCGTCTCATGTCTGATTCACATGCCGATATGATTAGCAGATCCGGTTTCTAGTATGATTCGCATTTCAGAACGAGTCCGAATGCATGCGCTTTTTCGGATTCGTATAGTGATAGCAGGGTTCGCGTTTACTCAGATTTCTGAGTCATTTACCCAAATTTTCTTGACTGTGATGCAAAAAATTACGCACATAATGGGTTTTGCATATGCAAAAACCCATATCTCTCAAGATAATGGGCCTTTGTGACCCACTTTTATCAGATGTCAGCGCGATCCCTGGATAGTACCTACATCACTTGAGTCTCGTATTCATATTTCTATGTTCTCGTATGATCTGTATTCTGGTTTTTGGATTTCTAAAATGTCTGCATCAGTTGAGTATCGTGTGATCCGGAACGGAGCTGCGAGTCAGACGCTGATTGACAACTAAAAACGATCTAGTTTACTAGACAAAAACGAAAGTTCCCTGATTTTTAAATATTTTTACAAAATTCCCTGATATTTCCATGATTTTTCCAGATCGATAAAGTACCCTGATTTCCCTGATCTGTCGACACCCTGTAATAATATTAAAAATGTAAAAGCAGGAGGGCGCATAAAGAAGAGAAATAGGGCCACCGGGCGCTAAAAAGACGATAAAAGGGCCGCCGGGCGCTGCGCCCTTCAAAATCAATCTAGAGTCAACACTTACAATAAATGCAGATAAGAAAAGCAAAGTTTGCAAGCGTGGCAAAAAATTAACAAAGAGTCAAAATGACGTATTCGGCGCAGCTCAGTGCAAAAATCGGCTAAAAGCGCAGTTCAGCGCAAGATTTGCGTTTGGGAGCAGCTCGGCGCAGAATTAACATCCCTGGCTCTGTTTTTGGGTGGCAAAAGGGCGGCGATTTTTTTAAAAAGCGCAAGTAAGGTGGGATTTTAGCTTTAAAGGGCGGGCAGGGAGCAGCGCCCTTCAAAAAATGCCTAGGTTGAACACTGCTATGTCTGTTGGCTTAGTCTAGCTGTATCGCTTCGAGAAGCGGTCACTTCAGCTCCAGTTGAACAACTAATAGGATGTAAAATTTTGCAGTTTGCGGCTGCTGAAAAAAATAGTTGAGATAGACGAGAGCTAATTTACAAAACGAAAGAACACTGCCAGACAACAAATGCTGAATTTATGTGGAGACGAGGAATAAACAATATATTTGAGCAAATTCTCAAGGACATCACCATATTCTGGAAAAAACCAATAATTATAAGCATTCTTTTGGGGTAAAACTGTTTTTTTTTTACAATACATTAATATTTGTTTATAGTTGAACTTGTTTTGCTTACTATTAATTAATGTTCATTTATAGTTGATTGTTTTCGAATTTTATTCTGTTGACTGTTTTGTCCTTTGCTTTGTTTGGCGACTTGGCTTGCTTTTGGTTCACAATTGGCAACATTTGCACCCAACTAACAGAAAAGTATAGTTTTTTTGACTAGGCATTTTACATTAGAGTTTTCACATTAGTGGAAAAGTTTATGAGAGTGAGAAGTTGTAAACAGATATTTCATGTATGAGTTTATGAGGAATTTTGTTTAAATATGTTTTTAGTATCAACGATATTGTGCTTAGAAACCAGATAGCTGCCTTTTATTGATGAAAATCCGTAGTGCATTATGAATTTTAGTTTTTTGAATACACCTTTAACAATAGGATATATTTGTGCAATGACTTTTTTGAGATAGTAAGCATTACCAATTGGGAGAATTTTAAGCTTTAGGGAGTTTTGCGTTGACTAGGGATTGCTGACATTTTTTGTTCATATTGTTGTTAAAAAAATGCTTTTGTAGGGGGAAAAAAGTGATAATTTAAAAATAAACGAAAAATAAAATTAGGAAGCTATAGCAAATGACATGGGTACTTACGTATTTTTCTGGAGGTCTGCCAAGACGAGCGATTTTTTTGCTAAGAGAAATGCCGAATATATGAAATTATTAATGGTTTTGAATAGAATTGACAACAGTTTGGCAACTCATTTGACAGAAAAATAGTTTGGTGGGAATGACCGCTGGGATAATACGTAAGTACCATGACATGCATTTACTTTTATTTGCTCTTGGATAATATCGTTGTAACAGTACATGAAAGTGTAAAATGTTTTTTTGTGTCTGGAAACAAGATGTCTGCCATTCTGAAATTCGGGATTTGCTTCAAGAGTCTGAAAGGCAAACCTTTTACAAAGCATGGCACTTGGCGCAGGTTTGGCGAAAAACAAAAGGAGCCAAGAAAGGCAGGTGAGCGACACTAAAGCTGTTCCGTTTGTCCTCCATAAACATTTCCACTGTACAAAATTTGTAAAAGAATTGTGGCCATTACAGTGAAAAATAAATTGTCAAACACTTATTCATAAAATTACTGTCATTATTTGCAAATGAAAATAGGAACAGAAGTTTCAGACTTCAAAACTGTATCTGTGTTTTTATAGATGTGTTATTCACGCATGATGTAATACATTTAACCATCGTTAGTTGTATAGCTAAGGACTATATTCCGTATACGGTGCCTTGTTTACATGTCAATGTTTTGTTTACAAATCATTGGCGAACAATCTGACGCGAGAGTGAGCGATGCACCGCCAACTGCCGGTGGTAGTTGTGACTGGCAACCATAAAGAATACGTGTTTCGTCAGGTTTGGGAATTTGAAATTGTTTGTGTTATTGATGGAAGGGAATGAAATGTGTTATGTTAATATAAGAAAAGAATTTGTGGGTGTTTGTTAGAAATATAGTACGTTATAAGCCGGTGGGTGTTGGGGACATTTCTGAGCGGTTATTTACCAAAAAAATAGAGGTAAGTGTTCTTTTTTAACGAATCTTTCGATGTTTAAGGTTTTTAATGTGAATTTTAAATAGATATTTGAAGTGTTTATGTTTTCGTAAGTGCTATTTACGTGCTATTCTAATCATACTGACTTTATAAGAGGTGTACAACTAGGTTGTTTAATCCGCCGATGTTTTTTTGAGTTGAAAACGGGCCAGTGTTTGCCCAGTTTACATTAGCTGTACAACTAGGTTGCTTAGTTCACTGTTGTTGTTTTTTTTTAGTTAAAAACGGTCCACTGGTTGCGTAGTTTACATAGCTGTACAACTAGGTTGCTGAATCCACTGAGGTTTTTTTAGTTAAAAACGGGCCACTGGTTGCCTAGTTTAGATAGCTGTACAGCTAGGTTGCTGAATCCACTGAGGTTTTTTTAGTTAAAAACGGGCCACTGGTTGCCTAGTTTAGATAGCTGTACAGCTAGGTTGCTGAATCCACTGAGGTTTTTTTAGTTAAAAACGGGCCACTGGTTGCCTAGTTTAGATAGCTGTACAGCTAGGTTGCTGAATCCACTGAGGTTTTTTTAGTTAAAAACGGACCACTGGTTGCCTAGTTTAGATAGCTGTACAACTAGGTTGCTGAATCCACTGAGGTTTTTTTAGTTAAAAACGGACCACTGGTTGCCTAGAATGACTAGTAAACATGGCGACAGTCGCTGGAGCTTGGCGGTCGCCAAGCTCCAGCGACTGTCGCCATGTTTACATGGGGTGGGCACCGGCTTGTATGATTTTACCATCGGCTTATTATAGTTGCCAAAAATTCAAATCACTATAATATGGCAAATGCAACATCTGTTTTCAGCTTGGATGGGCAGGAAAATTGTAGTATATCAGTTATTCTATTTATTTTTAAGCTACTTTCTTTTTCAAAACATTTAAGAATTGCTTACAAACTAACACAACAGAAAAGACAAGTACCTTATCTATTAATTATTCTTGTTCAACACATGACAGAAGTCCAGCATTATCATCTAAAACAAACTGTTATAATTCGCTTTTCACATATAAACACCACAAACACAAACAAATAAGCCTGATGGACCTGATCCTAACGCACGCACGCACCAGGGTATTGGTTGTTTGGTTGGCAGTATGCAGTTTCGGTATCCGAATTCTTTGTAATTATCAGTATTAAGAGGAACTGATTAATTACTATGATAAAAATGAAAGAATCAAGTTATAAAGCAATCGCTTCCGAATTCTCAGAAATAAATTTGCATAAATAAAATAAACATGATGGTGAGTTAAATCGGAGTGATTATTTTCACCACCGTTTCAAGGCCATACAACCGGAAG
>JAWZYV010002049.1:0-15486 GCA_038373885.1 Cheiracanthium punctorium
AACAATCCCTTGTGAAGTGGTTTCTTTTGGAACAAATTTCACAGAAGGGGTAGTTTTTATTATTTTGAGAATTCCCTCTAAAAGGAGACTGCCTAGTCTGTCTATTAAGGAAAGACCCCCGGTTATGACGGAAAGATCTTTCTCTCTGTCTGGATCTGTCAGACCAATTGTTATTGTATGACCTGTCACTATTGGAAGGCCTGTATGTTCTAGTTGTAACAGTTAAGTCATCCAGTATTTGAGATAAAGCGGCTACAGTTTCATCAGTCTTTTGAGCATGTAGTTCTAATAGCGCCCGCAAATCGGAATTGGAAATTTCTTTCTGTACATTATTAATTGTGGTATAAGTATTATTAATTGTGGTATGAAGAGGCACTGGGAAAAAAATTCCTCATTGGCCTGTAATAATTCTACAAATTTAACCGCATCCGAGAAATTTTGAGGGTCTTTAAGAAGTGTGTCTTTTTTATACTTTGGCAATAAGCCTTCTAGAAATTTGGACAATTTTGTATGCTCAAATAGTGCCTTAGTATCTTGGTTAGTCAAATCGATTTCCCCTAAAAAATTTTGTGTAGCCGTAGCTACGCGTGTCGCATAGATTTTTGCACTCTCTCCCTCATTCATTTTACAATTTGAGTATACTTTTTGCCTTGTGGCTAAGCTAGGTTTGTTATCGAAAAATGCAAGAAATTTTGTTTTAAATGTGTCATAATTGTGCTCGTCTGCGAAATCCGGTGAATTAATAATGTGTGAAAGTGCATCACCCCGAATTCGACTCTTAAGAATTAATAATTTTTCCTCATACGTACATTGAGCGAGAGTAGTAATCTTATCAAAGTTATCAAGTATTTTGGTGTCACAGCCGACAAATTGTCAAACTGCGGGATAATAGCTTGAAATCCCGCTAACTTAGAAATGAGGGAAGTGGATTGTGAAATTTCTGCATTAGGTTGTGCCATATTGAGAGAGAAACTAATTACCAAGGGTAGTAACTTAATCAACAAAACAAAACAAAACAAAGTATAGAGATAAAGGTAACTGGGTGAAAATTGAAATCATTAATTAAATCCTCATATGTTATTACACACTGACTACTAAATATTACCACATATGTGTGCAATAGAATACAATTTTAGCCCCTTATCAATAAAGGAATAATTCTAAAATGTTAACGCAAAATTATAAGATGGTTTTAGATTAAAATGCTATACACACAAATCAAACAATAAAATGCACTAAAGTAAACTAAATATGATATATGAATAAAATATTAACAAAATACTCATGAAATAATTAATGTAACATTAACGAAATAAAGTTCGAAGTAGGTTTAGATGTTTAAAAGATAGTTGTTGATAGACCATAAAATCTGACATTTTTTTAAACATAAATAAAGAAATAAGAAAAATATTATTAATACATATACATAAATATATTTTTTTTTCTATCCGCCAATCCTAATTATAAACGCATGCACGCAAATGCATTCCTAACATGATTTAACTGCATACTCACAAGTACACAAGAAATAATCTTATTCAGTTTTGTAACTTAAGCTACAGTAAACACTCTTAATAAATTCGTTGCAGCGTTCAATAAAATAGATATATAATATTCAACTAGTTCTCTTATAAAGTAATATATGATAAAAATACATATAAGGTATCATAATAATCTTTCACCTCAACACTTTGCATAGCAATGTAACTGGACAAGAAAATTGAAGGTGACTCAACCTTGCAGTTTTTAATAGTCAACGATATAATTTACTTTTAATCTTTGTTTCTTTTTTTTTCTGTTAGTATTATTTCAATACTGTCTTTAATCTTTTTAATTTTAAGTTTTAAGAAAACGCGTGTAAGCATTAACTTTTATTTTATTTTATTTTTACATAGTGCTAAAGTAGTATAGATAGTTCTTATAATTTTTGATAACATTGGTAAAACCGTGTGGTAACGGTACAATTATTAAACCGTTTGGTCACGGTACCATTGTTATGGTGCGCGACATATTAAACATGAAATAAATGGGTTTGACAATTTTAACCTTAGTTTAGCCGTGAAATAAGGTATGAAATAATTGGATTCATTGTTATAAAGACCCATCGGTAATTTATTTTAACTCATAAAAGGTATTTAAACTATTCTACATAAGTGTAAAATAAAATTTTACACTGCGTTGTGTATTTTCTGACGAAAGAAATAAATCGATTTAAAATATTAACTATAGCAAACATTTATTAAATGTGAAAAGCTTATTTACATTTACAAAAAAATATTTAAACTGATCTCGAAAATGGCTTACTTTAGAACAATAAAATTATTATTGTTTACCAAAACACATTTTAACTACTTTAGCAATCATAAACAATATTATTAATTATTACAAATTTGTCACTCTTTAATTGATTGATGACAATTGGATTTACCTGTAATCCAGTGCAGAGAAGGGATGGTCATCTTTTAGTTTTATTTTTTAACACACTTATTTAAATATCCACTAATGATGATCACGTTGGTAAAATTCTGAAAGTTCTTAAACGACGAAAATTAATACACTAAGAGAACCTATGCAAAACGATGAAAATCTCAAACTCTGGCTGTGCAGTCCAGTTTTGCTCAAATCTTCGTCCCCCATTGTTTTCCCTAAACTCGTAAATAATTAGTTTAGCCACTCTGTGGCTCCTAATTCTCCTAAACCGACCAGTTACTAACTCTTTTGCCCGAAATTTACCTCTCTCTAACTTGCCATTGGTCATTTCTGAATTCTCACACTTTCTCATTGGATTTCTGCAGCTTATCGTCAACACCTCCATGTTTTTCTTAAATTTTATTTTCAATTTTCTCCCCTTGATGTTATTATATTTTTTCTTTTCTGAAGCTTTGCCTACGAATTCTCACCGACCAACATCAAAAAGCTTCCCGCAAGTTGACCGCTACGCCCTGACCGCAAAAGGTCATAGGCATTCAATGATCCCCCCTTCTTTCGCGGTTGCTCAATTGTAAAACTGCAAGGCGTCCCGCGATACACAAAAATGATTTCTAGCTAGCGAACCTTCGTTTTTCCCACTCTTTTCAAAGAACGCCAAAAGATGAAATTTATATGTTCGACTTTCACCAAGATTTCTTTTAACTCTTCCGAGCGCTACGCTTAAAATTATTAATAAATTTCCTGTCCTGACATTTAGCTGAAGTACACTTTTATATGATAATGACTTTTGCACGTGCATGAATTGCATTCCTTCAAACATTATCCCTTATTCTGTTCAATTCCGTATATTTTTGAGACTTGCTTTTATTAAACTCCTGACGCAACTTTTGTGCTAAATTCTTTTGAGAATACCGCATATTTTTAGTCGACCTTCAGGTGGTCACTAATGAACGGTTTTTAACACCTGCAGATTTTTCTGGAATCGCACTTTCTTAATAAAGGCTTTCTATCTGCATTGGGGCTGTATACAAATTTCTGCACATTACCTACAGGCTCAACCTAACAATTGCTATTGACCTGGTTGGTCCCTTCAGTAATGATCGTACTGTACTAACAATAACAGATCATTTTTCTCGCCATATGGAACTTGTGCCTCTTACTTCTACATCTGCTAACGTTATTGTCGAGGTTCTTTTTAGGTATTTTACAACTTTTGGTCGGCCTGCTGTAATTTTGTCAGATTTGGGGCCTCAGTTCACAATCATTTTCATGATAAACTTGGCATAAACTAATAGTCATTTTTCAGCTGGTCACCCACAATGTAACTCAACATCGTAACGTATTAATACATCCATTAAATACTCTGTAAATTCATTATTACTAGAGGGCCACAATTTTGAACATGCTATTTTAATTCACAAGTCTTTGTATAATGGTTCGACACATTCAACTACTGGTTTTACACCCAATCTGTTACATTTTGGTAGAGAATTATCACTTATTTTTGACACTTTTAATTTTCAGGCACCTCCACCAAATTTAAATGACATACACACTTATAAATTAATGAAGGAGTTGGATTGTATTTATAGAAAAACTTATCAAAATATAACCTCTGCTCAGGCAAGTCGCTTTCAGAGACACTCACAACATGCCAAGCTCAGAGAGTTAAAAGTAAATGACATTGTGTATAAAAAGTCTCTAGATAAATTCAAACCAAAATTTACCCAGCAAACACAGACCTTTCGGGAGACAGTCGGACCGTAGTCGGCAGAGTGGGTCACTGTCGGTTTACTGTTGGCTTAGTGTCGGCAAGAAAAGAGAGGGATCGGTAAACTGTCAGTTACATGCCGGCAACTGATAGTAAGGAATTTGGACTGTCTGCTGCCGGATAGTGTTGTCGGTCCATTTGTGGCTAAAAATCGGCAAACCGCAAGTATCGGCAAGTGGCAATGGACCAATACCTTTCAGCCGATTACGGTCCGATCAACGGTGCCAACTTTGGCCCGAATGCGGAATGATTTACACTATCCGACATTATCAATATATATTCAATAATAATTCTTAAAAAAATTAATAATTTGCAAAATTAAAATTACATTTTAAAATTGAATCATTCTCACAATTTTTGATTCCTTTTTTCTGTTATAATTACATGGTCATTACCCAGCAAACACAGACCTTTCGGGAGACAGTCGGACCGTAGTCGGCAGAGTGGGTCACTGTCGGTTTACTGTTGGCTTAGTGTCGGCAAGAAAAGAGAGGGATCGGTAAACTGTCAGTTACATGCCGGCAACTGATAGTAAGGTCCATGAAATACATGGTCAAATAATATTTATTCTGACAATAATAAATTGTCACAGCAGCATTTTGTGGTTTTCACCGAAACATTTGACTAAATACACGGGCTAGGATCCCTAAGAAAGTCCCGCACGGAAGGCAATCACCCCTTAGTCCTAGATCCCTAGAGTAGATAACTGCCCTGAAGACCACATCTTATATTTCCACAGCAGCATTTATGTTCCCCTGGGAAAATTAACTATTAATTGAATAAAATAAATAAAAACTTTAAGCACATAAAGCAAGTTTATAAAGCACATATAAAATGATATATATATAAATATACGATCGTTTCGACAGAAAATTGTTCTGCCTATACTTCAGTCGCGCAAAAGCACTGAGAACAGAAAAAAAATAAACACAATCAAGCATGTTCTGTCGAAACGGTTGTATCTTTATTCTAATCATACTGCCTTCTTATGATGTGTACAACTAGGTTGTTCAATTCACTGATGCTTTTTTTAGTTGTAAACGGGACAGTGTTTTCCCAGTTTACATTAGCTGTACAACTGGGTTGTTTAATCCACTGATGTTTTTTTGAGTTGAAAACGGGACAGTGTTTGCCTAGTTTACATTATCTGTACAACTAGGTTGCTTAATCCACTGTAGTTTTTTTAGTTAAAAACGGTCCACTGTTTGCTCATTTCAAATTGCCTGTTACTGAATTTGCAGACTTTTTTTTGGTTAAATATGGATGGTGTATTTTGTTTTAATGTTTTTGTTAGTAGAATATATGTGCAATTTTAATGTGTTAAAAGACTTTGCCGACTGTGCAAGATGGTTGGCGACAGTCGCTGGGGCTTGGCAACCGCCACGTGAACGGAAGTGAAAAATAATTCTGCATAGGAAATTCACAATTGCAAATTACAGAGCTGGAGCCCATCTCATCTGTAGTGGGGGGCGGAACAATAATGTTGATCGATGGGGTCAAAGATGCAATATTGTTATTTTCAGTATTTATATACTTCATTAATTATATGATTAATAAAACATTTATTTCACATTTAATGATTTATTAATTTTATTTGCATATATGAAACGTATTGTGCAGTCAAAGAGGTCCCCTTTCCAATGTGCGCCCCCTGGTAGTCACCAATTCTCTGTGGCACCGAGTTTATATAAAAGTGTAAAATATCATTACCCCTCCCAGACTGCAACTCTGGAACCGCCCTTGATACTATCTATCAGGAAGATGCACAAAGCATTATTTCTATAAGTAGTTGAATATTTGTTAATTTTGCCTGTTACTCATTTGGTTATTTTTACATGCCGGGTCGGGCATGTAAGGGAAAAAAATGCATGCCCGATTTTAATTTTTACATGCCCGGGCATGTGGGGCAATTTTCGAGCCCTGCTGGATATGAGACAGGCTCAGCTCAAGTCCAAACCTCGCCCAGGCTCTCTCTCTGTAATGCAAGATTGCCTTCGGACTTGGGCTTGCCAGAAATTTTTAATATACTGATGTTTTGGATTAAATTTGGGTACTTATGTATTATCCCGGCAGTCATTCCCACCACACTATTTTTCCATCAAATAAGTTGCCAAACTGTTACCAATCGTATTCAAAACCATTAGTAATTTCATATGCCCAGCACTTCTATTGGCAAAAAAATCATTCGTCTTGGCGGACCGCCACGATAATATGTAATACCTAAATTTGTTTTCATGTTTTTAGATCTCTAATTAAACACACAATTTTAAAACGTTATTATTTTAATAATTTAAATATACACTGTAGCAAGGCTGTGCCCAGGGTGGGGGGACCAGGGAGTCTGGTCCCCCCCTCTCAAGTGGCGTGCTATTCTTATTATTATCCTACTACCAAATGCATCTGTTTCATATTTAGAGTTGCGAAATAAATTCGACCTAAGTATGGGGGGGGGTATCTTTCGGTAAAGATTTTGCTTTAATGGGCATAGTTTCTTACGATTGGATAATAAAAATCTTGTAGCTGTTGTAAAACAAATAATGTTATGATATCTCCAGTCATAGAAGTGAGTAAGTACTATTTTACCTTTTTCATGTAAATAAATCTATTCATGCTTTAATTATATCTTACAGCTGGTGTAAGCATGATTGCATTTCTGTATTTCGACTGTACTGTGAATTTGTTTTATAAGTAGAGACTATAATGAAACTGACTGAAGTTCACCTTTTAAAGATATCCCTAGCATGAATGGCCATATGGTTGTTAATAGAGGGGGAGGACAAGTCAAGGGTTCTGTTCCAGAAAGATACAATATTTAGTGTTGAAGCACTTCTGCGTTATACCAGTGCGTAAATCATAACAACATGGGAGCTAGGGGGTACTAAGGAGCCTACCTGCCAATAGGTATGAGCGCCCAAGATCACTGGTTCTTATTGTTCATCTTATGCAAAAATTTTTGGCCAATTGATGATCAGGAAAGCGGCGTGAAAAACTAATAAAAATAATTTATTTTTCAGTTTCAATCCCGCGGGATTACGGACTTAATCCCGCGGGACTAGTCCCGCAAATATTTGTGCGGGATCGGGATTGCTTTCCCTAGTATTAAGAGATATGTAATGTATTTGTCTTGATTTAGAATTTATTTTCTCGGACTAATAACTATAGCTTACAGATCTGATAATAAAAAATGAAGAAAACGAATAATTCAAACATATCTTTAACTGTGCACTATTTATAACATTATATGTACATGTATGTACACTTTTTAAAAACAATTCTGGTGTTTTACCACTAGACCACCTTCACCGCCCCCCCCCCAAAAAAAAAATATTATTGAAGCTGGTGGTGCAGTTACACAAAACTAATTCTATATTTTAATAACTAAGAATGCGTAAAAATTCTGTTAACATTGAGTATCCATCTACCTGCACACACATATATATATGGAAAAGTTGAACAATTACAGCTTTTTCTCACGTGTAGAATAACTACATGACTAAAATGCTTCAATTTCTATTTGAATGTATTACAATGTATTTGAATGAATTAGAACGTTGGTTTCAAAAATGACTATTTTTTAATGCATAAAAACTATATTCTACCCAGCAAACACAGCCGTATCGGGTAAGGGATGGGCCGACATCGGCAGTGCCGTTTCGATGTCGGCATTGGCATGATGGTAACTGGAGCGGTGTCGGTTCTGTGTCGGCAAAATGCGTTGGCGTAGGCAAAAGAAAGGTGATTTCGGGCATGCAACGGTCCGATTGCGGCAAGTCTTTTAGGGTTAACATGCGATTTCGGCGATGTACCGCATAACCGATATCGGCCCAGAAGTGTAATTTCTAAACTTAACGGTATAAAACCAGCAAGCAGCACATATATATTGTTATAGTAATACTTTTTAATTCATGTTTCGATACTTACTATTTATCCCACCATGGCCGAGAGGATAAGGCACTGAACATGGTTGAAATGTGAAGGTCCAAGGTTCTGGTCTACCGCGTATCTGTCAATCTACAGTTTGGATTTTGGAGGATTTTCTCCAAATGTAATGTGAATGTGCGTTAGACAACGTAAACAGATTTTTGAACATATAATTGAGGATAAATCACCGTTGTATCCCCAATTCTAGAACAGAATTTGGGGGAATTTTATAAAAATTTTATAAATTCAAAATATTATCTAATATTCATAAAATGAAAGAAATATGATTGATTTTTATAAAATTAGGGAATAAATAATTACTATAACTAATGTTCAACCCCAATTTTATTGTTTATTAATTGTTTTATAGTTTGGAATTTATAGCTATTTTTTTAAAGCTTAATTTACTTATTTTACCCCAACCCTCCTGTGGCGGATACAGAAAAATTGGTTGCCGACCATGTCCGAGTGGATAAAACACCCAACATGGTAGATGGCCGAAGAGTGAAGGTCAAGGTTACTCGTATACCGCAAGGCAGTCGATTTAATGGTCTGGAGTTTAGGGCGATTTTCTCCAGGTGTAACGTAAATACGCGTTTGAACCTTCTAAAAGTTTCTCCGCTTAAGGCATCCCCATTTAAGCAGATAGCCTTTGCGTAGCTTTGCCATAACTACAAAATCATATGAAATCAAATCAGAAAATTGGTCTTCGAGTCACAAAAAAAGAAACTTGCTAATTTGGCTGAAATGAAGTGTACAATAAAGAAAAATATCACATTAAAACAAAATAATTTAATGGGAGGTGCCAGTTTAATGAAAAAGCTCATTTGATTAAAACAAAATGCACAGTGAAAAGAAGGATTGAGGGGGGGGGGGCTGGGTGTCAAGTTCCCAAACACCTTCCTAGGATCCGCCATATTGCGCTTTGTCCGATTTTATTCCACATCTGAACCCGGGTTTAACAGGATCACTCTGATCATTGAAAATATGCACTGATTTAATTTTTTTTGTGTGACATGCTCTGATTTTCGGTTCAAACGGAGCGTTGAATAATTTAAGCTGGGTAGCATTAGTGCTCATACATGAGCTTTAATTTAATCTGAATGCCTTAAAAAGAAAAAGAAAATAAGAAACTTATGGAATAGTACACATTTCACGTTGTGTATTGGGGGATTTAAAATGTAATCTATGCCTATAAATTGCCGCACCCTACTGGAAGGTCCCTTAACAATTTTTTATAAAATGTAAATGAAAATATCACTTCGTGACTGTTCATTAATTTTTTTTTTTATGGTGTTTCTTTTGTAACATTATGTTAGATTTGAAAACAGTTTGTTTTTTCAGCGAAATATTCTATAATTGTACAGACACTATTGAGTCTTCAAAATATTATTTTCTCATACAGTTTAATTCTGTATAATGTCCCTACCGAAACGATAGCCTGTTTTTCGACGCAACATTGGTCGTTCTGTTTTGCGGGTCAGAGTTCATGCTCAAGGGCACAGCCAGGCACGTGCAGATGTGTCACTTTTCCCTTGCCTCCCCCCCTTCCCTTAACACAGAGAAGGCTATTGGGGGGGGGGAGAGGGAAGAGTGGTTTTAGCCATGTATCGCTCCGACAATCGTACCTTCCAGATTTGGCGATTAATGAATTCAGAGGCTGTGGACTAGAGTGGTGCGGAAAACAATTTTTTTTTGAAATTCAAAACGTCACCGTGGGAGAGACGCGAACGACGTGGGCAACCGCCCACGGCCTCGAACTGACGATTACTCTTATTAACGAGACGACGATTATTAAAAGAGGTGCATTTTTGAATACATAGCAACTTTTGATGAAATTAGTTAAATAGTTTTCAAGACTTTTAACATTCATTATAATTCTTCAAGAAAATTCCTCATAGCCAAAATGTAAATGTACTGGATATTTTTGTTATTGCTGAGATTACTGACCAATAATTGAAAAAAAAATGACCAGTTAATGTATACTGACTATCTGAAACAGCACAGATGATATGGTTAGCATAAACTGTCGGGTTAAAACATTTTTTTTTTTCAAATGGCGGCCAGTTGCCGTATAAGCATTGGAACCACTAGGCCGGAATTCTTGGACACTTTATTACGGAGGCAACTATTAAGTGGACCAGCGTTAATCGAACCCGGACCCGTGATATGGTAGAATGGTTCTTTAGTCACTACACAACCCGAACGGCACATCGAATTAAAACTTCCATATTAAATTTTATCTTAGAGCATTTCATATCACTTCCGAATGCAAAGTCATGGTTGAGTCTTCTGTAAATATAACCCCTTAAAAAGTCTTCCGCTCCAGGAAGCCTCCCTAGATAGGTAAACCTGTGGCAGACCTGTCATAACGCACGAGCAAAACAAACATCTTAGTTAATGCAGATACACGACAATGCTTCTACATCAACAAAAGCTCTTTTTTTTTTTGGAAGGGGGCTTCATTTAACCCATAGAGGCGCAACTCTTTCCCAATGCTTTCCCAATGCTACCCAATGCCATCGCTCGACTTAACTACCAGAAAGATGGCGGACGATCGAAACGTTCATCGCGGGCCACAGATCTAGAGACCCCTTTTTGACGACAGCTGGCTGTGCCGGCACAGAGCTGTTAAAAATAATCGTGACAATTTTTTATGGAAAATGACCTGCTAAAAAGTAAAGGATTCTCGTGGAGCTATGTCACCCGCAACTATTTTTATAGAAATCAAATCTATTCTTCGTGACTGGCAACAGTCAAAACGTCAGAGTTTGGTGTTCTCAGAGAGGGAACACTGCGCGTTAAAGTGGTAATGCATTTATTCCATATTCTTGTGGGAATTTAACACAAATTAAAGTCTCTCTCTGCGCAGATTACGATCAAGGCATCTGTGGGTCCTGGGCAAAAGAAAAATATTGGGCCCCACGCGATAACTTTCCCCCTTCTAAAAAACCAATTACGATTGGTTTATTCTGAAAAATTTTAAATATCTTCCCCTCTCTCCAAACACGAGAAATTTTATTTTAAGTAAAGTGAAATAAACGAATATAAATATGATGAACGAATATATATGATATCAATGAAATGTACGGGATATAATAAACCACATTTTAAAAAAAATATTTTTTTTAATAACAGTTAACCAAGAGATTTAATTACAAAAATTTTGTTACTTTCAAACTTTAAAAATACTGTTTACGAAATGGTAGTTAATCAGATTCTACAAATGTTGGCAGCCATGGGCGCCGGCAGCATAGGGCAAAGGGGGGGGCAATGCCCTCCCCCTAGATTTTTGTATGCAGTGATTTCCCTTGCTTTTTTGCTCTTTCCAACATGGTAACCATACGTTAAAGTAGTCTTTGCCCCCTCTTGAGTAGTCTTTGCACCCCCCCCCTGGGAAATATTCTGCCGGCGCCCATGTTGACAGCTATGCTATATATCGACAAAGCCTTTTGACGAATTGAAAAGAAGTTTAAATTAATTTATACAGATGTAAATTTGAATTACTTTCATTGTTCAGAGTTTATAAATGAAAAACAATACAAACTTTTGACGCTTTTTTCCTTTGTTATCTTATTGTGAAATTATAAAAAGTGTTACATATAACATTTTTGGGCCCTAAAATCTTGAGGCTCTGTGCAGTTGCCCCGTTTGCCCTGCCAGTAATATGACCCTGTCTGTGTGACTAAGCTTCCCAGAACGGGAATTTCTTTCAATGCTCGACTGGACATTGAAAGACCTGGTCTAGGAAGCAATACTGGTCACAGAAGGAGAGTCTTCTCCATTGCGTCTTTTCAATTATAAAAGCGAACAGGTTAAGCATCTGTAGACTTTTGTTTTAATCTGTTTTCTATCTGCGTGTATTTAAAAACAACATATTAGTACTAATTTGGTAAAAAAAATAAATTAAATTGCTTAATAATTATGCTTTCTTATTATTTTAAGTACTATTTAATCAATGAAATAATATCGATGGTAATTTCGAAAAATAACTTTCTTACTACAGCTTTTTAGAAAATTCGAAATTTTCACTTTTCTCAAATTTTTACTGGTCAGAGTGGCGAGGTAAAATATTGAGAGAAATTTATTTATTTTTGGTAGGCTATAACTGACCTATTATGTAACATTTTCGTGGTATGCCAGTATAAAAATTCACATTTTTTTCCAAAGATATTTTTTCATAAAATTTGATCCCCCCCTCTTATTTCTGTTTTTCGCTGTCGCAAATTGGGGGGGGGGGGGAGGGCTAAATATTGAATAATATTGTTGGAGATGTTTGCGAATTCTAACCTTATAAGTATCCCATTATGCAAGTTTTCCGTACTGTTCCAAAATTGAATCCGAAATCCAAATATTTTTGCTTATTTCGCCCTATCTTAATTCAGATGCCAGTATCTTAAAAAATGCACACAGCCTGAGGGTCAGCAGAAAAGCGTGGGAAAGGCATATATTGTTTGCTCCGTTGGCGAAAGGGGAAGGGTTGTTCTAAACTAAATTCCCGCCAATACACTATCTTTGAGGGGCGGAGTGATTCGTCGGGGCGAGTGCCTTTCAAAACTCCCCTATTATACTAGTGCGTACCATACCACGGCGAGATAGCCGTGACCATACCCACAGCCTGTTGGGGAAAAAAGAAAGAAAAAAAAAGACTTCGGCGCTTCGTGTGTTTTCACTGAAAAATACGTTGAAAAGCTTTATTTGCACGGATACTAGTGAGATGAGATGCCAGGGTGTGATTATTTCTGAAAAGATTAGAATAAATATTTTTGCTTTAGACCAGCTAGGTTAAAATATTTGTTAAATGACATAATTAAGTTCATTAACAATGTTTTAATCTGTTTGGTTGTCTTATAATGCTGAAGATCCCAAAAGTAAGGAAAAAAATGGTAAGTTAAATATTTACTTAACTATTGCCTTTCTTTGTAAAGTATATTGGGTAACAACTTTTCAACTTTTTTAATTTTCTTGTAAATTATGCTTGCTTATATTTTTGCTCAGATGAATTCCTAGTTTAATTGTTACTTTAATTTTTTTTATATCTTTGAACGATTTAAAAATTTAGCTATGTACTTTCATGTCTGTATATCCTATTACTAATAAGCATATTAAGCTTGATTATTATACAAAAGAAGGAACATGCATAAATATAAATAGGATATTATTTTTTATTCTTTTGCGCAAATAAACATCAATATTGTATTGAAAAGGCTTCTTGCTAATAATATGCAAAAAATTATAATGTATATTGTAAAAAAGTTTTTAAAAAAAAATCCCTACAGTAGGTGATATAGGTAAGGTGGTGTAAAATGGGATATCTATCAGAAACATACTGTATATTTTCTCATAAGAAACCTAGTTTCATTATTTCAATGCATAATAATATAAGTCCATTTTATTCTTGTAATATGGCATAACTTGCAATATAATTAATGTAAACTTATTTATTTATCTTTTTTAATGTGTTTGATTACATGTACTATTTTCTTGGACTCTAAAATATTAAAAATATATGTATATTACTATCAAAACGAATGAAACAAATATTTGGCCAGTTACGAAAACCTTACTTAAAAGCAATTAAATATTTGGTTAAATATGAAAAATGTCTTAATTAAATGGTTGATTTGACAAAATAATTCAGTAAATAAATGAAACACTTTTTAAATTAATCAAAACAGTTTATTTAAAGAAAATTTTTATTATTTCATAAGTACTTTCAGCAAAATCAGTCCTAGGGGCATACAGTCGTTAATTTAGTTTATATATAAATAATATAGTTTTTGCCCCTGGAAACTAATTATAAGCTTATTTGAGAATTCAATGGGAGAGCGATTTTTTTTTCGTTTTTTTATCGTTGCCGGTACCGTACCATTTGCGGAAAGGTGTCACTTTAAGGCCGGCGTAAAGCTGGGCCGATATCGTTGTCGTTATAGCCGACACCGATCCAAAACCACCCCATCCTTCCGGCCCGACACACGCCCAGGCGGACGCAAATTTGTCGTTTTCGGCACCGGCTGAGCGATATCGCCCCGGCACATTCTGCGTCGGCATGCCGATGTCGGCCCAAAACTTATCCGATAGGGCTGTGTTTGCTGGGTAGGCTTTAGGGTAAATGAATTATTTTTTGGAAGCTTGTAGATACCCGGTTTTGTCCAATAATGTGGCTTATTAGAAAATAAGGCATAATATCTTTCAATTGTGATACAAAAACTTATTCCATAATTTTAAATAATGCTTGAAATCCTTCTTTGTGATATAGGGGGAAAAGCAAAATACGTTTCTCTAATAGGGGGAAAAAATAGCATTTCTTGCCTGAAAATAACGGAAAGAGACCTGATTCTGAGACTGAATATAATGGAAAGAACCCGTTTCGTAAGATAACATGTGAACGGAAATTAATCGTTTTCTTCGCCACCGAAAATGGGAAAACCGTTGTTCTCCGTCAGCATTACTGCTAGACAATGACCGTTTATTTCAGGAGCTTTTTATAACAGTGTATATAAAAGATTGTGTTTTCAGTATCTTTTACCACCAATTGTAAATTTAATATTTAATTTTTCTTTTCGCGTTTTATTTTGAAGAATAAATTAAAATGGATATCGTGATCATTCCGTCATTCAGAAATACTTTTTCATTGACTGACAAAACTCCAACGTTTAATAAAAAGGAGAGACTAATATTTATAGTTGCGTATATATTTCAGTGCTTGCAGTTTTTTTAAATTTGTATTCAAAATAAAACATTTGATAAGAGTTCCCACTCCCCCCCCCCCTCGTGGCACAGTGGTTACGTCACTGAAAATGGTAGTGTGGGAAACCCTGAAAAAAGTTACTGCGGAATATTACTTAAATTGAAATTAATTTAACTTTCACAAATCACCCGTGCATAAACATTTTCTTAACATTAAAATTCTGAAATCCGCTGTCACATTGCTCAAGAGTTTTTTAGCGGAATTGCAAAAAATATTTAAAATTAATTTAAGAAAATGCTTGAAAAATAAAAAAAAAAGTCTACCAGTTTTTTTTTTTTTTTTTTTTTTTTTTTTTTTTTAAGTTTTACAAGGTTTTACATACAGTTAATGGGTCAAATATTTAGGGCTCTATAAATATTCAAGAAAACGTATTAAGTTACGAGATCTGTTTCCGAAAAAAAATCTGATTTTCTCTTTTGTCTGACCAAAAGTTTAAATTTTAGAATGTCTAAAACTTTAGAGGCTTTAGACGAACTACTTAATAGTTATCAGTATCAGAAATTGTTAAATTTATTCATTTATAAATAACTTGCAGCTATGTTTATGAAATAAGAAAAAAAATGTAAATTTATGAAGCTAAAATCCAGGGACCGAAATTAACTAACAAAAATTT
>JAWZYV010002050.1:0-15047 GCA_038373885.1 Cheiracanthium punctorium
CATAGGGGGCAATGCCAAGGGGGTGTCAAGTTTCCGCCTTGCCCTATGCTACCAACGTCCGGGCTCGTAGCCAGGAGGTGCGTTAAGGACCGTACTACTTGAAAAAATTCCCCCCCCCACCAAGGATTAAATTATACCCTTCTTCCAAATTTGAAAAATAGACAGAAAAGGTGATTTGAAAAAATAAAAATGTTGAAATAAAAAGCCCCTTTGAAGAAATTAAATGTTTTTAAAAAGTTTTTAAATCTTGATACTAAGACTAAAGTGTGTATACGACAGAGTGTGCATTTTGAATATTAAACCAGTTTTAAAATCCCATTGAGATTTAATCTTAGCCGAGTAGATCAGACACTGAACATGATCGACGGCTGAAAGTCCAAGGTTCGGGCCCATCTCGCGGCTGTCGATCTACAGTCTGGAGTTTTGGTAGGTTTTTTCCCGATGTTACATGAATACGCATTAGAACCCCTGAGAAAGTCCTCTTACTAAGACACCCCCCGATACTTGGCAGATCGTCCTAGAGTAGCATTGCCATAATCAAACCAAACAGAAACATTTTGCTTTTTCGTGTATGGAAACAGGAAATGGCTAAAATATGCTTCAGCCCACTCAAAGCTTTTTTTTTTTTTTTTTTTTTTTTTTTAAATGTGCGATATACGTGAAGTAAAAAGGTCCGAAAGATTTTGCTTTTTCGCGTATGCATTGTTATTTTGCAATCTAGCTACTGCGTGACATACGTAACCAGTAACGAATATGCCTGCTTCACTTGACGTCATTAAGCTGTTAATTTTGATTTTGGCGCGCGTGTTATTGTTATTACGCTCATAAGCGTAAAGTTTTCAAAATTATTGGGGGAGCGGGCCCCACAACCACATATATTCACGTCAGTGGCGTAGCCAAGGGGGGGGGGTTAGGGGGGGTCATAACCCCCCATGAGGAATTTTTTTCCATACAAAATGTATATTTTTCACTCCCTTATCATACACCCGTATACATATATGTGAGTTGCAGAAGTCGTAACTCCCCCATGAAAAATTTCTGGCTACGCCACTGATTCACGTACATATAACTTAGTAATAGCTGCCAACTACCATGGAATATATATAATCACTTTTTCTACATGATTTTTCGGCTTAAAATATAGCAAAATTTTTGTGCTGCACCTATGTAGGGTAAGTATCCATGTTAGTATCTTCCTACCATGTTATAAGTTAAAAATAGAAGCAGTGTAAAATATCCAAAGGAGGAAAAAAAAAAACATTTTCGATGAGATAGTGCATTTTAGACACATCTGAACTTTTCTTTATTTCATACTTTACATTGCATAATCTGATTTTAATTAACCAGAGCCTGGTGAGGGCAGCTTATAGTAACATTGTGTGTTACGTGGCGTCACAATGAATACTAAATCATGATTGAAATCAAACGAAGAAAATTTTAAAAGTAAAGGTTTTTTTAAACGTTTGTAAATGGCGTGAAATACTTTTTATGTTAGTATAAATTGATTTTCTGTATTTAGTGGTAAATTATTGGGTGGGCCCCATTCACAATTTATTGGGGGGGCTCGAGCCCCACGGGCCCATATAACTCTACGCCTATGATTACGCTACTGGTTACATGTAGTTGTTGTCGCTCCCAGCATAAAAATATCGTCAATTTTGGTACCACATACATTAACGTATTATATAAGGAGATACTAAATATAAAAAAATAGTATCTCTAAATAAAATATTAAAATTGAATTATTTCAATGTCCACATAAGTATGGCAACAATTGTTTATTTACTTTGTTTTAATTCTTTTCAGAAGAAATATTAATTTTTATTTGAACATCTTACAAATAATTTTATTTATAAATATGCAGCATGTAATTATAAAAGGATTTTAAAACAAAACTGGTTTAAAAAAAAAAAAAAAACCCGATTTAAACCAAAAAACGCTTTTTTTTTTTTTTTTAAACGGGTTTTTATCCAACCCTGGGTGGAAATGACGGACGGGATAATAAAGTACCACAAAACCATTTTGGGGACGTATCTTGTCTAAGTGTCTTCCTTGTACAGAGACTAGAGAATTTTTTTTTAAGTTGACTTCAAGAAGGCATTTTTTACTTATCCTTACAAAGTAGCAAAGCCAAAGTAGCTTTTAACAATATCTCGGCAAAGTCTTTTAACCGAGATATTGTTAAAAATCTCATCCTATCCTAGAGAACTTTGTTGATCGGTTTGCCAACGAACAAGAGCAAATGGTCTAGATTGTTGCTAGAGTAAATCATATTTCTAATATTTAAAATATATATATATACATTATATTTCGTCTTTTCGCGCTCTCTATAAGAATTTCGTAACGAATTGCGCTTCCTTCCGTGAAAACAAACAAGTCGCAGGGCTAGTTCCGCAGGTCATTTCAAGGGCGGAGAGGGAGATGCTTTCAACTTTTTCTGCTTTACTCACCCCCACCCCCACCCCTCAGGGGTATCTATGCTCAGGGGCAGGCAGGGGCTATGAACATTGAAATAACTCTGGTGGCTATTGAGGGGAGAGCGTAGAAATTGTATCACTCCGCTTATTTTATCCCTTGCTGACGTCTAAGTATTTGGCGTGAAATATTTGAAGTGACTCCATATTTGGCTCTTAATGAATGCTCAAGTAAATGAATTCGAGTTTTTGATAATCTGAGATGTTCTTTATATCTGCAGGAATAAAAATTTGAAAGTGAAATATGAATATATATCTGACTGACCGAGGAAAATTTGATTAACACATATTATTTATTAGTGTACATTAATTTGCGTATTTTAAAGAACTACGCATGCGCCTTTTATTACCGTGTTTACTCGTGTAATAGTCGCACCCCCGTTTTGAAGCAGAAAAAAATAGTTTTAGAGTGCACAATATTATGTAGTAGATTTTTTTTTGGGGGGGGCAGCTACCCTACAGCACAGACACCACAAAAAGCACAGGTTGTAATTATCCTGATTCATGAACCTTCATTTAATCGGGAGGCTTCATTTCTGCCAGCAACTATCTATTATATAGAAAAGTTCCTTAACTATAAATTGTGCTGGTATTTTTAATTTTTTATGGCAATACAAATGAAACTATCTTTTTTCTACAATTTTAATCCAATATAATTTCAGAAAGTTCTGTTGTGTAAGTCAGACTAGGATGTCGGTGTCCTGAGCGGAGGAATTCTTAAAGGGCTCTAACGTTTATTCCTAAATATAAAACAATTAATAAACAGTAAAATTGGGGTTGAACATTAGTTATAATGATTTATTCCCTAATTAATGAAAATCAATCACATTTCCTTCATTTTATGAATATTAGATAATGTTTTGAATGTATAAAAAAATTATCAAATTCCCCCAATTTATGTTCTAGAATTGGGGATGCAACGGTGATTTATCCTTAATTATATGTTCAAAAATCTGGTTACCCTATCGAACGAAAATTCACATTCATTTGGGGGAAATCACCCAAAATTTAAACTGCAGATTGACAGATACGCGGTAGACCAGAACCTTGGACCTTCACACTTCAACCATGTTCGGTGCCTTATCCTCTCAGCCATGGTGGGAACCATTTGTGAACCTCTAAAATGCAACGTTTTATGTTCTGCTTTGCAGGGGTATTTTATTTTTATTTATTTAGTTTTTAATTTTTTTTATTGGAAGTACTTAAGAACAACTATTACTTTGTATAAAATGAAATTTATAGTCATATGATTTTAGTTAGAAATATGAATAACTAGACAGAAACTGCCCCCTTTGAGGGTTGAGGGGGGGGCGGCGTTAGAAACCCCTTCAATACTAAATTATAAAAAGCAAAGTCGGTAAATTAACCAGATAGAATGATTTTTTTCTTTATTTGTCTGTGAAGGGGGCACTTCAATCCTACGGGCTCAAAACATGTAAGTTTCGAAACTATAAATTAAAAAGTATTACTTTAACAACATATATGTGCTGCTTGCTGGTTCTATACCGGTCAGTTTAGAAATTACACTTCTGGACCGATGTCGGTTATGCAGTACATCGCCGAAATCGCATGTTAACCCTAAAAGACTTGCCGCAATCGGACCGTTGCACGCCCGAAATCACCTTTCTTTTGCCTACGCCAACGCATTTTGCCGACACAGAACCGACACCGCTCCAATTACCATCTTGCCAATGCCGACATCGAAACGGTACTGCCGATGTCGGCCCATCCCTTACCCGATACGGCTGTGTTTGCTGGGTCTGCTGAATATCGAAGCACGGCAAAGTAGAAATATGCCTGCCTCATGCAGGTACAGATCTCGCTTGATTTTTTTTCCTTTCTTAACTCACGCATACATATCAAGTAAATTTTGTTATTACTTGATTTAAATTTCTAGTTTAGCTGGTTTTCTGGCTTTACTTCTGAAGCCAAATTTGATTTATTAGCACTGTAAACTGAAATTTTATTAAACCAGTACTCGTTTTATAACTCGTCAATATATTCTACACCTTGTTAAGATATTAACCCTTTGAGGCGAAACCCTTTCCCAATGTTGAAAAAAGGGCAGCCGTTGTCATCGCTCGACTTAACTACCAGCAAGATGGAGGACGATCGAAACGTTCATCGCGTGCCACAGATCTAGAGACCCTTTTTTGACGCAGCTGGCTGTGCCGGCACAAGCAGCTGTCGTCAAAAAAGGGTCTCTAGATCTGTGGTACGCGATGAACGTTTTGGTCGTCCGCCATCTTGCTGGTCGTTAAATCGAGCGACGGCAACGGCTGCCCTTTTTCCTAAAATGGGCAATCTATCCGGCTGATCTCGCATTCTTCCATATTTCAGCAGATGTCAGTGCTGTTAAAAATAATCGTGACCATTTTCTTACGGCAAATGACGTGCTAAAAAGTAAAAGATTCTCGTGGAGCTAGGTCACCCGAAAGTATTTTTATAGAAATCAAATCGATTCTTCGTGACTGGCAACAGTCAAAACGTCAGAGTCTGGCGTTCCCAGAGCGGGATCACTGCGCGTTAAAGGGTTAACAAGGAATTTGCAGCAATGCCATGCGTATGTAAATATTAGGTTGTAACGAAAGTTTCCCGCCACCGCAAACATCGTCAGCACACAGTTCTCGTTGGCGTATTGGCTCCTAGTTTGTCGCACGATTTTTGGCATTTGAAAGAAAGAGGCTTACTTTATAACACTTTGTTGTGAAATCTGTAAAAAATATAGTTATCATTAAGTACAAGGTGTCTCCAAATGGAACTATAGCTCTAGAGGATTAGAACCATCCTTTACTTTCAGTTGTGTTGCAAAAAGTCAGCTACATAATATCAACAAATTATGAGTACAGCTTTAAGTACTAGTGTTGTATCATGTGACACTGTGCAGGTTTGGTACCGAAAGTTCAAAAACAGTTATCTAAGGAGTTAGAAGTTAGTATTTCAGGCAGATAGGGCTGAAAACTTTCGTTACAACCTGATAAAATAACTTCGACTCCTTATGGGTAATATAACGACGTATAACGGTTCTGACTATGCGGCTTTCTCCCCGCTATCTTATCCCTTTTCACAATCGTAGAGTAACTAAAACAAACAATTTAATTTTATATAAATTCCATGCTTAGCATAATTTTAATAATCGTTTGAAAGACACTTACTTTAAAAAGCTATGTACACTTACATTTCAATTCCTTCGATTAACATATCTGCCAACTTGCAGGATTTTTTCGTACAGTGTACAAATTTTATATTGTTTCTCTTTGTACGATTGTACTAATGCTTAAGGAAAACCTACGAATTTTCATTGAAATCCCTAAAATATACATTTTTGTATTTATTGTACAGCCCTAAATTGTGAGTTTCCTGCATTGTCCAGCTGCGGTGTTTTTCTTTGGGGACAGCGTAATCATGAAAGTATATGAGGTTTTGTTTATTTTGCAGATCCGTGGATTTCTGCATTTTTTTTCTACTTCATATGAGAGAAATCCTGTTTTTTATCAACTTTTTTGGTGGGAAAGATTCCAAATGTGTATTATGCAACCTGATTTAACCCTTTGTGACACAACCCTTTCCCAATGCTGAAAAGAAGGGCAGCCGTTGCCGTCGCTCGACTTAACTACCAGCAAGAGGGCGGACGATCGAAAATTTCGTCCCGTGCCACACATCTAGAGAACCGTTTTTTGACGACAGCTGGCTGTGCAGGCTCAAGGGTCTCTAGATGTGTGGCACGCGACGAACGTTTCGATCGTCCGCCACCCTGCTGGTCGTTAAGTCGAGCGATGGCAACGGCTGCCCTTTTTTCAGCATTGGGAAATCTATCCAGCTGTTTCCGCATTCTTCCATTTTTCAGCAGGTGTCAGTGCTGTTAAAAAGAATCTTTTTACGGGAAATGACGTGCTAAAAAGTAAAGGATTCTCGTGGAGCTATGTCATCCGCAACTATTTTTCTAGAAATCCAATCTATTCTTCGTGACTGGCAACAGTCAAAACGTCAGAGTTGGGTTGTTCCCAGAGCGGGAAGACTAAGTGTTAAAGGGTTAACAAACTTTATATTTTAAAATATCTCTCTATTCTAAAAAAAAAGTAAAGGCCGCTGGCGCTGTCAAAGCTTGTTGGCCTATCTCCTCCTAAACCGTGGGGATGTGAGTTTCGACTAAGGTGCCCACAGATTCGAAAAATTCCAGAGTCAAAACGTCAGTGTTGGGTGTTCCCAGAGCGGGATCACTGAGCGTTAAAGGGTTAAATATTTACCCATCCCTCTGGAGAATAAATATTTTTCCTTCAGCATTCTTTTATTGAAGCTCCCAGTACTGTAAGAATAAAAATTTGACCCCTTCTTTAAATATAAACTAATTTTTTAACCTTATTTCTATCCCAAGAAAACCATAAAATAAACATTGTTAACGAGAGAAGAATATTCTTTCAAGTTAGGCTAAAAATTTTTCTGAAAGTAAACACATAATCATACCTTATTAGTCTTTAATAGTTGCTTTTCAAATATTAAAGTTCTCTGTGTTACAGTTACTTTTTTCTTCGCTAAATTTTGAAATACTTACATTATTTGTTTAGTATTAATGTATTTGTTTACTCTTATGAAAATTGCTAAATTAAACAGTGATGTAAATTTTTAATTTTACAAGTATATTTAAAGTTTTATGTGTTTTATTTGTGGAGTTTTAGTGTAATTTAGTAATAAGATAACTTATATATATATATTGAATACTTTGTAAAATACAGCTATCTATTTAGACTATCTCCTTTCTATTTTTATTTTAATTTCCCAACATTTTCAACAATAATGTTCAAATTACTTCTGCCTAGTGTTATCGTGTTGCTGCTGCTGCTGTTTTTAACTCCTATGCTTTCTTCTTTCCACTTTTACACTTTTATTTAGTGGCAACACCATTTTTCACTTTTTACAATTCTTAGCATTGGCAACACATATCAATTGTTCAAATGAAATTTCCATGTGCTCAAGGTCTGGTATGTAGAATTATAATTCCTATTTCTAATTTTTGTTATCTTTTTGATTTCTTCTTTCCTTTATATAGTAGGGTAGGGCCCAGATGTGTGGCGTTAATATCTCTTCTGATATGCCACACAACCGAAACCCTACTATTTGGTTTGCTGTAAATTATAATCCACTGTTTGTGGCCCCTGACGATGGTGACAGTGGTTATAATTTCCGTTCCATTATATTATCACAATAATTCTTGCACTTTATTTGGCTTCAAAATCTGGTTTCTAATTCTTGCTAATAGCTGTTATATTTTTATGCGAGATATGTCTTATTTGTAGTATGTTTTGTGTTTTACTTGTTAGTTATATATATATTATAATTAAACTGTACTAATTTTCTACTTGAAAAGTTGGCATCTACAAGATTTTATGAATCTGGTTGTGCTTTACGGACTATACAACAATACCGAATTCTCAAAAACCTTTTGTTTTCCTTTATTTCTTTCTTTGTTTTTACAAAGTGCGGCCTGAAGAAAAAAAAAATACATTCGCATAATTTGCATTCAAATATTCTCTCCTCAATTTTTA
Source organism: Cheiracanthium punctorium (assembly GCA_038373885.1). Lineage (NCBI taxonomy): Eukaryota > Metazoa > Arthropoda > Arachnida > Araneae > Cheiracanthiidae > Cheiracanthium > Cheiracanthium punctorium. The sequence goes on from JAWZYV010002050.1 coordinate 8,018, forward strand.
GCACCAGAGTGCTATTAATTTCAACCTTGCTTTTTGTGTAGACACGATTTTGGTACAATTTTCGCGTCGAGTCACTTTTAAAATGTGTTTGCTAGACAACCTGGAGGGGGGGGGGGCGTTAATAAAATGTTGAAACTCGCACAAGGTTTGCAATTTTTCATAAAGGATCGCTAAACTGGGTGCCAAAATCCGACAAAAATTATAAATATACTAGCTGCGTACCCATTCTCCGCACGGTAGGGGACGAAACTTTTTCTTACATGCATAGTTCGAATTGATTCCAGTGATTTGGGATCTAAAAAAATGCAAAATGATTTGACTCTTGGCGTAAAGTTACTCATTAGTTATTTGTAAAGTTAGTATAAGTACTGACCTGAGACCATTGTTAATATTATGACGCAAAAAACTATGTCGGTGTCATTCGCAATTAGAAAAGAAAAGCGTGACGGGTCGCAGTGAAAATTCCTAATATTCAAAATGTCTCATTTCTGCATCATACTCTTTTTTAGATTTAAGTTATGCCATTAATACCTTAGATACTACATGATGTGGAGAACCGTTTTATTTTATAATTAAATAGTTGTGTACCCGCTCTTCGCAAGGCAAGAAGAGAACATTCTCCTAAAATGCGATCATAACTACTTGTGACAAGAAAAAAATCTCCAAGAAAAAAGTTGTGTGACAGTCTTTTCTGTTGAAACAACCGCGGGATATATTAACGCGACGTAGAATTACTTAATGTTTTGTTAGATGTGATGTAATACGGCTGTTGAAAAATGAATAGAAGACTTAGTTTCACGAAATATTTATTAATGCGGTATATTGTGCTTTGATCAATATTGCCCCAGCATATCTACTAACTATTACTTATACTATCTTTTACTGATACCAATACAATATATTTTCGTTTTTCAGTCGTTAATACTTAATTTAAAGAAACAGCTTAGATATTTGTCACGAATGTAGTCTTTTAGTCTTTGGTGACTTTTGCAATTTATGCATTAGTATAAACGATAATCATTTCACTTTATGGTTGCCACTAAAACAGCTCTCCATACATTTGTATGCTTAATTATTGTCAGATTGGCGTATTTAGCACCAGGGCCCTAGTATCTCAAGGGCAAATCGGAACTTTTCCCAGTGCCTCCGGCTCGAAATGGCCCCCAATTTCAAATGTTGTTCTGAAAAATCCTTTTTATAAACATATATTTTATGAAAAATAAAACAAATTTCATAGATGGAGGCCCCCAAATTCATTAATGCCCGGGGTCCCTGTTTGCCATAATCAGGCCTTGTTTAGCACCGCAAAATCTTTCTTGCGATTCGAAAAGTGTCCCGTTTAAAATCTCAATTTAAAATAATGCGGTTAAATTTCCCTTTTGAAAAAAAAAAATTTTTTTTTTTTTGGAAAAAAAAAAAATTTTTTTAAAAAATTTTTTGGGTTTTTTTTTTTTTTAAAAAATTTTTTTTTTAAAAAAAAAACCCCCCAAAAAAATTTGAAAATTTTTTTAAAAAAAAGGGAAAAAAAGGGGGTTTAAATTTTTTTTTTAATTTAAAAAAAAAAGAAGTTTTTTCCCCTTTTTTAAAAAAATTTTTTTGGGTTTTTAAACCCCCCCGGGAAAAAAAAAAAAATTTTTTTTTAAAAACCCAAAAATTTTTTTTTTTTCTTTTTTTTTTTAAAAAGGGGGGGGAAAATTTGGGGGGGGAAAAAATTTTTTTTTTTTTTTTAAAAAAAGGGGGGAAAAAAAAAAAAATTTTTGGGGAAAAAAAAAAAAAGGGGGCTTTTTTTAAAAAGGGGGGGGAAAAAAAAAAAAAGGGGGGGTTTTTTTTTTTTTTTTTAAAAAAAACCCCCCAAAATTTTTTTTGGGAAAATAAAAAAATTTTTTAAAAATTTTTTTTTTTTTCCCCCCCCCCTTTTTTAAAAAATTTTTTGGTTTTTCCCCCGGGAAAAAATTTTGGGGAAAAAAAAAATTTTTTGGAAAAAAATTTTTAAAAAAGGGGAAAAAACAAAAAAAAAAATTTTTAAAAAAATTTTTTTTAAAAAAAAAAAAGGGGGCCCCCCTTTATTTTTTTTGCCAAATTTTTTTTTAAAAAAATTTTAAACCCCCCAAAGGGGGGAAAAAAAACCCCAAAAAAAAAATTTTTTTTAAAAAATTTTTTATTTTTTAAAAAAGAAAAAAAGGGGAAAAAAAAAAAAAAAAAATTTTTTAAAAAAATTTTTTTTTTTTGTTTTTTAAAAAAATTTTTTTTTTTTTTTTAAAAAAAAAAAAAAAAAGGGGGGGGTTTTTTTTTTAAAAAAATTAGGGGGGGGGGGGTTTTTTTTTAAAACCCTTTTTTGAAAAAATTTTTTTTTTAAAAAAAAAAAAATTTTTAAAAAAAAAAAAAAAAAAAAAAACCCCCCTTTTCCAAAAAGGAAAAAAAAAAAGGGGAAAAAAAAAAAAAAAATCCAAAAAAAAAAAAAAAAAAAAAATTTTCAAAAAAAAAAAAATTTTTTAAAAAAAAAACCCCGGGGAAAATTTCGAAAAAAAATTTTTAAAAACCTTTTAAAAAAGGGGAAAAAAAAAAAAAAAGGGGAAAATTTAACTTTTTTTTTTTTAAATTAAAAAAAAAAACCCCCAAAAAAAAAAAATTTTTTAAAAAAAAAAGGTTTTTTTTAAAAAAAAAAAAAAAAAAATTTTAAAAAAAAAAATTTTTTTTTAAAAAATTTAAAGGGGGAAAAATTTTTAAAAAAAAAAAAAAAAAAAAAAAAAAGGGGGTTTTTTTTTAAAAATTTTTTTGGTTTTTTTTTAAAAAATTTTTTTTTAAAAATTTGGGTTTTTTTGGGGGGGGGGGGGTTAAAGGGGAAGGGAGGGGGGGGGGGGGGGGGGGGGTTTTTTTAAAATTTTAAAAAAATTTTCCCCAACAAATTTTTTTTTTTTTTCCCTTTTTTTAAAAAATTTTTTTTTTTAAAAATTATTTTTTAAAAAAAAAATTTTTTTTGGGTTTTTAAAAAAAAAAAATTTTTTAAAGGAAACGGGGAAAAATCTGCTGTAAATCATGCATCTACAAGGATTGATTAACAAGCAAAAATCTTTTAGGGGAAACATAAATAAATTTTGTTTCAGTTTTATAAAATTTTTGACCTTAATTGTAAAATCTCCAAGTTTGAGGAAAAACTGACGTAGACAGTACGCAGTACGGCGTACAATATGCGCTGAAAAATCTCATCTCTTTATAATCTCCGAAAGTTACAGTGTATATATAATAATTAGCCAATCACTAAATGTATTATAATACTGCATACGATGTATTAGTTTTAAGTGCATTTTTTCTATTTCGTTTAAAGCTGTTGATAATTCATAAGTCTATTATTTGAGTCTTCTATTAACCCATTTATGACTAGCGTCTCTTTTTTGGGACGGCATTTTCGCTATCAGTTGAAAACGTTTTTTATTTTTCCTAGCCTTTATTCACGAGTATTGAGCCTCAACTCCACAAAATATTTTAACATGACCCAGTAGGATGTTGATATTTCGATTTTTATGCTTAATGACTTTAAAAGAAATCATCCCTTGTTCAAGAAGTTGACATCAGAAATATATCTATTATTTCTGTTATCAGTAAAAATCGAAGAAAGTTGCAAAAATGTCGGGGCACAAGGGCCCATGCACGCCTACATCTTTTGATTTTTAACTTTTATTTGGAGGTTCAAACAAAACTTCCCTTTTCCGACATTCTTCATTTGTTATGTGCCACCTTCCCCAATCCCTCCCATTTTTCATGCCCCTCCCCTTGGATTTTTCGGTCACAGTATGCTAATGTTTTACTGCAATTTACCTGAATGACCCAATTAAAAAAAACAGCTCTACAGTTTGCGTAGCTATTACAGCAATATCTGATATCGATCCATTCTGTAAAGTATTACGTAGCAATATTTTACATATTGGGTCAATATGGTAATTACTTAGATGTGTAACTTTAACCTTTGTCCTCAAAAATCTCCGATCCCGTTTTGAATATTAGAGGGCAGACCACTCAAAACTTTGAAATACTAAACAACTGGAGTTAACCCTGCTTGACTTGGTACTCCTGAAATATCATCGAATTATTCTAGGGTCATGTCATGTAGTGCGGATGCTGATATAAATGTCCCGTTAACCCTTCAGTAGTGTGGGTGAATTTTAAAGAGATTCTTCGATGTGATGTCGTGTACTACCAGTGTTAAATGAACATGTATTTAAACATTTTAATAGAAAAAACCAGAAAGTTTATAAGGGGATTTTATATAAATATAAAAAGTGGATGTGGGAACTCTATGAGATGTACCACAACGTCTATAAGTGAACTTATTTAAAAAGGCGACTGCGCGCCTCTGGCAGAGCGGTCGCGTGTATATGTAATTATGGCAACGCTACACTAGGGCGATCTGCCGATGGGGAATGCCTTGACGAGAAGCTGGGCAGGCCGGATTAAAGTGCTCTCTGGCGATTTGGCGTGCAGTCAGACTCCTTTGGCAAGAGTCGTTTCTCCCGCTGTTATACACTGCACGCTAGGGGTTGCCGCAAGTTGATCCGCGAAAAACAGTAGAGTTAGAAATTCCATGTTCTTTTCCTAATATTTTTTTATTTTATTTGTTGATTAATTGTTCTAAATATATATTTTAATGCATTTAAAATTGCAGTCTAAAATTACAAATCTAAAATTTTTATTCATATTTAAATGCATGCATTTAAATATGAATAAAAAATTTTAGATTTGAAGGTAATATGTTACGGAAATAAAAAAGAAACAGTGGACAGTTAAAAATCAATCATCATTTGGCTTTTGTATGAAATTTACATACGATTAGAGAAAACCCTTCTTTATTAAATGTTTAGTCCGGGGTGCGATCGAGCGATCGAGTGACAATGCGATCGAGAGACGCGCGCAAGAAGATCCGTGGTCACAAACTTGCCTACCTACCTACATAGCTACATAAAATGTTTACTCTCGGATTTTATTATATAAGATTTTGAATATAGTTAGAAAACGCCTTTTGAATATTGTAAAATAGTTTTAGTAGACGATTTAAATATAGATTTTAATTCCGAAGAAGTGTTTTATAGAACAGTGAAAACAGATACGATACACATCATAGATTATGATACACTTTCCAAATGGTATTTATAAAGGTGAAGTGTAGTTTGACCATGCCTGGCGAAAATTGGTAAACAGTTTTGGTAGGCGATTTTAATATAGATTTCTATTCCGAAGAAGTGTTTTATGGAACAAAGAAGGAAAAAAAGATACACTCATGGATTAGGATGCTCATTCCAAACAGTATTTAAATTGTCTACGAGATATATTTGGAATATGCCCATAGTTCGAATATGCCTGGTGAAGATTTTAAAACAGTATCAATAGGCGTAGGTTAAGATTGATTTGGATTCCAAATATGTGCTTTATTATTCAAGAAAGAGTTAATTCCTATTTTAACGCCCCTACTTTCGCCAACCTAAAAATTCCCCGCCCTTTGGCGATCTTGGAAGTCATGGGTCTCTAGGAGTTATGCACAAGTTTCAACGCTCCCTAAACAACAAAAAACTAAAGTGAACAAATTAGTGATAAACGCACTAGTTAAAGAATTTGAAGACACTTAATTATTAAAACTAGATTAATTGGCAACCCAAAATAAATAAAAATGTCTGTACTTACAGGTTGTTCCAAATCGCCATTTTAATTCTAAATTACGATTGCCACATGAATACAAAATATCGTCATGGTTACTCTGTATGTTTAATGATCGCCACCTTGGCGAGAGTCTGGGCGTTAAAGTAGAAATCAACCCAAGAAAGACAAACACGGCACACTCATGGATTATGATGCACATTCGAAACAATATTTAAAACTGTGAAGTATAGTTGTAATATACTTGGCGAAGATTGTAAAATAGTTTTAGTAGGCGAATTAAAGATAGATTTCGATTCCAAAGATGGGTTTTATAAAATAAGGAAGAAAAATACTGCTCACTCATGAACAATGATACACTTTCCAACCTTATGGAATAAGTAAGAAAATAGGGACGGCGAATAAATTATGATACGCTTTTAATATATAGCACTTTGGTGCGTATTGAAAATTTGAAAGGGTTTCAGATTTTCTTCATTTTTTAAAAATTTTCTTTCTTTAAGTGCTGTTGCTTTGTTAAGAATTATGAGTATAGTCGAAAAATAATTTAAAATTTCAAAAAGAAACTACTTCTGTGAAGTCTTGCAAAATCTTCTTTCAACTTGGTTATATTGTTTAAAATCGTTTTTTTTTTCATTTTTCCCCTTTGAATTCATAAATAGAATGTGTTTATAAGTACGTAAAAACGAAATTTACAGACTTAATTACTTATCAACTTTCAAATCAGCATATGGAATTACTTTACGTCACAAAATAATTTCTTTTAAATTTATTTCTATAAAAATAACGCAACTGTAAATGGTATAAATATAGGATGAAAAAGAAATTGAGTGAGATATAAATATATTTCAGCAATTACTTCAGATTTACTTCGACAAGATTTTTAATAAAAGTATGAACTGGATGTAATTAGCAATATGTCAAGCATAAATCGCTGACGAAGCTACTTACATGAATAAAAGAACTTTTCGACTCAGTACGCCCTAGTAAAAGAAATTTATACAGAAGTAGAAAAATCTAAGAATCCCCGAGTACAATTGGTCAAGCGAAAAATTAAGGAAATCCAATGCAGTGAAGGGATCCCTTGAATTCTGCCCCCAGTAAAAGTTTGGGTTAATCATCTAATTCCGAGAGCCTGGTTTCTTTGCATTGTGCGACCAAAAAGTTTCTTACCTTTTGCTATTAAGAAGCGAATCTTTCTTTTCGAGACATAATTAAAGGTAGAAGATGTAATGAGATTTTTTTAATCCCACACGACAAGTTCAGTCGACGGAATCTATGTGTAACTATCGTAATCATTAATAATAATAAGATCATCAAGACGTTCCTACAATTTAATTTTCTTTCAGCTTATGCCTTTCATGAATGGCTAATTAACCCTTTA
>JAWZYV010002051.1:0-15744 GCA_038373885.1 Cheiracanthium punctorium
GGGAGTATTTGCTCACTCCTTATATTACATTATGCATTGCCACGTGACTTCTTTTTGACCAGATGCAGTGACCAAAAGGAGATGATTATGAAATTGATGAGAATGTTAATGTGAAGAACAAGCGTCAGTTATAAATGTGAATTAAAATTTATACATAACATACGAAACAGTAGTATTTATCTTTACGTAGGCTCCGAAATACATTAAGTTTCCTTTGGTCACTCCTTGTGATGAAGATCACATATTTAACAATGACTTTCATTTGTGTTTACTTTCTTAAATTTAATATATTTTAAATCAAGCATTTTCATTTAAATTCTCTTTCAAAATTTTGTATTACGCTTTTTGTACCACATGTGTAATTTCAATTAACTGATTATCTATCTATGCTTATTTTATTCTTTCACCCTTTTATCTGTGTGAATAATAACTCCGTTACATTTCTTTAGCTTTCACAGCTGTTAAGAAACATCTGTTTCTCATGAAGAACATCTACTTTTTATTTATATGCATCTATACCTAACGTCTTTCTACACGTACATCACTTTATTTCCTTTCATTACCATATATGGACATGGCCTCACATCAGTTAAAATACAGCTGCTATAATTTCCTTTCACACGGGTTTACTGTAATTTTGGCTGTCTTCATCCTCAATAATTTGGTGCCCAGCGCTTTGTTATGTCTTCTCATTATCTCTGTTGACTAGGAATATTCTGCGGTTTTTCGGCGTCTTTAATAATGAAAACATTAATGGCTCTTGTTTGGGCGTTCTTTTAATATGCCAAGTTTAACTGTCTCGCCAACATCCTGTCATTCTTCGGTTCAATTTGATTTACGATTAATCAGACCCCTTTTAACCATCATAGCTAACGGTCTCCCAGCCACCACCATCACGTAATCTTTTCTACGAAATCAAATAAAAGTTTTACTCCTCTACAATTTGTCTCTCTTATAACTGCTTCGCAAAGTGACGTTCACCTGGATTATTTATAAGACTACACAACGCTCTCAAATGTACCTCAACGCTTGTAAAAGTAAACCTTCAATAGTAATTTAAATCACCCCACTAAAATACTACAGCATACTCCTTAATTTTCTTGTTTTTATTTTAAAACATTTATTTATTTATTTATTTCATGTGTTTAATGTATTTTTTTTTCTGATGTAACGAGATCGTTTGTGCTCGCCGAAGCCATCGTTTTATTTTTTATTTTTTATTTTAATTTACTCTAATATAATTTTTTTTTTCATTTGCAAGATTATTCTCATTTTAAACGCATTTCAAACTTTTATAACGTGGTAATCCATCATAGCTTCTATAGGAAATAAGCCTAGAAAAGTAGAACTGAATTAGAACTTTTATTTACGCACTGTTTTCGTGTAAACTTTTAAATGTTTAGCAAGTTCATAGTATCGCCAAGGTGCTATTTCCTCTCTAACTTTTATTCTTGCAACGAAACTAGGCGAAATTACTTTCAGTATCGTAATTAAGATCCCCGTTTAAGATTTTATGAAAGAAACAAAATTATCTTGATGTGATTAAGCTTTTCCTGGATGTTAAATATTTTGCTGCATTTTTACATACTATGTAACTGTAATGCGATGCTAACATTAAAATTTTCAAACTGAAGCTATATAAAGCAATTGTTTAATGTACAAAAGTAATACACTTTTGATGCAACTAATACATAAAAATATTTAAAATCTGACAAGTAAGCTATGATGTTTAGCGTGTTCAAAGTTTTGTATTAACAAGTTTAATAAAGATATTCTCTAAGTTATTTCTTTATACTTTTCTACTTAATTTATTAATAAATAAAAGATTATGCTGATTTATAGCAAAATATGAAATATCACTTGATAAGGATTCATTTTTAAAATATCCCGTGAAAGGATTTAAGTAATTAGAATGAGTATAATTTCATAAATTAATTTGGAAAAATTACAACGCTGGTTCGAAATACCTGAAAAACTGTTTTCTATAATATAAAAACATTTTATAATATTAGAAATTTCTAAATTCTTATAAGAACAAAAAACTTACTATATTTACTTAATTTGACTTGTTATTGATAAAAAAGGGATTTCAAAAAATATGGTTTAAATTTTCAATTCATCATTTTTTTCTAGTACTTTATATTTAAAAAATATATAGAAACCATTTAAAAAAAATATATCTATGTAATATACTTATCTACGCTGAATTAGCGAAAAAAATAGCCAGAGTTTAAAGAAACGGTTATTTGTCTCCTGAAATAAGTTTTAAAAAAAAGTTAAAATTGCTTATGCAAGAAAATTTCTATAATAAAGCGAAATCCTGTAAATTTACGGTAAAAGTTTCTACCAAAGCTGTTATGTAGAAAAATTCAGTGCTTGCATTCAACTTTTATTTGAAGCTAAATATATTTGAAAGCATCTAAAAGTCATATTAAATATGGAGGATTTTGTAAAAACGTCTCACAACAAATAAATGAAGGGAAAACCACTTACAAGTAAAAGAAGTCTTACAACTGAATTTAATTTATCATAAACCTCACTGGCCTGATTTAGCTCCTGCTGAGTTTTGGTTGTATCGACATCTAAAAAATGATATTGAAAAGGCAAGATTTTGTAAAATTAGAGAAAATTATAGAGAATGCAAAGAAGCAGTTTTTAAGAAATTTCTAACCATCAGAGTTCGTGAGCCGTAGTATAGCTCCACATTTTTAATACTTCTTGTAAATAAAAGATATATATATATATATATCTATTTCACTGTTATGTACCTATTCTTCCTAACAATTGACATCCAAATCTCTGACCTACTACAGCATGAGCAAATCGTTTAGAAAATGCAAGTGACTGCAGCTTCAACGGAAAATTCATTTATTAGTCACTCACAAATTTAATTGCTTCATACGGGAGACTGAATATTAGGATTTCTCTATTTTTTCGGACTGAAAGACACAGGTGGCTCCGACAGGGACACACTTAGGGTTGGGAAAGCAAAATTAATATTTTCTTCGAAATAAGAAAACGCTTTTATTCAGAAAAGTCTGCTTACCTTAGACGTATGCATTATTTAATTTAAAATAGCTGGATTTGAGAAAAAATCCGATTTTTAATTAGGTAAATAGATCTCTAAAAAAAGTTTCCTTGAATATTTCTGCATATTATAATTAAAGATAGTAAATGAAGAATATATAATACTAGCTGAAGTACCCGTACTTCGCACGGGAATGAATGGACTTTTTGATATTAATATTTGTTGTGATTACTATTTATTGTAATAAAGAGATATAGCAAAATGGATATCGCGTTATATTGTGTTCAATAATCATGCATACTGAATTTCAAGGCAATCGTTTTTACGGTGCAGAAGGCGATGCGGCGTAGCACAATCTAGTGGCGAGTTTTAGCAAAACGGATGCGGCGAAAATATTCTTCGCATTCAGATATCGCTGTATACGAATTTTCATGACGATCGGCTGAATAGTCTTGAAGTTCATGTGTTCACGCGACATCTAGTGTCAAGTTATAGGAAAATGGATCGTGCCAAACTCTTCCCCGTGTTCAAATATCTATGTATACCTATTTTCATAGCGATTATTCGCACAGTCAAGAAGTGATACACTGCAGGGCCATCTAGTGGTTAATTAAAGTAATGATTTGCTACAGCGCCGTCATGTGGCAAGTTATAGCAAAATGGATAACGCCAAAATATTCTCATTGTTCAAATAGCTATGTATACTGATTTTCATAGCCACCGTTTGAATGGTCAAAAATTTGGCCTGCTGCAGCGTCATCTAGTGGCGAGTTAAAATAATAATGCATTGCAGTGCCATCTAGTGGTGAGTAACATCAAAAGTAACGCAGTTAGAATATATTCTTCGTGCTCAAATGTGTAAGTATAAAAAATTTTATGCCGATCAGTCGAACGGTATAGAAGTTGATTCGTTGCAGCGCTATTTAGCGGTAAGTTACAGCAAATGGATAGTGAAAAATATTCTCCGTGTTCTAATATTCGCGTGTACCAAATTTCATCGAAATTTGTTGGACGATATTCGCATAGCAAACGGCTAAACGGAATAGAATTCGACGTTCTGCTGCGCCACCTACTGATAAGTTAGAGGAAAACGGATAGCATAAAAACCTTCTCCATGATAAAAGACTTAGGTGAACCAAATTTCATGATGATCGGTGAAACGGTGCTGGAGTTTTTCAACCTCCTACACACATACCAACATTCATTTTTATCTATAACCAGTCTTATTATACGTATATACCAGTCTCAAGTAAAATCCAGTTTCAAATCTAAGCCTCGCCAAAGTGCCAGCATACGCCATTTTGCAAGAGTTTTTTCAGGGAATCATTCGAAGCATTGACTTAGCAGCAATCAAAATGGGAAATGGTTCGACCGCCAGGTATTTATTTGAAAAGTGGAATCCCTTAATACAGCCGCATTTTTTAAATTATCAACTATAACATGTTTTATTCATCGTTACCTCGATGTACTAAATGCGAAGATTTCAATTTTCTGAAATTTGGTGGATTTCCCCCAAGTTAAATCAATGTACTCAATTGGCGAGAATTCTGAAGCTACATCGCTTGAAATGCCCTAATAACTGCATTATTTCTGCACGGATAGTTAAAATTTAATGCTGTATTCTAAGAAAACCTATACACTTGTTTTCAAAAATGCTATTCCCTTAAGCTCTCAGTAAATTGAGCCAAAAAGCCTAAAACTGTGCAAACCGCTAGAACTCACACTCTAAAAATCGGCCTATCAGACATTTTATTTTTCGCCAAACTAAAAAAAATTACATATTAGTCTCGGATATCTTCGATCCTCATTGTTTTGCGTATAAAACATTTCATTCCTGCTCTCATTTCTTATGCGCACACGATATTATAATTAAAAAAAATAACCTAAAAAAATAAACTAAAAAAATCATTATTATTCTTTTATTTTTAATTTAAGAATTTAAAACATTTTATTCGGCAAAATCGCCACACATGTCAACCAAGATGCTTATTTCACACACTTTTTTCACTACAGGGGTTAATATTACGTAAAGCTTTCTGCGTGGAGAACATAAAAAATCTCTTAAATTCCGGGAACGGAAATTAAGGGAACCCTTCAGGAGGAAAACGTTTTTAAGTGGAGTTTCAAAGTTTTAAAGTGGACTATCATTTATTCTATATTATTTTACATATCTGTGTAAAATTTCAGGCTGACAGGTCCATTTTTGTGGAATTGTATCCTACCCAAATCAACAAATTGACAAACAGAATTTCATTTTTATTTATAAGATAACCTACGCTTGTTTTTAAAAATACCCTCTCATTAAATTGCACCAAGCGCTAGAATCATAGAAAATCTGACACACTTTCAGATTTTTAAATACGCACTAAAGTGCTATATATAAAAAGAGTTATAATCCATGGGTCTTCCCTATTTTCGTTCCTTCTTTCATTAAGTTGGAAAGTGTATCATTATTCATGAGTGTGATTAAACAAAATTAAAATTGATATTTCTAACATCCTTCTTTCTGGATGTAATACATTAGATGCAGAAAAGCTGCTCTGAAAAATGCACAATTCCGACTGAATGAAAATTTCAAAAACTTATACGCAGGTGTATTCATAACCCAAATAGCAGACGATTAAATTACGATAAATAGCGCCAAGCGTTAGAATCCTCCTCAAAATCGCGAGAATGCTGAAGATAGATCGCTTGAAATCCCTTAATAACTGCATTATTTTCGCAGGGATCATTAAAATTTAACGCTGTATTCTAATAAAACCTTTGTACTTGTTTTCAAAAATCCGTTTCCTTAAGCTCTCAGTAAATTCGCCAAGCCGGAAACTGTGCAAACCGCTAGAACTCACTTTCTCGGCATTTGAGCCATTTTATTTTTTCGCCAAACTAAAAAATTTTAACATATTAGCCTCGGAAATCTTCAATTCTTATTATTTTGAGTATAAAACATTTCATTCCTGCTCCGATTTCCCATGCACACGATATTATAATTAAAAAAAATATAACCTTACGAATATAAACTAACAAAAAAAAATCATTATTATTCTTTAATTTTTACTTTGAGAATTTAAAACATCTTATTCGGCAAAATCGCCACACATGGCAACCACGATCCTTATTTCACACTTTTTTCACTACAGGGGTTACAATTACGTAAAGCTTTTTGCGTGGAGAACATAAAAAATCTCTTAAATTCCGGGAACGGGTGGACTTTCAAAGTTTTAAAGTGGACTATGATTTATTCTATATTATTTTACATATCTGTGCAAAATTTCAGGCTGATAGGTCCATTTTTGTGGATTTGTATACAACTCAAATCCACAAACAAACAAATAAACAAACAAACAAACAAACAAACAGAATTTCATTTTTATTTATAAGATTATATAGTACTAAACACTATATTAAATTCTTGTTCTTTTTATTAGTCCAAATAATTATGAACATTAAAATACCTGCTCATAAATAAATATTATTTCTCTTAATGGCAGTTTCTTTTATTTAATTATTATTAAAAATTCAATGAAAATAAACTGATTAAATTTATAAAAATATTACCGTCGACAAAAATAGTATAAGCAGCATTTGCGATACTACAGGGCCTAACATCATAGATCTCATGGATTTTGTTTTTCGGAGAAGTATTTATATGATATTGTCTAAACGATCCTTAATCTTAAAATGTTGTCATTTGTACATTAAAGGAACTTTATTAAACAGTTTTCAAATGTATCTTGTTTGTGCAAAAACTAATGTGTGAAGTACTGGCAAAATATAGTATTTTATTCATTGCAAAATACATTCTGTATAAAAAATCTGTTTTTGTAAGAAAATAAAGAATCTATTAGTAAAGTAGTTAAGTTATTCTATAAAAATAACTTTACTACTACTACTACTTAAAAAAAACACGTTTTCAAAAACAACTTTAAAAAAAAACTTTTTTATTTTCCATCATAAATTTATATAAATTACTCTCTGCAACTCTATGAAATAAATTTCAATTTCTATTCAAATTCTCTTTTTTTTCCTATTTGCAGTGATTGGTTCCAACAAAATCATTAATATTGCACAAATAGTAAAGCATAACTCTTTTGTCACAGGAATCATTAGTCCCTAATGATAGATTAAGCAATCTTCTTTTAAATTGGGCAAACATTTTTTTAATTCAAATATTTCATTTAGCATTAAGATTTAATTACATTTTTTTTTCATTCTCGGAAAATTAATTGACTTAATCGCGAATACATGGCTTGCATTTAAAGTATAATAAATTGTTCATATTTTTAACTCCAAAACTTTACATTAAAATTGTAGTAAGCCTTGTTTTGTATCAAACTGCAAATGGCGGCACTTTTTCTGCTAATTAAAACGTTTCCTCGAATAGATATGCATAATTTAATAACACATGAAATATTTTCCTGATAGAGACATTTTCGCTCTAATGAGAAACTGAGTTTTTGACTTATTTAACTATTAAGAGTCAAACTAAGCATTGGTGTGGAAGATCAAGATGGACCAAGGCCTGCTCTGTCCGTCCGTGCCATCGAAACCATCAGCACCCAGGCAATAAAAACGCACTTTCGTTCTCGGACAGATTCCGGCAGCACCGACTCCATCCATCTCTCGCTCAAAGTCCGCAACGCGTGGCAGCAATCTCTCACAGTCCACAACGCGTAGCAGCAACCTCCCAAGGTCTATTACGCGTGGCAGCAACCTCCCAAATTCCACAACGCGTGACAGCATCCTCTCAATGTCCACAACGTGTGGAAAAATTCCATAAGGCTTGGGACATGTTTCTCCAGCCTCGACTGACTCTCTAAGGGGAGAAATAGTGTGGCGGCAAGAGATCATCTCCTCACACTAAACATCTCGCCCGATTGAAAGCCGAGGGAATGGATACTTTTTGTTCGGCTGGAAAACGCCGCAATCTGCCGCGCGGATTTCACGGGTTCAAAACCGGCTCCCGCCACCTGCTTCCCTTCACACTTGAAAGAAATTGACGCTTATATGAAAAAAAAATGAAGAAGAAATAATAACTTTATAAAATCACGTACATAAAATCATTTAATCCATTAGAGCGCGTTTCGGGTGAGGAATTTCGTCTTTCTTAAGCTGAAGTCCACACAGAGTAGTGGGGATTGAAAAAATTAAACGAAAACAAGGACGAAAAGTGAGTAGCAATACAACTCGCAGACTCCGGAGCACTGATCGTTTCGTTCCCCACCAAAGCAAATCTGTTGTCACACAGTCATAAAAAATTAAGGAAATGGATTGACAACCCTCTCCTTGCTTTTGTTTTTAACACTTTCCAACAAGGTTTAAACGTGTTTATGATTTCGGTTTGTCTGTCTGTCCATCTGTTCGCTCATCCGTGCACTAACTCCCGTAAATATGCATCGATTACTACGAAATCTATATATGTTACTTCTATGTACTGCACCGTGTACCCTGTTGAAAATGATGCATGTGGCATTTACAGTTCTTCGACAGGACAACTCAAAAGATTTCAAATACATTACGCTCTATGGGCAGTCGTTCTTTAAAGTTTATTTAAGAGATATTTAGCTATTTGAAATGAAGCAAAACTTATACATGTTATTAAGGATTACAAGATAAAGCTCTCCATCGAAAACAGTGTCTGTATCATTAATAGTTTTTCTACAGGAGAACTCAAAATAATTCCGATAGATTACGTTCAATGGCAGTTTAGAAACAGGCATCCATTTAAAGCACAAGACTATCTTACTAAGTAATATTAACTAACACTACTTGAAGTAATACTATGTAATACCACACACAAAAGTTGTGCTAAAAGTCTCCAAACTTGGCGACTTTTGAGATTAATAGCCAAGTACGGTGAGAAAAAAAAATCTTTCGAAACCCATCTTGTCGATATTTTCATTATTTGGCGGGAAGAAAAAATATACCAAGTGTGGTAACACCGAGGTATGAAGATTCCAATGGGAATCTTGTAAATTCATTACTCGCGCTCTAATTAACCGATTCAGTTCATTATGTTGTAGTTAGCTCCCAAGTATGTTTGGGCCTCATTTACTATTACGGTTACGATTATGAAGGTGAACCTTACACCTAGTTACGATAATCACCGACTCCCTGACTCTGTAACTGACCGTTTCGTATCACTACAAAGTAAATTACATAAAGAAAAGAAATAAATAAAATGCTTTTCCGTAAGTGATGAAATTCAAACAGTTGGTGCAGTTGGCTTGAAATATTTAATAATACGTTAACAAAAAAATTGTAAAAATTTGTAAAGATCTGAAAATCTGCCCATTTCCAGATTTCTCACAAATTCACGCAATTTGTATCTTCAGGAAACTACTTTACTATGGCATAAAAATTAGAAGCTGCCGTAACAGCGTCATATAGGCTTCAATTTCTGCAATCTACGAAAAAAGTTTTACTTTCAAACAACGTAATAATATGTAGAATTATTGAACTGATCGGCTTATTAAAAGTTCTAAAAACACTATATAATTCTGTTGCAGAACTCTCTGTTAACTCCTGGCTTCGTAGTTCGAAAGCCCAGTTGATATAGAAAGTCCTAGTAAAGAGTCCACTTGTCAGGATGCTGTACTTTTCACAAAAAATAAAACACTTCCACAAGCTAAATTCAGTGGAGATATACGAGGGAGAAAACTAACAGTCCCTCAAGACTCAGCAATGAAAAATTTACATACAGCACTTAAAAATAAAGCTTCAAGAACGCAAGGGAAAATGCCGCTTCAGTAGCACAATACAATTCATCGATCCACACTGAACTGGGAAGTTGTCATGCCGATATGTATAGATGTCGCAGAAGCTACAAGGCGCTTCTAGAATAATCTATCTCTCGAATAATCCACATAATGCAGGAATTTTGATTACGTCATAGAAGAGTAATATTAGGCTATTATGATTGTTAATGCATAAAAACTAACTTTACAAACCCTATTGGGGAAAACGTGCCAAATGACCAAAATGTCGCCAAGCTTGGCAAATTTTGACGAAACATCGCCAAATTTGGCGCCAAAGATAAGTCCTCAAAAGTGAAGTTACCGAAGGCCTAGCACCAATATTTCTCGAGATTTCTAGAAACACTATAGAAATCAAACGGATACCCAAACCTCCATAACTCCGGTTCTAGTTGACCGATTTCGATGCAACAAAAAGCAAAATTTAACTATTTGAAGCGTAGAATACGAATTTCAAACAATTTTAAAACCCAAAATAGCGAGATGCATTGAAAGTTCATAACAATACCCTATTATCTCTGGTGCTCCGAGATGCTTTTATGCATAGTTAACCCTCTCTTCCTTTATATCTTCCACTGGATTTGAGGCATCATTAAAGGAAGTTCCTGGTTTGTTCTTATTTTTATCAACGCAGCTCCAGGAATAATCACTGAAATTTATGATGAATTTGGCAGTGAAATGTTTCATTATAATTTGCTAGCCGTAAATTTGGCACTTCTAGTAAAACTGACTAAGAAAACAGTTGCTAAAACGGTTAGTATACGGTATAAGGTGTAACTTTAAAGACCTTTTCTTCATATTTTGTACTAATAATTCTTAATACTTCTGTGTAAAACTTATCGTTCGTTATTCGGTAGACTCCAAAAATGTTTCTGATCCAGGCACCTTCTGTTTGCTATCATATTTCTCCTCTCAGTCTCCTTGGAAATATTTTAATTACTAAATACATAATGATAGCAGCATTTAAATCCAAATGAATTTTAAATAGTACCAAGGAAATTCTGTTTCATTTTGCCTAATTTAAATTTTTATAAACAGCGATATAACTTATTTATGGCAAATTTTAACAGTAAATTTATGCATTCAAAATCACTTTATCCTTCTTCTTCATAACTATTTAAATTATAATATTCAGTTAATATAAATAAAAACTGTTGGCATAAAGAAGTATTTAAAATGTCAATAATCTCTCATTGTTGTTTTAAACATTACGGAGAAAATGTCATGCATTATTTCAAACAGATCTCTCCTAATGGATAGCCCTACCTGCCTTTTATTTGTAAATATCCCAAAACTCACCGGCAGACTTATTTTTAAAAAATAATTGATGCACTATTACAAACTTTTTCAGTGTTAATTAACACATATTTTCTACTTAATAAGCCGTGAAAAATGATCGTTTACTTTCAAAATCTTCTTGCCTGATTAATTGAAATGTTGGAGAGAATGTTGAAAACTGACTGCATTGCATATAACGAACCATTTTTCAAAATAAATTTCCTTTTTTGAGCAACTTTTACTTGTTTAAAATCTACTTCTCGTAAACATGAATCATGCACAGATTTTTATTTATTTATTTATTTTTCGACTTGTTCATCATAGTATCAAAATAAAATATCATGATACTTTATACAGGGGGATTCTAAATTATTTTTACTAAATTTAAGGGGAGAAAGGGTATATAATGAGGAATCAGAATCACATAGGAATGTGGGGTCGGAAACGCCCTATTCATGTAACTGTTAATAATCACTTTGAGACGGCTGTAACAACAGTGAGCTTTCCGATCACTGTTTTTCAAAAAACTAACGCAGTTTTCTCAAACATGTAACTAAAATTTATAATTTAAAAATTCTATTTTATTTTATGCATCTAACTTTTGGAGACAAGCCCATTGCCTGTTAAATTTGCTTAAGAAATTTGATAAACACTTCAATACATTTCATCAAGTGATTAACCCATTTGTGCCTGTATATTTTTGCGACTTTCTTCGATTTTTACTGATAACAGAAATAATAGATAAATTTCTGATGTCAACTTCTTGAATAAGGCATGATTTCTTTTAAAATCATTATGCATAAAATCGAAATATCTACATCCTACTTGGTCATGTTAAAATATTTTGTAGAGTTGAGGATCAATACTCATGAATAAAGGCTAGGAAAAATAAATAACGTTTTCGACTAATAGCGAAAATGCCGTCCCAAAAAAGGGACACTAGGCATAAATGGGTTAATACCAGGTAAGTGAAAACGGCGTTTATGACTCCACATTGCTAGGTGATTCTGATTCCTGATTATCTGTCCTATCTCCCTTAAATTTTGTAAATGAATGTATTAGTTTTAGTTGTAGAATCTATTAGTTGTAATATTTTTTAACTCGTCTTAGTTTTAGTTTCTTTCTTTTATTAAATTATGTAAACAAGCAATACGAAAATCCGAAACAAAACTTTAATATTTTGAAATCCATAAACAAAAAATGTAAATTCATTTTAGTTAACACGAGGTCTTTTTTTATTCTGGTTGTTTTGTAAATTGCTTCAGGAAAAAAATATCATGCTTATTTATTCACGATTATTTAATTTGTTTAGTTTTCCATAGGTATGTAACGAATTTGTGCCCTGATTTTTGCAATTTACATTTTTTTTTCAAGTGAACTACATTGAATGTTTAAAGAAGACAAAAATAAATATTAGAAGTAAAAGGGAAATTTTTAAATCAATTTCTTCTTTTATAGAAAGAGGTAATTTCATGTCCATCCATAAAAAAATTGTGTTTTTGCCTTAAATAAACTTGTTGTTTTGCATTAAGATAAGTTGGATTTAAGTGGGACACCAGTTAAAGTCAAATATATTCACGGCCGTATCAAGTACATAGTATTTATGACACAAATGCATCAATGATATTGTATGAGGTCACCATAATTCCAAAACATTAAGTCTTTAAGAATTTTATTGTGTCACGAAATTCTTAAATATCCAATTTATTCCATTTACAACGTTTGTAATCGACGATTTGTTTATACTACCCGTTTCCAAACTATCTCAGGAATTTCGAATTACAGATCAAGATTACAGAAGACAGAACGGGAAAATACCACATTCCTGGAGTAAAATGTTGGTTTACAAAATAAATAATCATATGTTACTAACTGTTTATTTTTTAATTCATATCATGCAGAAGAAAAACGCTTTGATTCACTGCATCATAACAACGTATGCAGAAAAAGTAATTTTACAGGCAAGTGAATCATCATGTTCATCGAATGAAATCAATGGATAAATAAATGTGCTTAGAAAATTACGTATGGTTATACATTGTAAAACTGCTTTTATTGAGCAAAAAAGTAATTACTTATAAATGTATATATTTAATCATATTGAAAAACAGTGTACAAAAATAATAATATGTTAATCATTAATTAAAAAATGATTTATAATTATGACAACTTGCTTTCAAACCATTTGTTAAAAAAAATTACAAGCTTTTGACAGAAAAATAAGTTTTACTAGAAGTAATAATTATTTTAGGAAATTTTTTCAAAGGCTACTTAATTGATAAAAAATTGAGCAATGATTATTAACCTTTAAATTGTTTTTCGGGCATTGGGACTAAAATATCACAATGACGAGATCTAGATTTAGTCATACTTTTAAATAATGAACAAGAACACCTAGATTTCATATCCTTTCTTAAATATCTTAGTCTTTTCACATTTTACTAATTTTATTAATCTGCAGACTGAAAAACTAGTTTTACAGAAAAAGAAAGTAATTTTCATTAAACATCACCAATTAATATTAAGATAACCGGAAGGAGTTATTCAATATATATATATATATATATATATATATAATTATTCTCTGGAACTAAAATCAAAAATTTTTAGATACCCAGATTTAATCAGGATGCAATAAATTGTGCTAGAAGAGAACAACATTTTAAAAATAACCCATTGCAATAATAATATTTTTTCAATACAAACTTTCTTTAGATTCTTTTTCTTTGGAGGTTTCAAATTTCGTATCACTTTCCACGTTTGAAAGAACCTGTGCAAATTTCAAAAAGTAGAGTGACATTTTGCACGTACATGAAGAGGACAGAAAGTAAAATTAAATTAGACATATTTTGACTTTTTGAACTTTTGTGTTAAAATGTACGCGGATTCCATCGAGAATATTAGCTAAAATTTTAAATACAATCCCGCATTTTTTTGAGATACTCTTATTAATTTATAAGAAAAAATATTTTTTAAATCTAAAAACTGACATAAAGTATTAAGTTTTTATCTACGACTTATTAAGTACTTTCTTTAGATTGGACAATTGAAAAGGCTCATTAAACTCATAATACGTTACATGATGCCTACCTAGAAAAAAAAATACTTTCTTATGAAATCTAAAAATATAAAATTGCAAAACCTTTTCAATATTTCATAGTCAACAAATAAGTGTTTTCAAGATAAAAAAGGAAACTATTTATTTATCATGAAAGGTTCTCTTTTGTTTTGCTAGAAATGTTTTTGAAAATCTGCTAGTTGGGCGGTAAACCCTGAAAGAAGATCTTTTCTATGTCTTTTGACTGTAGCAAAAAATAAAGGTCAGCATTTAGCTCCCATTTAATAGATTAAATCGTCCTATCAAAATCGGGATCTGGGAAGACGCCCACTAAGTGAAGACTCTATTGTACATATTTTTAGTCTTACGCGTATAAAATGGAAGTAACAAAGGTTCCTTGTGAAAGTGCAAAAACACCTCAGAAATGAAAAACAGAGAAATTCTGAATTCATAATCTACTCATTTAAAAATTGTTGACCATCCACAGTACTAAGGAATATCGTTATTGTATTAGTGCAATCTAACATACTGAATGAAATTGAAATCTTTCTCTGCGCAAACGAATGTCATTAAACAAAAAGTTTGCAAGCTCTTTTGCGAACTAGATATTGTCACTGCATTTAAAGAGTACATTTTGTAGACAATTGCCTTTCAGCCCATTGTTTGAGGAGCTGAATGTTTCATTACGCGATTAATATTTACGTTGTTTTCAGGGGAGCATGTGCAGATAAGGCGGTGCACTTAAAATCCCCAAGTTTATGGGGCGGGCAGACTCCGCGGAGATATATCCAAAACAGTTAGAGCTTGTGTTGTGTTTGCATTGAATTTTTGGAAACCAAAACCTCTTTATGTTTATTTTGTACATTCAGATGGGATATATATATTTTCTCAGCTATGCCTTGTTTAGATTAGCTTAGATGTGCCATTCGCTAGTTTAGTAGGGAACATGCAGGGGATAGTTAAACATTGTTTTTCATAAAGGTATAGAGAGACGTTCTTCCTGGTAATATTGTGCCCGTTAAGTTTTGTGAGTATTTCCTTAACCATTTTTATCTTTCTAAATGTTTCTAAATTTTTGCTCTTATCCTAAAACTAATGGGCCGGGTCACCGCTCCCCATCTGGAGCGCCTTGAGACCGTTTAACGAGTGCACCGAGAAGTTGGTCATTTCATTATCGGGGTGCCTACTTTAGACAGAGACTCAACGTTTATTGCCCCTATGAGTTATTTCCCGCTAATATTGAGACCAATTCCATATGAGAGGAACGTATAGTCGTCTGAGATCGGCACAGTCCAGAGGTTATCGTTTTGAGCATGCAAGATATTTTATACCGAGAACATACTTTTATGTATACCAGTTTTTTCCCCTATCTACCGCACACGGGTTTCCAACATACAGGACCCAGCTTGAGAGATAGCTCTTTTCACCCTCCCCATTCAATGTCCCCATGTGTAGGACAGTGCATTATAATAGCTCAGTGGTAAAAAACTGAATGATTTAAATAGCAACAGTTTAAATAATGATTTAAATAGCAACAGTTTAAATAATGATTTAAATAGCTTTTAAGAGGCACATATGCCCGAAAAAAACTTTTAATATTTATAAAAGACAACTTATCACTCACAGTG
>JAWZYV010002052.1:0-15612 GCA_038373885.1 Cheiracanthium punctorium
TGAGTCCCCGTGTAAAAGAATTATTTGTGAAATATGCATTAAGGTAGCCTATAAAATGCAGGTATGGTGTACCTTTCTATTAGGGGAGAAAGTTTTAGAACTTGTATAGTACTTACAGGGATGTACATAGAACGCAATGTATTAGAATTATTTTGAGCGTACCTGTCAAAGAACTATTTATGCTATATCCATAAAAGGTAGACTGCATAATAATCCAGGGCGTAAGCTATTTTCACTCCAAATTTTACGCAAATCCGTTCGACTGTTTTTGCGTGATTGAGTCAAAAACACTCAAACACACAAAAATGCGAACTTTTACATTTATCATATTAGTAGAATAACTTTCAATAAAAAGACATAATTTTTTTTAATCAATGCTATAAAATACGGTATAATAATGCTTTTTAAAAATGCGGCTATAATATACTTTGGAACAATAGAATATACCTTTATTAAAAATCGCTTTTAACAAAGGGGCGTAACCGTTAGATTCAATTAAAATATGTACGGTATAACAATGCTCTTTAAGAATGTGTGTCAATAATATACGTTAAAACAGTGCACTAAACCTTAATTAAAAATGACTTTCAACAAAGGGACGTTAATTGGCTGAAATAATGCAAAAATACACGGTATAACAATGCTCTTTAAAAACGTGCGTCAATAATATGCTTTGAAACTGTGGACTGAACCTTTATTTAAAATGACTTTCAACAAAGGGGCGTAGTTGTTGGAAATAAAGCAAAAATACACGATAAAACAATGCTCTTTAAAAATGTGCGTCAATAATATTGTTACGAATTTTTGGGGCAACCCGCTGCTCTGGGGCTTGAAATGGTTTAAAATTCGTATCTTACGTTTCAAATAGATAAATTTTGCTTTTTGTTGCATCAAAATCGGTCAATTAGAACACGAGATACGGAGGTTTCGGTTTTCCATTGTTTTTCAGTGGAGGTTCTAGAAATCTCGAGAAATATTAGTCCTAGGGCTTCGATCTCTTAACATTTGAGGACTTGTTTTTGGCGCCAAATTTGGCGATATTTCGCCAAAAGTCGCCGAGCTTGCCGACTTTTGGTCATTTCGCGCGATTTTCCCAATGGGGCCTGGAAGTTTTTTTTCCTGCATTCTGCAGGTTTTCAAGTTTTTTTTCCTTGTCTTCAAGTTTTTTTTTCCTTCATTTGGTCGCGCCAAATGACCAAAAGTCACCAAGCTAGGCGACTTTCACTGAATTTTTGCAAGTGAAAGTGTTCTATTTTGTGTGAGAAATACAGCATTTGTGAGAGCTTCTGATCTAAGCGAACTGTTAAAAGCACATTACTGTTTAATTGTGCTTGTGAATTTTGTACAGCTGATTGTTCCACGACGTTCTAGAAGTAATAAAGTTGTATTCCATCCTGACCAGTGGACTTTTTACCAGAACATTCTACACCAACTGGACTTTAGAACGACGAACCCCGAAAACAAGCAGAGTAGTTCTGCAACAATATGCTTTGAAAGAGCGTACTAAACCTTTACTTAAAATTACCTTCAACAAAGAGGCGTAATTGTTGGAAATAAGGCAAAAATACAGGATATAACAATGCTCTTTAAAAATGTGTGTCAATAATATACTTTGAAACAGTGGACTAAACCTTTATTTAAATGACTTTTAACAAAGGTTAGTAATCGTTGGAAATAAGGCAAAAATACTCGGTATAACAATGCTCTTTAAAAATGTGTGTCAATAATATACTTTAAAACAACGGACTGAACCTTTATTTAAAATGGATTTCAACAAAGGGACGTAATTGTTGGTAACAATGCAAAAATACAGGATATAACAATGTACAAGAGTAAACTAAACCTTTATTTAAAATGACTTTCAACAAAGAGGCGTAACTGTTGAAAGAAAGGCAAAAATACAGGATATAACAATGCTCTTTAAAAATGAGTGTCAATAATATACGTTGAAAGAGTGGACTAAACCTTTATTTAAATGACTTTCAACAAAGGGGCGTAATTGTTGGAAAGGCAAAAATACACGATACAGCAATGCTCTTTAAAAATGTGTGTCAATAATATAATTTGACACAGTGCACTAAACATTTATTAAACCGTGTACATGCGGTGTACGTGCACGTTAAATCCGTGGTTCCGAAAGTCCTCTCTGTGGTCGCTAGCAGTTTCCGAGGGGTGCCAATATTCAGAAGTCCCCCACCTTCTGATGAGGTTCCAAATTGTGGCGGGAAATTCCGGGAAGGATGTATATGTAGCTCTAAGCGACACATTCAGTGACGCGAGCTGTCCTCTCCTGGCAAATAAGTAAATAAACATTTATTAAAAATGACTTTCAATGAAGGAACGTAATTGTTGGAAATAAGGCAAAAATACACGATATAACAATGCTCTTTAAAAATGTGCGTCAATAATATGCTTTGAAACAGTGTACTAAACCTTTATTTAAAATGACTTTCGACAAAGGGGCGTAATTGTTGGAAATAAGGCAAAAATACTCAGTATAACAATGCCCTTTAAAAATGTGTGTCAATAATATACTTTGAAACAGTGGACTAAACCTTTATTTAAAATATCTTTGAACAAAGGGACGTAATTGTTGGAAATAATGCAAAAATACCGGATATAACAATGCTCTTGAAAAATGTGTGTCAATAATATAGGTTAAAACAGTGGACTAAACATTTATTAAAAATGACTTTCAACGGATGTTAATTGTTGGAAATAATGCAGAAATGCACGGTATAACAATGCTCTTTAAGAAAGTTTGTCAATAATATGCTTTGAAACAGTGGACTAAACCTTTATTTAAAATGACTTTCAACAAAGAGGCGTAATTGTTCAAAAAAAGGCAAAAATACAGGATATAACAGTGCTCTTTAAAAATGTGTGTCAATAATATACTTTGAAACAGTGGACTGAACTTTTATTTAAAAGGACTTTCAACAAAGGGGCTTTCATTGTTGGAAATAATGCAGAAATACACGGTATAGCAATGCTGTTTATAATGTGTGTCAATAATGGACATAGAATCAAAGGGTTGTATTAAAAATGCCTTTGAACAAAGGGACATTATCGTTAGACTTAAGGCAAAAATATACCGTATAACTATGCTTTTTAAAAAATCCGTCAATAATATATTTCTAAATAATGGGCTAAATTTTTAAAGAATAAAATTAAACAAATGGAAGTAATTGTTTCCAATATATGTAAAAGTATAGGTTAAAATGCTTATACACTGGATCAGCTTATAGAAAACCTTTCATGTATTAGCATAAATAGTTCTACAAGGACACTCAAAACAATTCTAATTCATTACGTTCTCTGTAACCACCGAACTGAATCTGAAATTTTTTTTTACTGATACAGAGTTATACTACTCCTAGTAATATGAGCACCTTTCATACATATTGTTAGGAATTTTCGGGGAAACCTGCTGTTCTGGGGCTTAAAATAGTTCAAAATTAGTATTTTACGCGTCCAATAGTTAAATTTTGCTTTTTGTTGCATCAAAATCGGTCAACAACAACCGGAGATACGGAGGTTTCGCTTTCCCCATTGTTTTTCTATGGGTTTCTAGAAATCTCGAGAAATATGGGTCCTAGTGCTTCGACCTCTTCACTTTTGGGGACTTATTTTTGGCGCCAAATGTGGCGCTATTTCGCCAAAAGTCGCCAAGCTACGCGACGTTTTGGTTATTTGGCGCGATTTTCCTAATGGGGCCTGAAAGTTGGTTTTTCCGCATTAAAAACTCATAATAACCTAACATTTCTCTTCTATGACGTAATCAACATTCCCGCTTTATGTGGAATCCTCGAGAAATAGACTTTTCTCGAAGATTCTTGTACTGCGTCGGGTATAAATATAAGCGTGTTTCTGAAGCCCAGTTCGGTGTTAATCAAGCTTTGAGAGAGTGAGTACGCTTGCTTTGATCTGTGAAAGAAGCGGTATTTCGCGCTGTTTATGAAGCTTTGAATTTAAGTGCTGTGTGCAAATTCTTGATTGCTGTGTCTTGAGAGACTGTTAGTGTTATCTATCGTATATTTTCACTGAATTTTTGCCAGTGAAAGTGTTTTATTTTGTGTGAGAAATACAGCATTTGTGAGAGCTTCTGATCTAAGCGGACTGTTAAAAGCACATTGCTGTTTAATTGCGCTTGTGAATTTTGTACAGCTGATTGTTCAACGAAGTTCTAGAAGCAATAAAGGTGTTCCATCCTGACCAGTGGACTTTTTACTAGAACTTTCTACACCAACTAGACTTTAGAACGACGTAGCCCGGAAACAAGCAGAGTATTTCGGCAACATATATAACAATTTTACAGGGGCTCTCATAAGAAATACATAAAATTGGCATAATTGTAACCATTGACCAGATTCTAAAAAAATTTCTCAGGTAGAAAGCTGCACTATTCCTGAGTATCATAAGCTAAAGTTCATGCATATAGCATAAATATTTCTTTTACAGGAATTGTCAAAATAATTTAAATGCAATACCCTCTATGGGTATCTCTCTAACTACTGAACCGATTCACAAACTTTTCTCACCAATAAAAAGCTACACTATTCCAGAAAATTATACACTGCCTTCCATGCAGGTATATGTAACTATATATACATAATTTTTTTTCAGAGACACTCATAAGAATTATATTACGCTCTGTAGCCATCTGTGTAGCTACAGAACTGATTCTTAAACTTTTTTTACTAATAGAAAGATACAATATTCTTGATTATTATAGGCTGCATTCAATGTATGCAGCGTAAATAATTCTTTTACAGGGACACTCAAAATAATTATTATACATTTACACTCTATGGTTATCTCTCTAACTACTGAACCATTTCTAAAACTTTTCTCACCTATAGAAAGCCACTGAGTATTTTAGACTACCTTTTTATGAATATATCACAAATAATTCTTTTAGAAGGGCAGGCAAGTATTGCATTATGCTGTGTGGGTATCTCTGTAACTAGAGAACCGAATCGAAAACTTTTTTCGATAATATAAAGCTTCTATTTCGGAGTATTAAAGGCTAAGTTTCATGGATATAGTTTAGATAGTTCTTTTACAGGGACACAAATAATTGTAATGCATTGTAAGGCATTACAAATAATTGTAATGCATTAAGCTGTATGGGTATTTCTTTAACTTTTGAAACGATTCTAAAAGTATTTTCACTGATAGAAAGCTACATTAGTTCGGAGTATTATGGCTACCTTTCATGGATGTATCACAAATAGGTCTTTTACAGTGATACCAGTTCGATTTACATTACGATCTCTGGAATTAATGAACCGATTGTAAAATTTTTTACTTCCTTGTACGGAGTATAAGGAGGTAATGTGATCCCGAATAATTTCGAGGACCCAATTTCGACGAAAAAACCGATTTTGACTACCGCTAAATTTAATTTTAAGAATTTTTTCGATGCATCTCATCGTAAGCTAGCATGCAGGATCATATAGATGCGTCTGCAACCCATTTTGACCAACGATGAGTCTACTTTGACGAGTTTTTCTATGCCATCTGTACGAACGTATGCATGTAACTCGCATATCCCAAAAACTAGTGGTCGTAGAATGATGAAATTTTGTATTTAGGATTGTTGTAATATCTAACTGTGCATCTCTTTTTTGATTGCAATCCACTGGGTAATTTATTTACAGAGTCTGCCAAATGACTTAAAATACATTAAGGCGCATGGATACATTCAATTCATTGAAAGTCTGTGTGGTCAATGACTACTTTGGCTATCCCCAAAATCTCGCAAACTATCTCAAGCTTGTCGGCTTTTGGTGAAATATCGCCAAATTAAATGTCAGAAGGAAATCTTTCAAATTGAACCCAGCTTGGCGATATCGGAAATATTTGGGTAGAATTCGCTAAACCTTACTATTACTGCAGTATTTTATCTCTTTCAAACAAAATAAATTTAGATGAAGTGGGCCGAAAATATTTTTGATTTAATAGACGTACAAGGAAGTCATGTGTTGTCCACACGAGATTTTTTCACTGACGGAAAGCTACACTATTCCTGAGTAACATAAACTAAAATTGATGGCATATATCATAAATAATTCCTTTACAAGGACACTCATATAAATTACACTGCGATCTGCGTGTATATCTAACTACACAATCGATCCTAAAATTTTTGTCACACAATACTATTCCTGATAGAAAGCTGCACTATTCCTGAGTATTATAGGCAATCTTCCCTGCATATAACACAAATAGTTCTTTAACGGGGACACTCAAAATCCATCCCCGGATTTTGAGTGTCCCCGGTATTTGTAATTTATATACAGGGTGTCCAGCCTTAATGTGACCCAATAGCTAATTCCCGAACCGTTCGGTTTAGATATGCACTTCCAATTTGAAAAATGTTTTTAAAAAGGTAAAGAATGTTTTTACGTGCTTTTCGAACCAAAAAACTCATTTAGAAAAAAATTACAAAAATTAAATTTTTATACGGTCCCCAGGTCCTATCACTTATATTTAGGAAAAGATGCAGTACACAAAAACAAAGTAAACACAAAAAGTTTCATTTTATTACGATAAAAACTGACCAAGTTATGGAACTTTGAAAATCATACATTTCATCCATTTTCTCGGCCAATTTCAAGAAGCTGGTAAGGGACCGTCTCCAAAGTGAAATTAATTGGAACTCTGCCAGGAAACTTTCGCTCTTGCACGTCACTCTTATGTAAATCGTTTTTAAATTTAAAAGTACATACATTACGTTAATATTACAATAATTGAGTACTTAAGAAATAAAATTTATTCTGTGTACGTGTAAAACATAGATAAAATAAAATATTTTGGATGAAGAAAACTTTTCAAAAACAGTTCCAAAAAAATAGACTTATTTGCCTGCGGCTTCAGACTGATTTGCTGCGGTACTGATCATGGCGAACGTTAAAAGTCTGTTGTGTAGTCGCTTGCAATTGCATACAGTCGTATTCTAATATTACGAATTCTAGTACGGGAGAACGAGATGTATACAAATGAAGAATACTGCGAAATGGTACTGTTGTATGGGCAGTGTAATCGAAATAAGAGAGAGGCGGCAAGACTTTATGCCATTAAATTTCCTAGTCGAAGGCATCCATCTTATTGTACAATTGCCCGTGCTGTTCAACGCTTGTATAGAACTGGGAGTTGTCATAGACGTATTCCCTTTTCTCGTGCCACACCTTCAAGCTTGCGGATACCCGCTGAGGATGTTCTAGGATATGCCCTGGCTCATCCTGAAAGTAGTGTCCAGGATATTAGCAAGGCTTGTTCCTACTCAAAATCGACGGTATGGAACATATTACATACGTACGGTGCATATCCTTATCGTCCAGTCCTGGCGCAGGAACAAATGCCTGGAGACCAGAAGCGTCGTTTTGATTTTTGCAATTTCGTGTTAAACACACTGGATGAAAATCCAGATTTTTTGAATGAAGTTTTGTGGTCGGATGAATCGCAGTTCTCGAGGCAAGGCACTATTAATACACTGAATACGCATTATTGGTCCCTCGAAAATCCACATCTAATACGACCGAATCGCCACGAACCGAATCGTGCGTTGGTCGGTGAATGTGTGGTGCGGAATATGGAAGAGCACCTTAATTGGCCCAATTTTTTTCGATGGACCTTTAACATCAGAATCATACACGGAAATTTTATCTGGACCATTAGCCGATTTTTTAGAAGATGAAGTTTCCTTACGGGATTTGTCACGCATGTAGTACCAGTATGTGGCATGTGGTGCGGGTGCATGATGGTGCACCCGCACACAAATCTGCGCAACCATGTACATTTTTGGCGCAGACATTTGACACTCGAATAATCGGCTACGGAAGTCAACAGGAGTGGCCCCCGCGATCACCCGACCTAAGTCCTCTGGATTTCTTTCTCTGGGGCTTCCTGAAAAGCAACGTGCACGAACGTGAATCCACGAGTAAATCCGATTTACTCAATCGAATCAGCATGGCATGCAGGTCTGTGATACCAACTATGTTGCAGAAGCTACAGGCGGAGTTTCTGACGCAGGTTCGGTACTGCATTTCTGCGGAAGGCAGTCATTTTGAACATTATTTAAGTTAATTTGGTCATTCTGGTATAATAAAGCCCCTGATTCATGATTGGCGCATGATTCCACATTATGCTATAATTTGAACGACAAATCCTGTATTCCTTTGCTGCTATTTGTTAAAACAAGCTGTTTTAAACTTTTCGGTACAAGTTGTATTTCCTTAATTTAACTTTTATTGTTTGCCATATAGCAATACAAATTGTCAATCTATGATGTTTATGCTTTAATATTAATGATGATTAATGTTTATGTTTTAACATTAGTCAGTCTGAAGCCGCAGGCAAATAAGTCTATTTTTTTGGAACTGCTTTTGAAAAGTTTTCTTCGTCCAAAATATTTTATTTATCTATGTTTTACACGTACACAGAATAAATTTTATTTCTTAAGTACTCAATTATTGTAATATTAACGTAATGTATGTACTTTTAAATTTAAAAAGCGATTTACATAAGAGTGACGTGCAAGAGCGAATGTTTCCTGGCAGAGTTCCAATTAATTTCACTTTGGAGACGGTCCCTTACTAGCTTCTTGAAATTGGCCGAGAAAATGGATGAAATGTGTGATTTTCAAAGCTCCATAACTTGGTCAGTTTTTATCGTAAGAAAATGAAACTTTTTGTGTTTACTTTGTTTTTGTGTACTGCATCTTTTCCTAAATATAAGTGATAGGACCTGGGGACCGTATAAAAATTTAATTTTTGTAATTTTTTTCTAAATGGGTTTTTTGGTTCGAAAAGCACGTAAAAACATTCTTTACCTTTTTTAAAACATTTTTCAAATTGGAAGTGCATATCTAAACCGAACGGTTCGGGAATTAGCTATTGGGTCACGTTAAGGCTGGACACCCTGTATATCATATAAATTACACTGCGATCTGCGTGTATATCTAACTACACAATCGATCCTAAAATTTTTGTCACACAATACTATTCCTAATAGAAAGCTGCACTATTCCTGAGTATTATAGGCTATCTTCCCTGCATATAACACAAATAGTTCTTTAACGGGGACACTAAAATCATTCTAATACATAACGCTAGACGGGCATCTCAGTAAATCCTGAAACGATTCTAAAAATATTCTCATCAGCAGGCAGAAGCAAACTGAAACTTAATTAGGACAATGTCCTGTCCTTTTATAGGTGTCGCAGAAGCTAGGAGAAATTTCTCGAAGGATCCCCATAAAGAGCCAATTTTGAGTACGTCATAGAAATGCAGTTGAATCGCTAGGCTATTACGTAATATTAATCCAAGAAAACAGACTTTAACTTTTAAACAAACTTACTTTAAGAAAAGATACTTTTCAACAAACTTTTACCCATTGGAAAAATAACGCTAAATGTCCGAAATGTGGCCGAGATTGGCGACTTTTCGACGAGCGCGCCGCAAGAAAGTTCGCGCGTAAGAAAGTTCAGAAGTAGCAGTATAAAATGTGCTTGGCACTTTGTGACAGCTTGACGTACTTCGTCGCGGGAGTTTACGAACACAATAGTTTTCCATGACTTTGAGATTGTCTGGCGGGGGTTTGCCACGATGGAAAAGTGTCTGGCAAGGGATAAAGTGATTTCTAGGACTGCGAAGAAGAACATATAAAAAAAATCAAGCTTTATGAAATGACGAAATTTTCGGCAATTTTATACACCTTTGCCACCTGTTACCTGCCAAAGCCACGATCATCCAAACTTTATAGTGGCCGATTGTTCCTACCTCTGTTGGGGGGTATGCGCAGAGAAAGTTTCAGCTTTTATACTATGACGAAGGTCTGGCGGTCACTGGCTCTTAAACTATGAGTAACATAGCTAAAATTCATGCATGTATCACAAATAATTGTCTTACAGGGACACTCATATGATTTACATAGCGATCTATCTGTACGTCTGTAACTACGGAATCAATTCTAAAAATTTTTTCACGCTACACTATTCCTGATAGGAAGCGACACTATTCCTGAGTATTATAGGTTATCTTTCATGTATATAGCACAAAAAGTTCTTTTAGAGGGGCACTTAAAATTATTCTAATGCATTATGCTCTACGGGCGTCCCAGTAACTACTGAAATGATTCTAAAACTTTTTCACTGATAGAAAACTGCATTATTCCTGCGTAATATATGCTACCTTTCATACATATATCACAGTATTTTTACAGGGTAACTCATAAGAATTACATTACGTTCCATGGGCACCTCTGAAATTACTGAGCTGTTTCTACAACTTTTTTCACTGATGGAAATCTACACTATTCCTGAGTAGTACAGGCTACTTTTAATGCATAGTGCATAAATAGCTGTTTTACAGGGAGACTCATAGAATTACATTACGTTCTAAGGGTATCTCGTTAACTATTGAACCGATATGAAAACTTTCTTCACTGATAGAAAGCTGCTCTATTCCTGAGTATTATAGGCTAATTTTCATCCATATAACATAAATATAGCTCTTTTCCAGGGACACTTAAAATAATTCTAATACATCATTCTCTATACATATCTCTGCAACTACTAAACGGGTTCTTAAACTTTTTCACCGATTGAAAGCTGCACTGTTTCAGAGTATTATAGGCTACCTTTTATGCATACATCATAAATAGTTCTTTTACAGGGACACTCATAAGAACTACATTAAGCTCCATTTGTATCTCTGTAATGACAGAACTGATTCTAAAACATTTTTGCTGCCAAAAAGGTACACTATTCTTGAGTAATATAGGCTACCTTTCTAGCACATATCCAGACTTGCCAACCTGGGAAAATCAAAATGTGTAAAACAGCGCGCGAACAGAAATTTCGACACTTTTTGCTATTCAACGCGTGAGCGTTATTTTTTACCTTTCACCATAGAATGCACGAGTATTATTTTTAATGCATTTTATATCACAATTATTTGTTTGAAGTTTAAGTATTAAATAAAGCTAAGAATAAAAGAAAATGAAGTTGTTGAATAAAAGGCAAATCAATACACCATCTTCCAGATTTCCGATAACAATTTATTAATTATAATCATTTAACTGACTTGAAAAAACTCTCATTCTGACTGTGCTGACTTCAAGAAGCAGCATAGCTTTTTCGGCTTTCATAATAATAAGGCTTTCCAAAATCTTATTAGACAAGTTGCACCTGAATTCATTTCCGTTTTTCCGAATAATACTGAAAACCCTCTCACATTCAGCATGGTCAGCTGCTATAATAGGAACATTGTGTTCGATCAAGAAAGATGTAAATAACAGTTCTGCATGAATAACGTCCGACTGTTCCAAGGGCGGATTAAAGGGGGGGCGACTGCCCCCCAAGAAAAAAGAAATTAATGTAAAAGATCCTAAATTGCTTCCATAAAATGGATATATGTCATCTTCTAACTAACCCCCCCCCCCCCCCCGAGAAACTTGCATTAATCTGCCACTGGACTGTCCGTCCTCTTTGAAAAATGTTTGTGGACTTTTGCTGCTGTTAGCACGTTTCACATTTTTACTGTGTTTTGACGAACTCACGTGGCGAGAAATGTCAGTTTCCTCCGTGAGAAATGCTAAAAGCACTCCGGCACACATTACCACAAGCAAATTTCGCTTCTTTGACATACTATACATGCCCATTTTTTGCTAGAACTTTGTTTATAAGTTATGCTGTTTTAGTGGCTAATACAGGTCATTTATCGAAAATAATCCTCAGAAAATCAATCGAAGTTTATGCTCATACTACTGTTTACCCCTGTCTCTTAACCACAATGCGAGCGGCGAGCGCGCGCTGAACACCACGTGAGACACACAAGTCACAGGAGAAAGACATACTCCCTAGTAAGCGATTCTCCCATTCGCTCTACTCTATGACGTCATGACTGGGTAAACCAATTAAGATATACTCGGCGCATCTGCAAAAAGATTTTTTTTTCTTTGCCTCAGTGGCAACTAAGAAGAATATTTTGATGCGCATTATGTCAACATGGATGTGCGATGTGCATGGTGCCGATGAAGTGCACTTAGATCCATATTGAAAAGGCAAAAAGGCCCAAGCATAGAACATCATTTCAATTTAAAACCTAATACATTTCTTTTTAATATCAATTTCAGTTTTAAAGAAATAAACACAAGTTAGGAAGAAAATATCTGGAAATGCGTAAAAAAAAGCGCTGTATGCGTAAAAGCATAAACAGCAGCCGAAATGCATAAATTTTACGCGTAAAGCGTAAAAGTTGGCAAGTCTGCATATCACAATTTTAAAGGGACACTCATAAGAATTACATTATTCTTGATTGCCATCTCTGTGACCACTGAACCAAGTCTAAAAATTTTGTCACTATTAGAAATCTCCCCTGTCTTGAGTAACATAAGCTAAAATTTATACACAAATAGTTTTTTTACTGGAACACTCAAAATAATTCTGATACATTACGCTCTATGGGCATCTCTGTAACTACTAATTGTTTCTGATATACCCAGACAGCACACACTGGTTCTCTGAACGGCTATTAACGTCCAGAAAACGTTTTCTGAACGTTAATAGCCATTCAGAGAACCTGTGTGCACTGTCTGGGTATATATATACCCACATAACAGCACATAAGCTTAATATAAATATATATATATATATATATATATATATATATACACACATATATGTGTGTGTTATATATGTCTATGTGCACATATATGAAAGCCCAACTTGGAAAATTTGGAGCCCCCTCTATAAAAACAGAATAGCTATGGCCCTATTTTGGAACATAACTTTTTAATCTTTTTGGAGTAATTGCAAAAAAAAAGTTTTTTTTTTTTTTAAGTGGTACAACTTGGAATTGTTACACCTCTGAACTTCTATTTATATGTTAATTACAGTGGACTCGCACTACAACGCGATTTGTCTTTGATTGAATTGGATATTACACGAGTTTTCAAATGTAACGTATCAGAGAGCCAATGCGAATTCCTAGCCCGCAACATGAGATTTTTTTGCTAATTGTATGAAGCACAAGCAGAAACATGTGGTACAATATTATTCTATACAGTACAATTATAATTACTAATACAGTACTGTGTCATACTTTACAGTAATTATTATTGTTACAGAGCAGTACTATAATTATTGCAGTAGACCCAGACAGCACATAAGCTTAAATCAAGCTTGACATTGACTTGAATTTGACGTATTAATACAAGCTTGACATTTCAATCCATTAGCTTGAATATTGCGCTGATGGCGCCATCTGTCGCTGTAGGAGAGAAGGAGAATGGACATTGAAAAGTCTAAGGGGAAGGAATGGAATGGGATATGCCCCTCTGAAGTGTAACACGAGGGGAGTTTTAGTTTTATATACATCTAATTAACATTAGTAATTCCATTAACTAATTAATTAGCCCTAAAAATAAATTTTAATATAATTAACAAAATTTAGTTAGTTAATATACTTCACTTTATGGGTGGTAGAATGAGGCGCAATCCGGCCTCCACAAAATAATTAATCAGTCATAAATGTACTTGACCATAGAATTTAAAAAAAAAAAAATAAATAAAAGATTCTATATTTCCAAATATGGAAATTCTTCAAAATAAAATACAATTATACTAGGAAATTGATTTCAAAATCAGTCATTTGTCTCGATTTTGGCCAACAGTATTGCTCAACATGAGTGTTGCGATATCGAAAGTTTTAAAATGTGTCCTGCTTTTAAGTTTATATTATGCTTATTTCCCTATTAGTAGAGTCTATAAATCACACATAACATTATTTTAATTTTGATGCATCCAATGGAAAAATAAAAGACACAGATCAACATATCAGGAAAATAGATCACGCCAGAAAACAGCGTGAACAGTCACTTCAAACGTTAGTCATATCAGCTTAACTCAGATTGCCTGAGTGGTTATAACGCTGGCCTTCCAACCCAAAGGTCCCGGGTTCTATTCTAGCCGAGGATGAATGATGGAAACAGATTAAATTAAATTGAAATTTCAGCGTAGAGGGGAAAATGCGTGGATAAATAAAATATGTGGGGCGAGTTCGCCGACCGGCGCCCCGTGCAATTAGGAAATCTTTTTTTTTTTTAGGAAAGTGTTTTAAGCTTGAAATTAAGCTTGCTATGTCAAGCTTGATTCAAGCTTGAAATGTCAAGCTTGATTCAAGCTTGAAATGTCAAGCTTAATGCAAGCTGGGCAAGTATAAACTAGAACACTTGATTCAAGCTTGCATTAAGCTTACACGCTTGAAATTTTCAAGCTTAATTCAAGTTTACTGACTTGATAAATCAAGCTTGCTGCAAGTTTGATGCAAGTTTGCTGTGCTGTCTGGGGAGTAAATTATTAAGTGCTGCACTTTATTATTATCACTGCATACTGCATGTTAAGTACTGTACTTTACGTCTCTCTCTCCTACTGATAACACATTTTGTGCATTTACAGTACTGTGCAGTATGGTGTTGAATAACACTTTTTTTTAATACATTGTTTGTTCATTATTTTATGTGGGAAATGGTAAAAATACAATTACGGAATGGCTTAAAACAGTTTGAGAAGTGCTTATAAGTGTCTAAAAAAATTGTTTACGTGTTTCAAAATATGCTATTTCACAAGGCAAAATTTTCAACTTATGCAAGGGGTCTTGGAATGCATCCCTCGCATAAGTCATGACTCTACTGTACATAATAAATTGAAATTTTGGTTTATGTATATTTATATATGTATGTATATAAAGCAATCTAGATGTAATATCCTTGAAAATTTCCCTTTGATATTTAAAATACACATTCTAGAAATGATAGTGTAAAATACTCAATTAGAAAGAAATTCCACTCATTTCGACCACAAAAAGCTCTTTCTGATTATCTTATCAAGTGCATTTCGCTTTCCCCCAGAAAAGCAGATGCTATTCTTTTATTGTATTTATTTCTGTAGAATGAAATTCTCACACATATTCTTTTGTGAAGGATTAAAAATACTTCACCAAGAATATAACAAGTAATTACGCATTTAGATTCCCGCTCCCCCCTTGTGAAGTCGAGCATTTCAGACAAATCAGTTTCTTCTTTTTGAAAACATAAAGAGCAATTTAAAGAAGTTGGTTAAACATATAGAAGAAATAAAATACCAAAAGACAAATGAATGAGAAATCCCAGTCTTGGTAATAATCCTCCCCCACCTTAAAAAAAGACAACATAATGATTTTAAAAAACATGTTTTAAAATTTGAGTTAAGTTTCCCTTTAAAAGCATGCTCCTCAAGATATTTTAAAAACTTGAAATATATGTTGAAGGATTTACATTTCAAGGTACGAGTTCATAGTGCAAAAATTGTATTTTCTGAACAAGAAAGACATGCAGTGTGTAATGATCAGTTTTAAAATTAATAATCATTTTACTTTTCAGTTGTGAACTTGTATATAGTTTAATGTAAACATTTTCTATAGCCAAAAATTATTGAACTATTCACCATAGCTCATTCCCATTATCATTGCATGGCTATTACCACAGCATAATATTTGCATATCATTAACCATTTTTATGCTGCAATGGCTACTTGCAAAAAAAATCCAAGACGATACCTAGTGATGG
>JAWZYV010002053.1:0-16419 GCA_038373885.1 Cheiracanthium punctorium
AAAATATTACTATAAAAAGAAAAATGCCTCTTTTTTGTGTGTAACTGACGAAAGGACTATTTAACATACGGCAGATAATCTGGAAGTATTTGGTAACTAGTAATTTTATTATAATACCAGTAATGTTTTAACATTAGAGTGTACAATATTGTGTAGTGTATTTCCTCGCATAATAGTTTAATTTCTCAAAGAAAAAAGGCAAAAAATTGCGACTATTACGCGAGTAAACACGACATGCCATAAAATTTACGTCATATCAAAGTAAATTCGCAAAGAAACGAGATTAAAGTAAACTATTTTCTTCTGTCGAAACATGGAGGATTTAAATATTTAAATTGTGCATTTACGGGGAAGAAACAAAGATGAAAGTAATAGGTATTATTAGTAGATTTGTTGCCATAATATGGGTTAAAGCACAATATGCCGTTAGAATATACAGAAAGGGCACGTGCTCCCAATTTTGCGTCAAGATCTTTTTATTTTCAATATTTGTTTGGAAATTCAAAAGGAACCATCGATAGAAGAAAACTCCCCCCAAATCTTTCCTGTGCCTCCCCCCCCCCCCAAAAAAAAAAGAAACCGTAAAAATCAGTCACACTACACCAAAGGACCATTACAAGTACAAAAAGCAAAATTTGAAAAGTAAATAGTAAATATTCAATTACACCTCAATAACACGTACATTTTTGAACAGCTGAATAACTTCTGCATAGAGTGCTTAAAACAACTCATGCCAGTAAATATTTTTTCAGAGACTGATATCTAGTGAGCTACGATTTCAGAAAAATATTGCTTTATCTAAATATTTATAACTGAAACTGAAACATTTTGACTCAAAGCGAAAAACTCGGATGAAACGCGCCGAGTAAAAGGTAGCCAGCAGCAGTTTGGCGTCTGTATTCTTTTCGCCAAATGCAGTCCAGCGCAATCATGCAAAAAAGTACAAAATACAAAGCTTTTGAAGTATTTTTTAATTAATTTAAAGCATGATATGCGCACATATAACATGAATAAATGTTAAAACAATATTATTGTAAAGTTCAAACTAGGAAAGTGTAAGATAAGACTTAAAATTCAAGCTTCCGATGACAGCTCGAAAGCGAAACTACGTAAATAATCGCTTCAAAATAGTAGTTAATTTCGGATTTCTAGTTAAAAAGTGATTTTTATGCATTAAGTAAGTATTTCAGATTAGGAAAATGGAAAGGAAAAACATAAGACTGATTATTTAATGCTTAGATATAGCAGTTTTTTCCGAAGTCACTCCGTTTCACAATGCTAACTCTACGGAAGATTTTCATCCATAGCCCGCGGCGGCTGATTCTCCGCTTCAGCCAATCAGAAATTATTTCACTCGTGTCGGGTCTCTGACGAAGTATAGGGTCTCTAGGTTATTCCGGTTATTAGCGTAGTGTTGCCAATGTTTATTTTTGTTTTCTTGGCTTGGAATTGGATGTGGTGAGTATAACCGAAACCGGTTGACAACCGTGACGTCACTTAACCGAAGAATGACCGCAACCGGTAGCACCAGTGCATAACCAACCGGTGAATTCTCGAACGGGCCCCATGACTATGTGCAGGGTCTCTCTCCATTTTTCTTTCTCCGTGTGAATGAGTGGCTCAATATCATGATCGATGCCCTGGCAAGATTTCATTGTTGTACTCGAATTTTCCATTTAATCATGCACTCTCTCTGAATCTGTGATGCTTCCTGTTCAGTTAATCTTTCTGAAGCTTTTTTCCGATTAACGAGCCCTGTAGTACACAATGCAGATGTAGTGGCACCGACATGTTTCTGGTAAATCATTCAGGGTATACACAAAAACGCATTTTTGGTTTTTAGAGTACAAAAGCCTAGATCTTTTAATCTTTTCATTATTTTCCAATGTTTTGTACCACATAAAAGGTGTCCAAAATGTCTGCTATCACGTTCAGTAGACTTAAGGTCAACATTTTCTGGTTGTTTTCCAGCCAATAATACAGTTTGACTGCTTAAGAATGATCTTGGCTGATCGGTCATTTTGTATGTGACTGGCCAACTGCCTGGGTCCGACAAATCAAAATTTGTTAAGTCTTGAAGCCTACCCACACCTAAATAAGAAAATTTCTTATATACTGGCTTCACATCCTCCAACAATTAATTACCTTATATAACAAATAAAAATAAGGGATTTTTAGTTTACATTTAAATATTTAAAAAGAGCATGCTTTAAAATTTTATGATGAAAATAGCATGCCAACCTCTTCCAACCTTTATGTGTACAAGGTAAAAAAAATGTGCGATTTTTAAGGTTTCATGTGTAGTTACATGATTATCTTAAGAAACAACATTGCTATACGAGCCTTGGCTTGATAACACAAAAAGACCTTTCAAGGAGAGTTTTGCTTTTATGATTAATTTTTAAAGTGATTAAAAAATGCTATGTAAATAAAATATTCTTTAAAATATTTTACTTGCTGTCTGTATAGAAAAACAAACTTGAATAACGTATTTTTCACGATAAAAACAATGAAAGTCTAATTTAGTAATTTTCATTTAGAAAACTGTAGTGCATTAATAATTTATATTATTCTAAATGTATCCGGTGAGGATGAAAGTGGCTTTGTAACACAAGAAAGAATACGAGCGTTCAACATACGAAAAGCAATGAAAAGAAAAAAGCACAAACATTTTGCAGTTATTTATTTGCTTTCATAAACATTTCTTTCACTGTTAAAATATTCTTTGCTTCGACTTTTAATACAATTCTGTTGTATCATTTTCATTCATTTCTGAACTTGCCCTCTTCAGTGAAGATTTTTCGTAGCTAGTTCCCTTCATATGATAAAAAAATAATTTATTTTTTGAAATAGGACCATTTTTTACTGTTTTGGTACTGGATGTTTAAATAAAGGAATTATATAGCAAGTGCATTTATCCTAAAAGAATGGAGAAACTTGATATTGGAATATTGTAGAATAATTAAGGCGACCATATTTCTAAACAGTATTTTGGGGACAAATCAAGCATTGTATTCGAATCCAAGGAAAACTTGGGGACACTAGAAAAGATTTTTGAGGACTTATTCGAGGACACAACATATTACCATGTATACCCATACTTTAAATCTTGACTGACTTTGATACTTAACCCATTTGTGCCTGGATATTTTTGCGACTTTCTTCGATTTTTACTGATAACAGAACTAATAGATAAATTTCTGATGTCAACTTCTTGAACAAGGGATGATTTCTTTTAAAATCTTTATGCATAAAAATCGAAGTATCAACATCCTACTTGGTCATGTTAAAATATTTTGTAGAGTTGAGGCTCAATACTCATGAATAAAGGCTAGGAAAAATAAATAACGTTTGCGACTAATAGCGAAAATGCCGTCCCAAAAAAGGGACGCTAGGCATAAATGGGTTAAAAATGAACTCAAATAGCTCTTTATATCAATTGTGCATTCTTATTTCTAATAAATTAATGCAAATATTTCCTTCATTTATAAATATTTATTAAAACCAGAAATATGAAAGGAAGGAACATCATGTTGAAATATTGGAATTTATTCAAAATTTAACTCTTGAAATAGTATTTGTATTTTTCAGAAGACATTGCTTTTTACATTGGATCTTTTTGTGATAATTTTTCATGAAACTTTTTTTAGAGGTTGTACAAAGTATTCGAGTGCAAGAAAATTTTCATACATCAATTTCATATTTAAAGCGTGGTTCTTCATGAAAAGTGATTAATCATTAACAAAACTGAAATGGGAAATTTGGCTCAAGTAGGATACTTTATTGAATGTCTGTACACGCTACACACACAATGACAACAAACGTTTTCAGAGATCGAATTTCATTTTTTCTCTGAGTAGATGGCGCTTTTAGTTGGTTTATTTTTTTTATTTCTTCAGTTTTTCTGAAAGAAATAAACTAAACGGAAACTTTCAGGGGGAAAAAGTACAAATCTTTAAATTTGGGGACATTTGGGGGCAGAGTATTTTTGGGGACAAAATGAAAAAAAGATCTATATTTGGGGACTGTCCTCGAATTTCGAGGACGTATGGTCACCTTAAGAATAATACAAATTTTTTTCCCTCCAAAAACCTTTCATTAAAAAAAAGCAAGCTTTGTTGATCTACAAAATATTTTTAAAAAACTTGAAATTTGCTAATTTGCATAATATAAACTATGTCTGCAAAACAGAGTTATGCAAACTTTCAGGTCTGGCATTTTTATATGAAATATATTTTAAATCTTCATATTTTAATTTAAGTTGCGAAATTGGTGTTTAAAAATGCTACATTTGTATGCTGGTTGCCATTTGCAGTGCACTTTCTCTGAGTGTCATCTCTAGGATGGTTGCAGCTCCCAGAGACATGAGAATGCTTATTAATTATTTGTAATAGGCTGCTTTGATAGTGATACAATTTAAATAATTGAGAACAATCGTTGAAATTGCATCAAAGTAGAAATATCACATTTTCATTTAAATATCCCCATGATTTGTAAAATCCGCTTCTCTATAAAGAACACAAAAGCATGCAGCTTAGGTAAGTTGACTTTCTTGTAGACATGTAGGGGAGAAACGGGTACAGTGGGTCAATTTTTAGAATTTTATATATAATTCTATAAATATTTTAAAAACAGAGTATCAAACTAATGTATTATGTTTTCTGATCTATTGGATATCTTAATTAATTTTAGTTCAATTCTAAGAAAAGTTTTTGTACACTAATAAACCATTTTTCTTAAGTACTTTTTGTCAACAAATGGGGGGCCTAACAGTGGGTCAGCTAACGAGAAACACAATAAAAAATCTCCTTTCACTCTAGATTAATTTAAACTTTTTCATTGTCTGGCATTGTCTGTCATTGTCTTTAGTATTAAATTATGTATTAAAGTAGCTCAAAGTTCATAAGGCAAATTTCAATTTTATAGTTATAAAATGTGCACACGCTAAATTTTTAATGCAATAAAATTAAAGAAAAAGGTTTTAGATAATATCACTCTCTGAGTCCCATTAAATAAGATTTTAGTTTCATAGTTATTTTTATGCCATTAAATC
This sequence comes from Cheiracanthium punctorium, assembly GCA_038373885.1. Classification (NCBI taxonomy): domain Eukaryota; kingdom Metazoa; phylum Arthropoda; class Arachnida; order Araneae; family Cheiracanthiidae; genus Cheiracanthium; species Cheiracanthium punctorium. Next base: position 5,054 of record JAWZYV010002053.1, read on the forward strand.
AAAAAGTGTTATTTTACAATAACTATTGGACATTATATAACTGAAACTGTGCAGCAAAAGTCAACTTTGTTACTGTTCTCTCAGTTCCTTGCAATACATTTGGTTTTGGCAACTTTCTCACAATATCTTTATTGTCTGCTGTATAAGTGTCTGCCTCATCAAAGGTAAGTACATAACCTGGCTTTCATTTAGTGCTAATTCATTTTCAGATTTGCTTACAACTTGAGTAACATAGTGTTTAAAACTGCATTTTGTTTCTTGCCGTAGACCTTGAATAATATGAAATCTCCAACGTCAACATTAAAATCTGCATCTTCAAATTTCAAGTCCTTCTTTTCATTCTTCCTTTTTTCAGTTGAGCTATGTTTGTAATTGTTAACAACTTTTTTTCCTCTCTACAGCTTCGTATCCTTAGGTCTTTCGCTCTTCTTTTTTCCAATCATCTCATTTTGGATTGTGATTTTCACAGGTGTATCTTCAAGAATGTCTGATATTTTAGGTTGCCTCTCAATTTTTTCTCTTTTTCATCAAAGTTAGGAAAAGACTTTTACCATCTCTTGTGTCATATTTTGTTTTACATAATTTTTTTGAGAAACTGAAGATTCTGTGGCTAATGTGTAAGACTTATTTCGATAAATTTAGATCATTCTAACATTAAAAATTAAGACTTACAGAAAGACAATAAATGTATAAATTGGGACACAATGGGTTGCTAACCCACTGTACCCCATTTTAGGTGACCCAGTGTGCCCCATATGCACCAATGTATTATTTTTCACCTCAAAATTCCAAATCGTTAAAATATTCATTTGAATACAGCATAATATAAAAGAAGATAATTTAGACTATAAACATACCACATAACTCACATTTACTTGAAAAATTTCAAATGTAATAACATATTAGGTTGTAACGAAAGTTTTCCGCCACTCCAAGTATTGCCTGCACAAGCAGTTCGCGTTGGTGTCTTTGCCAATATTTTGTAAAACGATTTTTGTTATTTGAAAGAAAAGACTTGTTTTAGAGCACTGTGTTGTGAAATCTGTAAAACAATATCGTTATGATTAAATATAAGGTGTCTGAATAGAACTACCACGCTACCAGATTGATCCATCATTTACTCTCAGTTCTGTCGCAAAAAGTCAGCTACAGAATGACACTGAATCATGTGTACAGCTTAAGGTACTACTGCTGTATCATATGACACTGTGAAGATTTGGTATCGAAAGTTCAAAAACGAGGACTAGGATATTAAAGAAGCAGAGCGCTCTGGCCGGCCTAGTGATGCTGATGAGAATTTGCCGCCTACGAGAATTTGTGGAAGAAGATAAAATATTCATCCACGAGAGCTAGCTAAAAGAATTAGACATTAGTGCCATGTCCATTAGTCGCGCTAAGCATCGCATAAACTTGACATATAAGATCAATAGCTGGGTATCGCGTGAGCTGACTCATGCAAATCTGGCGGAAAACTTTCGTTACAACCTGATACAATCATACTTTTCAAATTTCATGCAGATGATCAGAAAACAAAATGGTTCTTTCTTCTCGCCACAATCAAAGTGAGATATTTAACTATTTCCACAGAATTAAGTATTTAATACTTATTTTAAATAATTTTCTCATTTGAAAACTATTCACTGAACCAGAAATATCTTTAATGACCCACTGTACCCCGCTCTCCCCTATGCATCTTATATTTCTTTAAAACACATATAGAACTGAGAAATCTGTGCAGGTCCTGATTATCGCACGGGCACTTGGGGCACGTGCCCTGGGCACACATGCACAAATAGGCCAAAAAATCGAGTTTAAAGCTATATACAGGGGCACAATAGTTCAGCCAGCTAGGTACAGGGGCATAAAATTTGAAAAGTGCCCTGAGCACAAAAGTGTTATAGTCAGGCCCTGAATCTGTGGAAACTCTGTGGAAATAGTACACACACACACTTTGTATTTCTATGCGTCAGAAGTGACAAACAGTTAGCCAGGGCATGCTGGTGTAGAAAGAGCAAATAGACATACACACGTTTATCCTTTTCATGCACTTAGTAAAATATGTAACATAAAACAAAATAAGATTAAAATTATCAAATGCATACACCGTTATAAAAAATCTGAATTTCACAGACAATATCAACCTGGTTTTCATGGGAGAATCTCTCTTATTGGTGAATAAAGGATTTTTGCTGTGTTTTAACGAAAGTTCTGTTAAAAAACGAAAATTATCTGTGATTCTTCTGAAAGTCTAGTTCTAAAAGGGCATTTTCTGTTCTCTTTTTGGAACCTGCCATCTTCGACTAATGAAATGTCTCCGAGTCACTTCCTCTCGTAATCAAAATAATAACCACAAAGCTGATTTGAAATTTTGAATGCAAGATGTTCGTTTCTCATTCAGCCTGCAGTTCAAGTTGGAGTTAAGATCCCTTAAACGTACAAAAATATCGTCGCATTACGCATGTGACAGACGACTTCAGATAATTGGAGTATGGTATTTTTCTTAATGCTAAGTCCTTTTGCTGTGGATGCTACGTTAATGCAGTGGACGCGACGAAGTTCATTTCTTAGTTTATTCGCTTGTGATAATTTTATTTTATATCCGAATACCAAATGCATCTTTTTCATATTCAGAGTTGTGAAATAAATTCAGCCTAAATATGGAGGGGATGCTTTCGGTAAAGATTTTACTTTAATGGACATAGTTTCTTACGATTGGATTATAAAAAATTCGTAGCTGTTGTAAAACAAATGAAGTTATGATATCGCCAATCCAAGAAGTGAGTAAGTACTATTTTACCTTTTTCGTATAAATAAATTTGGTTGCTGCTTTAATTATATCTCACAGCTGGTTTAACCATGATTGCATTTCTGTATTCTGACTGTACTGTGAATTCGTTTTATAACTAGAGACTATGGTGAAATTATAGTTTATTTATTAAAAAAAATATTTTTTTGTATTTTGTATTAAGATATATGTAATGTATTTGCCTTGATTTAAAATTTATTTTCTCGGGCTAATAATCATAGATTACAGCTCTGATAATAAAAAAATGAAGAAAACGAATAATTCAAACATATTTTTAATTGTGCACAAACATATTTTTAATTGTGAACAATTGTGCTACTAACATTATATGTACATGTATGCGCATTTTTAAAAACAACTCTGGTGTTTTACCACCAGACCACCTCCACCCCCCCCGCCCCCCCAAAAAAAATTAAATAAATAAATATTATTATTGAAGCTATTGGGGCAGTTACAATAAACTAATTCTATATTTTAACAACTAAGAATGCGTAAAAACTTTGTTAACGTTGTGTATCCATCTACCTACACACACACAAATATATGGAAAAGTTGGTCTAGGACAGCTTTTTCTCACATGTAAAATAACTACACGAATGAAGTGCTTCAATTTCTATTTTAGTGTATTACAATGTATTTAGAACGTTGGTTTAAAAAATGCTTATTTTTTAATGAATAAAAACTATATTCTAGGCTCTAGGGTAAATAAAATATTTTTTGGAAGTATGTAGGTACCCGGTTCTATCCATTAATGTCGCTCATTAGAAAATGTAGCATAATATCTCTTAATTGTGATACAAAACCTGATTCCATAACTTTAAATAATGCTTAACCCATTTATGCCTAGCGTCCCTTTTTTGGGACGGCATTTTCGCTATTAGTCGAAAACGTTATTTATTTTTCCTAGCCTTTATTGATGAGCATCGAGCCTCAACTCTACAAAATATTTTAACATGACCAAGTAGGATGTTGATATTTAGATTTTTATGCATAATGATTTTAAAAGAAATCATCCCTTGTTCAAGAAGTTGACGTCAGAAATTTATCTATTATTTCTGTTATCAGTAAAAATCGAAGAAAGTCGCAAAAATATCCAGGTACAAATGGGTTAAAATCCTTCTTTGGGATGTAGGGAAAAAAGAAAAATACCTTTCTTTAATAGGGAAAAAAATAATTTCCTGCCTGAAAATAACGGGAAAAAAACCTGATTCTGTGACTGAAAATAACGGAGAGAAACCGTTTCGTAAGCTAACATGTGAACGGAAATTAACCGCTTTCTCTGACACCGGAAATGGGAAAACAGTTATTTTCCGGCAGCATTGCTGCCAGACAATGACCGTTTGTTTCAGGAACTTTTTATAAGAGTGTATAAAAAAGCATTTTCTATGTGAAATTTTACTTCCTTGTAAATCAGGAAAAGAAGTTTTCAACGAGGAATGCATGCAGCAAAGGAAAGGTAAAATAATGTATTATTCCTGCTTACAGAAGACTCTTCCCAGGGAAGATTTTTTTTTTTTTTTTTTTTTTTTTGTACACTGTGTTAAACCATACTTCGAGGCCTGAATTTATCATACTTGTTCACATCACTCCAATTTTTAGTGTTTTTTTTTTTTTACATTTCTGGCTCTAAAAAGCTAGAAATGTAAAAAAATCCAAGAGTCTTCCCAGCAAGCGCACACACGTTTAAATTACGTATTCCCGATGTCGAAATGTCGAAAATAGGTCGAGGAAAAATTACAGCAAAAAATAACGTTTAAAAGAGATCAAACATACATTGTGTTGTCGACGTCTTAAAGAGCCGTTCGATTTTGGTCAGGGAGGCGGCTATCTTCGACTGTTAATGTTGGTCGCCCTTAGGAGGTATATGATCCGTCAATACATCGCCGATTTTCCGCTTATGGCTTTGGCGGTCTAAAGAGACCCCCCCCCAGCCAGCCAAGAAGAAACACGCGATGGAGCATCGAGAAAATTTTTCAGCTTAGTTAATAGTCAGTTGAACGTCGAATAAACAGTGCAGGGGAGACAGAATTTACAGGGTCCTTTCTCACGACCTTTGACATGTCCACACCAACCGTTTTCTCAGAAAACAGATGCTTTTTTTTTCTTTTTTGAGTGTGTATTCGTTCATGGTTCGCGTGGCTCGTACTTCGCAGTTTTTTATGCAAGGGCAGAACTCGCTTCAGCGTGTCGTCAATGGCTGAGCTCCGCTACACAGAACAGTAAAATTTCCATAGTTTTAACTACACTGCTGGCCATCGTAAATGCAACACCCTGAAGGAAGCATGCAAATAATATGAAATTTACAACATGCATTAGCTGAGGTGAGATATGCAAATGATTAGAATTTCAGCGCAGACGCACATCAAGCGCGCCTGTGGCGCCACCTCAAAGCGCTATTTAAGGCTTGGAGATTTCGACGGTTTCAAGTACAGCAATTGTGTTTTTCTTGCTTTTTTTTTCAAAAAAACGATAAATTATGCCTCGTAGGAAACAACGATCATCTTTTGATCAAGTATCCGAGTTTGACAGAGGAAGGATAGTGGCATACCGAGATTGTGGGTTATCTTTCAGGGAAATCGGTCGTCGGTATTGGACGAAACCAAACAACTGTGATGCGGATATGTGATCGTTGGTGCAGGAGGGTACGACGACAGACGTGATCGACCGCATCGACCTCAGTGCACCACGTCACGTGATGACAGGCAGATTGTACGCATGGCAGTGACGGACCGCTCAGTCACATCACGAACCATATCACAGCAGATTCAGTCTGTAACGCATCATCCAGTGTCTGCGCGTACCATTCGACGTCGTTTACAGCAGAATGGTCTGTCCGCAAGACGTCCGTTGCTTTGTCTACCTCTGGACGCGGAACCACAGACGTCTCCGCCGCCAATGGTGCGATGAAAGAAGGATGTGGACGACAGAATGGAATGAAATTCTCTTTACTGACGAGTCACGCTTCTGTATGCAACACCACGACGGTCGGATTCGAGTCTGGAGACACCGTGGAGAGAGGATGCTGAACAGCTGCATTATGCACCGTCACACTGGTCCTGCACCGGTATTATGGTATGGGGCGGTATCGGATATCTCTCTCGCACTCCTCTAGTACGCATTGCGGTACTTTAACCAGCAGCGCTACATCTCCGAGGTGTTTGGAGCCAGTTGTCCTTTCTTACCTTCAGGGCTTGCCAACAGCCATATTTCAGCAGGATAATGCACGGCCACACGTGGCACGCATTGTCCAAGGGTTCTTCGTCATCACCAGATTGAATTGCTTCCCTGGCCGGCGCGCTCTCCGGATCTTTCGCCGATAGAAAACATGTGGTCCATGGTTGCTCAACGACTGACCCAGAGTTCATCCCCAGCTGTCACACCAGATCAACTTTGGCAACGTGTGGAAGCTGCTTGGTCTGCTGTACCCCAAGAACACATTCAAAGTCTCTTTGAATCAATGCCGAGGCGTGTGGCAGCTGTGATCTCCAACAACGGCGGCTACTCTGGGTACTGATTTTGGCAGGAACCACGCTTCATAGAATGCTGTAAATTTAATCATTTGTTACTTGGTCAACATGTTATCTACACAATAAATTTTGTTGTGATATCTCTTGTTTTTCTTGGTGTTGCAATTTGGGTGGCCAGCAGTGTATAAAAGGGGATATTTTTCAAGTATCTCTTGGAATATTTTTCAAGTTCAATGCTAACACGATTTATCGTTAGCTTGGCATATTAATAAGTTTGTCTGGCTCTCTTTAAATTGTGTTGGCCGGTGATGTTATTAAAGTTTATCGGGGTAGCTACAAATTTTAATTCCAGCCATCAAAATTTTAGAGGTGAGTTAAGTAATTATTTAACTAATAATTATGTGCTTTGTTTCTTTATTCATTTTCTTTTTAATTGCTAATTATAAGTCTTCTTATTTGTATTATAGAGTGAAATATAAAGGTACAATTGGCATAAAATCAACTGTTTACCTTAAGCATATGAAATATTTTTTCTCATTATAAGCACAAATTTACTTAATGTAAACTTACTATAACAAAAGTCAACTTATTATTGCATTATGGCATAACTTACAATGAAACAGATTAAAGCACTTTAAGCAAAGTTTTTTTTTTCTTTTTCAATTGTATACTAATATGTGTGCATTTAGTATGTAATTTAAACCTATTTGGAGTAGTGAAATTGAACAAATCAAAGAATTAAGAGAGATAAATAAAAAACTGTTTGTGTAATGAAGTAGACAAAATTTTTCTCGTGGGAGGGTGAGAGGGGGGGGGATTTGTAGATAGAAAACTTCTTCATATTTTATTACAGGAAAACTATAATGAACTATTGAGATAAAAAAGCAGGCTTATTCGTCTAATAGAAGTGGTTCCTTGACGATTTCGTCGAATCCTGACAGTTTATAAACGTAGTAATTATGCCGGAATTCCAGACATTTAGAGAATATGTCAGTCACACACCATTTACATACGTCGTGAAAGCATGGAAATTCAAATTTCTTGTCGGGTGCACATGCCGTTTAAAAGGAAACACTCTATATTTCTAAATATAATACATTATACTACTAGTTGTTAGCTAATGAAAAGCAATTTTGAATTAAATGATTAGAAATAACAAGTTTTAAATTAACTTCTAATCGTTTAGATAAAGTTATAAAATTTATATTCATAAAAGTTTGAACATATACAAAAATATATTAAAGTTAAAATATAATCTTGATTTTTAATTTAACAGATAAGTAACTCGCACGAACAACTTATGTCACTAATTTACATTTTAGAGGGTTTCCATTTTTTCCCCCGGTACATTTTATTAATCGTTTTGGCTGTATTAGGTATTTTTAATAAAAGGGTTGAAAAAATTATTTAATCTACTCTTATAAACTATCTAAATATTTTCATATATTGGTTAAAAAGTAATCTTTTTTTATATAAAATAAGTAAATTATATTTACTGTTAGTAAAATTGCATTTTAAACTGTATGCCTTACTTAACTAAATTTACTAATATTTTATTTAATTTTTAAGTTACTTTTTCACCATCTTTCACCAATATATGAAGATATTTGGATAAACAGCGTACCCACCCCCGCCTTTTATTAAATATACCTACAGTAAAAACAATTCATAAAATGTACCGGGGGGAAAAAGTAAACCCTTTAAAATGTAAAATAGAGACATAAGCTATTTATGCAAGTTACTGATCAATTAAATTCAAAAAATCAAGATTATATTTTTCTTTAATGTATTTTCTCTGTGTTCAAATTTTTATGAATGTATATTTTACAACTTCATCTAAACGACTAGAAGTTAATTTAAAACTTGTAATTTTTGCACATTTAATTAAAAATAACTTTTTATTAGCTAACTAACTAATATTAAAATGTATTATATAGAAATATAAAATGTTTCCTTTTTAAACGGCCAAAGTTCACAAGATCGGAACAGTTTGAATTTCCATTCCTTCACGACGTATGTAAATGGTATTTGTCTATTCTCTGAATGTCTGGAATTGCGCCATAATTACTACGTTTATAAATGGGCAGAATTCGACAAATTCTGCGAAGTCTTTAAAGAACGACTTCTATTAGACGAATATAAGCCGGTTTTCTCTGTCCTGTTGGAGCGATTCGACAAGGTATAACGTAAAATCAACCACTATGAGCTGAATTTTATAAACGAATTCCGAGAATCTGTCTCCCTTCGCCGTTATAGCGACGAGTGTTCGACCAATATCGGGGATTTTCTCTTCCTGGCGGTCACCCTTTTCCATTCTTACGCCGTAGTTAAGCGAGATTGTTATCTCTCACGGTCACCCCTCGCGGGTAATACGCCGTCAAGAAGTTCAGCGCTCGACGGGCAAACAGGTGGACATATCCAAGGATTTTTAACGTCGATGATTACGTCGAAACTACGTCGACGGCGACGTTAATTCGATGTATCGTGGCTGGCTGGGTTAATATCCAAGAGTAAAAAAAGTGAAATATAATAACAAAACAGTTAGGTATTTAACCCTACAAGCACCTGGTACCATATGTGGAACATCAACCTTAATTATTCCTCTACGTCTATAAAATACTGATGTAGACATTGGTCAGATTGTAAAAATATTTATACACAGATAGCAACGATATAATTCAGGCTGTTGCGTGTAGATGCGCTTGCTGTTCATATTATTGCCAAAACTGATTGAAATTTAAACAGTAGGGATCGACCGATAGTATCGGCGCCGATACCTCCTATTTTTTTAGGTATCGGTTTATTCGATTCTAAAAATATCGGGAAAGTATCGGTTTCTGTTGCTTTCATCCTTTTTCACCGATACTTTTCAACCGATACTTCGCTTTTCAGAAGAAAACCACGCAGACGCAACACCATTCTAGAATCTTTATTTTGGTAATGAGATGAGAGGCGTCGTTTCATTGGCACATTTGTTTGCGCGAGTGTTTTCGAACTGTGTTTTTTTTTTTTTTTAATTCTAACCATCGCTAAATGTATGTCGTATCACCAAGTATGGACGAAATTATGGACGAAGAATCTTTAGATGACAGTTTAACAGGACAATCGTCTATATCTCAATTATTTTGATTTGGTGTCCAACACTAAATACGCTATCTGCAAAGATGGCAAAAAACAAATGACGAGAAGTAGGCTATAATTTTACTTCAGTTTTATAAACGGTTATTTTCTAAAAAGAGTTCATTCAAGTAAATACACACACACACACATATATATATATATGTATATATATATACATACACAATTGAATCTCACTATAACGAACTCGCTCGGTTCCAGTTAAAAAATTCGATATAGAGAAAATTTCGTTGAACTGATATTAAAGATTTTTGCAGTTATTTCAGCAAATATTACAAACTTTTTAGTTAATTCGATGTTTAAAAGTATTAAATTATGACCTTCAATTAAAAATAAATTGGTATTTATTACACGCTTAAATCTATTGAGTAAAATAGTAATCAAACGGAGTATGTTTTTACTAAATTATTGACTTCAAGAAACTCTTTTAATTCATATTTTGATAACGACATGTTTGCTCTTCGATGCTCGCCGCAAGGCACGATTCCCGCTTCCCGCGTTGTGTTGTCTGTGGTGACTGTACCGTTTTCCGTTGAGAGCGTTGGTCACGTTATAGTAATAGGATATCTTACTACGCATCTTTCGAGGGGGAGAGACAGAATTCTCAAATAGACAAGATTTTAGTGAAAAATGGAGTATAATAGAATCTAGCGAATCCTGAGCATTGAGGGGTATTGAGGAGATGTTAAAGACAATAATTTGTTGACTATTTTTTAGTGTAAAAGGATTTAAATCAGCCAATAAGAAATTTAACCAATAAAGGAGTGTTAGTTTTAATAAATAGATTTAAGCGTGTATAAATTTGTTAAACTTGCGGTTACTTACTTTTCATTGTATAAATGAAATGTTCAATAGTAAAGACAATCCACGAATTTAGAGAATAAAATATGTAACGTATTAACGTTTATTTTACTTCAAATTTCCGTTATTTTACATTGTTTTGCATTCTGTGTTTTAAATTTTCATAAAAATATTCACATTTTAAAAGTGCGCTGAAAATAGAGTGAGGCACATTTTCTTCCATTTGGAAACCTCTTTTTATTGGCTTTGAAAAGTTGAAGCATTTTGGTATGGTGTGGTTTTGGTCGTGAAGCGCAGGGCCTAGTTATTATTATATGGGCAAATCGGGACTTTGTCCAGGGCCCCCAATTTTAAATGTTTTTTTTCTGAAATATTGTTTTTTATATCAAAATTTTATGAAAAATATAACAAATTTCATAGATGGAGGCCCCCAAATACAGCAATGTCCGGTGCCCTTGTTGGTCATAATCGGGCACTGGTGAAGTGTCTTCATTATCGGAGTCAGTTTCCCTTTCCTGGCCTCCATTTTTATCATCTGTTACTCTTCTACTAACTTCTCTGTCCAAAAATTAAAATTTTCTTCAAAACTAACAAAACAAAAATCAAAGGTAAATCCGAAATATTCGCTATGGGAAGATAGGCTCTTCGTTATATGGAGAATGTTTATAGTGTTATTTAAGCTTAAAGTTACGTTTCCATGAAAAATTTCGTTATATGGAGAAATTCGTTGTAAGGAGACTTCGTTATAGGGAGATTCTTAGGGATGGACGCGAGACGTGCGAGACGAGAATCGGGGCTGTCTCGTCTCGTCTCGCAATGGTAAACCTCTGTCTCGTCTCGCGTCTCGCCTCGTCTCGCAAACACTGTGTCTCGTCTCGCGTCTCGCAAAGAAATTGCTGTCTCGTCTCGCGCGAGACGCGAGACGTCTCGCGAGTCTCGCAAAATTAAGGACTGCGATTTCGTTACCATTTTTTACTAACATATTATTGGGATTTTATTGAAAATTAATATTAATAACAATTACTTACATATAGCCACATAAGTAGATATATTAATAACTATATCAGCATATATCGGCATTTGAAGTAAAAGAAATTCAGCTTTAATCCGTACATATAATGTCCCACCGAAAATATAGTATTTATTTTTTATTT